>OZ023312.1:82854048-83326349 GCA_964007375.1 Ophion obscuratus | reverse complement strand
GGCTTCTCTTATCGATACGTTCGTTTCTTTTTTTATTCGATGGACTGTACAAGCGACTCGGATAAATTACGCATCAATGTAAGCCTCTTTTTTCACAGGTCGATTCGTGCGCTTTTGGCAGATGGTTCCTCGTCCTCGTTGTCGTTGCTTGTCGGCTCATTTGGCCGCTTTTCCGATGACTCTTGCGACTCGACGGACCCGGGAATTTCCTCTGCACACGCGTCCTCGTCTCTCGCTGTAGTCCTTTGACTCGGGGATTTTGCCTCCTCTTGCGCCTCGATCATATTCGAGTCGGTTTCTCGCTCGTCCAAACGCCTCGCGCGATCCGATCTCTGCTTCGCGTTCTTGTTCTGGTTTTTCTGTCTCTTCGGTATTTGCACCTTCGGGTCGACTCTGCCGACAAATTTGCACGAACGAGACGGGATGTTAACACTTTAGCGAGAATCGTTACGTCGAGGAATCATCACGGTGGAAATATTCGAAAATCGATGTTTTTTGCATCCTATAGTATAGACGGTTATAAACGTGGACCTGGGGCCGCCGATTGATCGTAAGAAGACTATTCATATGAAAATTCCGCACTCGGAAATTTAAACGCGTTTTTCTCGAAATGTCGTTTTGAAAACGGTGTACACTCTCAAAGGAAGAGTTTTCAAGATATCCGTCTCAAATTTTGACACAGCATTCTGCACGTCATTCTTTATCTTTAGTACAGTCGTGCTGTCGCTGAAAACGCCGTAATCGAAAAAAATTAGAAGGCTAGTTTTTTGACTGGTGATTTCGTAGGTGCCGCAGGTGCTAAATCCAAGTTTGCCGAAAAATCGGGGTGTAGGGTTTTTTAGGGGATGAAAGGGGATGGGATGGATTAAGGGGCCAGTCCACTTTGAAAATCTCAAAAAATCGAAAGCAAGCAAGACTTGAAGAAATCAACGATGATGAGCAATCATAAGGGATTTTGTACGGTGCAGGAATTGCCGATTGAGTTTAGCTAAGAGTTTTTCATAATATAAACTTCAAACGCGTTTTTCTCGAATCAACGTTTTCAAAATCTAGCTCCATCGTATCTCTAAAACTAATAAACCGATTCTCTTGAAATTTGAACCACATATTGTAAACATGATTCGCAACAAGATGACCCTCGATGGTTTAAAAATTTTGATTTTTACTCTTTTTTGCGAAAAACTGCGAAAAAACGCGTTTTTTCACTTTTTTCGTTTTTTCATCTGCCATTTCTTTATTTTTTTGATAAAACTTTATATCCGAGGGTGATTTTGTAGCTGGTGTCATACTGAATCTAATGGACTTTGATTTTTTTGTTTCAGACAAGCCGTTGCCGAGTTGTGATGGAGCTACCTAGCCCACCTATTTTTGAGGCGTTACGTTAAACTCTAGTTTTTGTACTTAAAATGAATAAAAATGAATTAATTTTTTTTTCAATGTATTTCAAGACTTTATCAATCCCAACAACTTTTATATTCATATATTTTATAAAATCCTCAAAAAAAAATCGCGAAAATAGCCTTTTTCGTGGCTCCAAAGTGGATTGGCCCCTTAAGCAATGAAAAAAGAACGATTTTTCCGACCTTCTAATTCAGGCTCCCGCCTTAATAAGTTACGCTGCAAAGGACCCAGACAATTATACAACTGGCACAGTCGACTACACTGGCAGCGAAAAGTATGGACACACCTTTTTATTCCTCCCAATCTGGACGAATGGTTACACATCTCGGGAGAAAAAAGCACCAAAAGAGTCACGCTATTCAAAAGACAAAAATCAATCATCAGGGTCTCTTTCTTATTATTCAATTCTTTTTACTCGTTTAGCGAGCTAAAAGGCGAGCTCGTTTAGCGTGATTGTTTTTTTTTTTAGGAATTGCCAATGGGAATTTCTTATTGGTGGAACTCGAAAGGGCCGAGGAAAAACTTTTTTACACCAGCTGCTATAGGCCTCCGAAGTAACTCTTGTGGCGCACCCTTGCGGCGAGTTTTGGCAAAACTTGGATTGGTTTTCGTCTGCTAGTGCAGTATGCCGGTCGCCATTTAAATCAGGTGTCCAATCGATGATGCTTGCTCAAGCCTAGCTCTTTCGTGTTTGTGCCGTTTTGACTTAACTGCCATGCGCCAATCAAGTTTTGCCACCGGCAGCCGTTACGGGGCGCCATCACGAAAGTTACTTCGGAGGCCTATAGTAGATAAGAGATTGAAAAAATGGAGTATTTTGGAAATATGGTTTTTACAACTGTGTCTGATCGAAAAATTGCGAAAGGTATGCGGAAATTTGCGTCATGTAGACTTCTGGGTTTGTGTCACTATCCGAAACGTGCGGATTCGTGTATTTGCTTACATGGTCGTCGAGCGAGCGCCCGGTCCCCAATTCGGTGTCGGATTCACCTGGAACCTGGACATGTGTATTTGCCTCGATCGAGGATTAGCCTCGGGATGAATGTCGAATTTCACGTCAGTGATCGTCGGAGCTTCCAAGATTGCCAATGCAACGCTGCCCTTCTGCATTTTGTCTCGCCTCGACTGATGTGTCTGCGGAGCGAACGAAAAATCGAACGGAACTTTAAGGCCTCAGGCCACAGTAACGGGTATAAATCATGTGCGAGTTTAACAATTTTTTTTCGTATGAAAAAGTTACTCACTCTTAAAATTAATTACACAACTATTCAGTATGAATATCAGGCTGTTGGAAAATATATTTTTTTTTTCGACGTACAAAATGGCCGACTACTCCAAACTTCTCGAAACAGCTCTTTTCCAATTGGCGTGACAAATAACTTCGGCAATTTTCACTCGCTTTACTTCAAATTTAAAAGTTATGTTCCTAATTGCACTTTGAAGAGAAGCACGTACGGAATTTCTGATTAATCGAAAACTTTTCATTTTATGAGCAGTTTATGAGCAGTTATAACGAAATTTTTCACTGAAAATTAATTTCTTAAGTTCAAATACCTACAGCTTTTGAGTGAAACAATATTTTTTAATTTCCGTACGTACTTATCTACGTATTCTAATGTAGATTGACGAGAATTTTTGTTTCTTGTTCTAGGGGAAAAATTGTGGATGCTAAATGTCACGCCGCGGATTGCCTAAAAAAAGATAACAAAAGAAAATATTAGTAGTCGGCCATTTTGGACATCGAGAAAAAAAATATATATGAGGCATTCCACGTCAATTCAGCCAGTAAAAAAATCACAAATAATGTTGAAAAATCGAGTTACGTTATTGAAAAATAGTCACCGAGTGTCGACATTTTTACAAAATTTCTGACGTTTTTTCTCATTGATTACCATTTTTTAACATTTTTCCATTCAAATGGCTGTATCTTTGGCAGGATTTGACGTATTTACATTCGTAAAAAACGAAAATGTGCGTCCTTTTCTAGCCTTCCAGAAAAAAATTAATTTAGACTTTATGAGCAAGTCGAACGTCCGTTTCAGGGCAAAATATGCAAAAATATTTTTTTTCTCAAGGAAAAACACTCGTTATTTAATTTTTTTACATTTCCCGAATTGTGAATATGAAAAACAGATTTTTGGTATTTTTTATATTATGGGATTCCTAAACACCGTGAAGTAAAAGCCGTTTTGTTTTTTTAATTTTTTAAATTAATATTCAATTGAAGAGTGTGGGGCACTCCAAGGCTCCAATACATATGACATATATGTCATATGTATTTAAAAACCTGGTAAACATACATCAAGTGCTCCACACCCTTCAATCGAATATTAATAAAAAAAATGTTTAAATAAAAATAGCTGTTACTTCACCGTGTTTAGGAATCCCATAATATAAAAAATACTAAAAATCCGTTTTTCGTATTCACAATTCGGGGAAATTCTTAAAAATAAAAAAACGAGTGTTTTTCCTTGAGAAAAGAAATATTTTTGCATATTTTGCCCTGAAACGGACGTTCGACTTGCTCAATGAAATATAAATTATTTTTTTTCTGGAAGGCTAGAAAAAGACGCACATTTTCGTTTTTTTACGAATGTAAATACGTCAAATCCTGCCAAAGATACAGCCATTTGAATGGAAAAATATTTAAAAATGGTAATCAACGAGAAAAAACGTCAGAAATTTCAAAAAAGTGTCGACAATCGGTGAAAATTTTTCAATAAAGGGGCCGTCCATATATTACGTCATCGATTTTTGCTGATTTTCGACCCCCCCCCCCCCCCTACAATCATCGTATCGTCATTTCCTAATGACCCCCCCCTCTCGCAAAATTGACGTCATTACCAGTTTGGCAAAATTAAAACATTTGCGGATTTGAGAAAAATTGGGTAACATTAAAACATTTTATTATAGAATCATCTTTTATTATTTTGTACTTTGGCAATGTTTATTAATATAATAATATTATTCTTCCCTATTCTTTAGTTTTCTTTGGATAGCTCCCACATTTTGTTATAGAATCATCTTTTATTATTTTGTACTTTGGCAATTTTCATTAATATAATAATATTATTCTTCTCTATTCTTTAGTTTTCTTTGGATAGCTCCCACGGAGTTTTCACCCATTCTTGCAAATCCTGGATCACGGGTAATATCTCCGTATCCTCCCCATATTCATTTTGGCTCGATCGAACTATTTTCATAGGTACGCTGTTATTTGAAGTTCTCGAATATAATGTAGACAAACCTTATGTAATAAATAAATAAATAATGAGTTCAATAATTAATACCATTAGGTACTTGCAAAATATTTTTCTTCACTCATGCGGGGAAACCACTCTAGTTGTACAATATACTATTGTACATTTTGAAGTAACTGGTATCACAAGAATGACGTCAATTTCGAAACGCCCCCCCCCCCCCCCTCATCCATCATTTACCGTCATCCGCAGACGAACCCCCCCCCCCCCCCTATTTTAAAATGACGTAATTTATAGACGGCCCCAAAGTAACTCGATTTTTCAAAATTATTTCTGGATTTTTTTTTACTGGCTGAAGTGATGTGGAATGCCTCATATATATTTTCTAACAGCTTGATATTCATACTAAATAGATGTGTGATTAATTTTATGAGTGAATCACTTTTTCATACGAAAACAAATTGTTAAATTCGCACATGATTTTATACCTGTTACTGGGGCTTTAATCTCATCGTAATTATCCACATCGATAATTCGCAATTTTTCTACCAACTACGTTTGCGTGTGTTACGAAATGTACCTTTTCCCAGGCTCTAACGATGTCCCATATGACCTCGTTCGGAGCGTCGGTCTTTATCGAGACTTTGTTAGCGTGCGAGTACGTTACTTTGTAGCCTGCGTTCAACAGTGCCGATCTGAAAAGCACCATAGGTGGCGTTTGGCATCGAACAATAGACATCTACGAAATTTCATTCTTTCATTAATGATCTTGTCTAAAATGCACTGTGATAATAGCGTGTAAGCATATCTTCGGTGATGACAATCAAATTCGTTGAGGAGTCTGCATGAGCTTAACATTTCAAAAACACGCATTTTTTTCGTCGCATGATTTGTTAACCTAGCATTTTAGCTTTAATTTGCAAGATTTCGTCAAAAATTCCGAAAGTTAAACGATGCTGAAGTTTGCATCGTGGGAACGCAAAGAAATTTTTGTTTGTACTCTTATTTATTCATTTTCTTCGTCATCCAAAATCGTATCCAGCAAATTTGAGATTCGGAATTCTTATACGGATCCTAAAAAAACATTTAAGGACTTTTGGTAGCCTAAATTTGCCTACAAGAAGATCAGGCTACTGGACGATGCACACTTTAAGGGGTCTTCTCACTTTAGCCGCTAAAAAAGGCTATTTTCATGATTTTTTTGATAGGCTTATATTATAGAAGTTGATCAATTTCATGATTTATTCATTCCCAAATTTTCAAAAGCGTTTTTCTCAAAACCACGTTTTTCAAATCGGTACCCAAAATTTCTCGAAAACCAATGAACCGATTGCCTTGAGGTTTTTTGTGGTTATTCTATACACCATTATCTAGTACTTGTCAGGATTTTTTTTCCCGTTACTTAGTTTTTGTTTTACAGGCTAAATAATAACTAATTTTTGGCCCAAAAATCACTATTTATGTTCAAACGTCCGCCATTTTGTCGTAAATCGATATTTTCAAAATCGGCTATGACAAGTACTAGATTATAGTATCTAATTTAATAATCCTTTTGGTTTTTTTTTTCAGATGATTTTTTAAGAAACGCCAGTGGGTATTCGCAGATTTTTTTACGACGCTCCAAGGTTCATACAACATCCTTGTATATTTTTGATATTTTTAAATAAAGAAAATTAAACATATTTTTGAATGTATATACTTTTAAATAATTAAGACCCCAATCCGAAATTTCAAATAGTTTTCCTTGAAAAAAAATTCACAAAAATGACCTTTTTCCTGCTCCTAGGTGTATATCTCCTCTTAAAGTTTGTTTGGCTTACATAAATACATGACATTTTTTTTAAATGTATTTCGAAAGTGTATTTCCTAAGTGTAACAACTTTTATATCAATATCTATGATATAAACCTATTTAAAAAATTCATAAAAACAGCCTTTTTTGAACGTCTAAAGTGAGAAGACCCCTTAAAATCATAAAATTGACCGAATTATGACGATTTTTATCAAGCATCAAGACTTGCCGTTTTTTTTCTTCAAAACTGCTGTATATAACGGTGTACGTCATGTCTCAAAATCTATTCGCTTGATTCACTTCAAATTCGGGCAGGGCTTAAGGGGGGATTGTCTTTTTTTTCGCAAAATTTACCGCTTTTTGGGAATTTTTTTGTGAAGAAAGTATACAACGGAAAACTTGTGAAACTTGGCATATAGTTTTATTGATCTGTTTACTACATACAAAAAAATTTTTAAACAATTTCATCAAAAAATCCGCCGCCCACCCCCCTCGACGCGCGATGGTCCTTTTTTGATGGTGTGCACGATTTCTCAAAAACTATTCAACCAATTGCCTTCAAATTTGGACAGAATGCTCAGCTGACATCCTTTTATCGTTTGGTGAAGCAAAAAAGCAATACGTTTAATAGTTTTTTATTTATAACAAAAAATCGATCAATTTTTTTCGAAAAATCGATACTTCAAGTTCAAAACGTCACCAAATCGTCAATTTTTTTCCCCTTCATCGAACGATAGCTATATGTGTCTAAAGTAAAATGCTTTTTGGGTTTTTGTTGCAGGATGAACGTGAAGGCTGTAATCGTGCACACCATCAAAAAAGGACCATCGCGCGAGGGGGGTGGGAGGCGGTTTTTTGATGAAATTGTTTAAAAAATTTTTTGTATGTAGTAAACAGATCAATAAAACTATATGCCAAGTTTCACAAGTTTTCCGTTGTATACTTTCTTCACAAAAAAAATCCCAAAAAGCGGTAAATTTTGCGAAACAAAAAGACAATCCCCCCTTAATTTATAACATTTTTTATCGTACGATCAGACGATTTTACGATATATTCATCTATTTGCTAATAACAAATTATTCAAATTGTTTTTCTTTGTTGGTAAAAAAATCGAACTATTTTTTTCTACAGCGTGCCATTGTCACAATTTTTAAATTTGTGAAAAATATTCGGTCAAAGTTTTATTATTATACTGAAAGTATAATACATTCTTATTCTTATACGTTCTCATTTTTTAGTGTAACATATTCTCACTTTTCATTTCAGATTACCCTAGCCGTCAGAATCAGCTGCACCGATTGGCCATGGATTCGAATATAAATAACTTTATAGTTTATCAATATTTGCCGATAAAAATAACTCAAACCTCTCAAGGCTACGTACTACTATAAAAACCCGACCTCGGCATCGCGGTACTCTGCTCAGCAAAGAATATGAAAAATCGCTTTGTTTTTGGGCCCCAAGCTCATGCAGACCCGTTAATAAAACATCGAGATATGTTGGCGAATATTTACCAAACGATCGAGGGCGTAATAGAGCGGTACGTCCAACTCCTCGAGCACAACGCTCAAAACACCCCTCAATCTTTTTCCCGTTCCCAGCTTTGCGTTATTAAGGGTGCTCAATAGTTGCGACACGAAGGATTTATCGTGCAGGGGTCCTAACCATATGGGCCCGGCCATCTGCCAAAAAAAACAAAAATTAAAATAATAATAAATATAAAAACCTTCTCGGATATTCGTTGAGGGCAGCTGCTCTTCGAAAATAAAAAAAATGCAATTATTTTTCATTTGCATTTTGCAAGATGTCACAAATGTGTCCAAAGTTAAAGAGAAGATTCCAAATAATTTAGATTTTACAGGCACAGAGCGCTGAATGCTCAACACGAAATCACGAAAACCAAAAACTTTAATCACGTTTTTCGAGGAAGATTGTTTTTCGAAAAGCCATAGCCGGGTAAGTAGGGAAAAATTGCCTCCGCATTTTTTTCAGCAAAATTTGGAGTATATTCTGAGGTATAAAAGAAACAAATTTTCTGAAAATGTCATGCCCGTCAACGCAATGGTTTTAGAAAAATGAATTTCTTTTAAATATCAAAAAAACATTTTTTTCCGGAAACGGTACAGTGGTTCGATTTGATTTTTTTTTTGACTGGTTCCGATCAAACGTGTTACGAAATAAAATTATAGAACATCTTGCGAAAGATTGAGGTTTGAAAAAAAAATAATGTTCATTGTTTTATTATTTTTAACTATAATCCACTTGGGGTACAGTAGCAAAATTTTTTTCATATAATCTTTGGGCACCTTATTAGATTATATATTTTTTTCAAAATGATCGGTTCGGTACGTCACAGTGAAAAAAAAGAAACACACTTTATTGATATATTTTAGTTATATAGATATATAACTAAAATATATCAATAAAGTCTGTTTTTTTCACTGTGGCGTACCAAACCGATCATTTCAAAAAAATTATATAATCTAGTAAGGTGCCCAAAGATTATATGAAAAAAATTTCGTTATTGTACCCCTAGTGGATTATAGTAAAAAAAATAAAACAAGGAACATTATTTTTTTTTTAAACCTTAATCTTTCGCAAGATGTTCTATAATTTTATTTCGTAACACGTTTGATCGTAACAAGTACCAAAAAAATCCAATCGATCCACTGAAGCGTTTCCGGGTTTTTTTTTTAATTAAAAAAAAAAATTCATTTTTCCAAAACCATTGTGTTGACGGGGATGAAATTTTCAGAAAATTTGTTTTTTTTTTATACCTCAGAATATACAGTACTACCTCCCTAAGAGAGCCCTCCCTAAGAGAGAATTTCCCCGCCGTTCCGCTTGAGCGCATTTTATGGCTTCCCCCACCTAGCTCGAGCTGTCCAGTGTACCCGAGGCCTCTCGAGTTTGTCGCGGACACCTCGATAAGAGATCGCGAGCGATTTCAGAAAATCGCACGTCGCACGATTGTCAAATGGATAATATTCCTTTGTATAATATATACGTATATATATAATATATACGTTTATATATAATATATACGTATATTATATATATATACGTATGTCGTATATATATATACGTATTATACGTATATATATATATACGTATAATATATATTGTAAGTTAACGATACAACTTAACTTACAATACGTATATTATAATATACGTATAATATACGTATACGTATAATATACGTATACGTATATATATATACGTATATATATACGTATATATACGTGTATATATATACGTATATATATAATATATACGTTTAAGCCGTAAAGTCGGAGAAAAAAACATGCACCATAATTAAATTTCAAGTAGTAATTTAATGCAAGTAAAAAATATTTTAATAGACATTAACACAGCATAGAATATTATTGATATTAATAAAAATTATCGAGGCTACATTATACTAGAGATATGTTTTTGAGTAATAGTAATAAATGCAAATATCGTACAGCATATACAATATGTATGTATCATAACATATATACTATACATCAGAGTATAGAGTCCTGTTGACGTCCCCAAGAATCGTAGAGACGATTATCCGAACTTTTGATTATCCGAACTAGTCTCGGTCCCAATTGGTTCGGATAATCGAGGTTCTACTGTATATGTTCGAGTTTCGATAACGAATATACTACGTATATTTTTGCGAACAATAAGATAATTCAACAATTATTGAAAGTTTTACAAATGTTTCCTTCATATGTGTTATAATATTGCAACAACAAAATATACCAAACAGCAGAATAAAAAAACGCGAAGAAAAAGAAAGATTTACACATCAATATTCAATGAGATATACTTACGCATGAAACGACGAAACGCCAGTACACTTTCCGCAACTTGTTTACAGTTTTCTCAACACTTTCGTTCGCGCTCTCTCATAGAGGACGAGTGGAGAAACACATACACGCTACCACATGCGCGATTTTCGAGCGCGCTAACCTAGCGGTGGGGGAAGGCTTCGGCGACGAATTTCTCGAGAATTACTTCCCCTAACCGCCCTAGACCGCTCTCTTAGGGAGGTAGTACTGTACTCCTAATTTCGCTGGAGAAAATGCGGGGGCAATTTTCCCCTACTTATCCGGCTATGGCCTTTAAATAATGCAATTATCAATTGACTCTCACCCAGTTTTTTTTACAATCAAGTACGAGGGCGAATCAAAAAGTTCTTGAAATCGCTATAAAAATAAGCAATAATAATCTCCTTCTACTTCTATAAATTTACAATATCGCTTTTCCAATTTTCTTATTCCCTCCTCAGAAAAAATAATTCATTGACTCTCAAAAAACTCTTCTACGGCAGCCATAACCGCGTCATCATTTTTCCAGTATTCTCCATATTTGAGTATTTTCGACAACTGTTTGCACAAAATAATAGTAGCTTGAAAAAAGTACGATCTAATCGACTGAAACATTGCATAAATATTGTGCGATTGACAATCTTCAAAATAAATATCAAGCTGAAATACCCCCAAAAATATTATATCAATATGCGCTTCTAAGAACTTTTTGATGCACCCTCGTATGTTGGCCGAAAAAGGCCTCTTTTCGATTCCGTAAATTCAAACTCACGGAAAAAATCACCAAATCGGCCTTTCCACTTGATAATTGTACCCGCGATAGCCACACTCGTATAGTTTAACGGCGGGGTAAAGTTAATTGGGCGAAAAAAAGGCATGTTTTTAAGATTTTTTTTGGCGTAACGAATAATGTTCGTTTATTGAAAAATTTACATATAATAAAGTAACATTTGAACAACATTCTCCGAAATTTGCATTGCAAAATATTGAAAATTGAGCGAGTGAAAATTAAGCCCTGGAGGCGCCTCGAAAAAAAGTTGGTTTGCGGTGTGCACCATAACTCGCAACAGAATCATTTGAAGCAAAAAAATCAAAATGCATTTGTTAAAGGAGATGTTTCTCGAGGTAATGACGGGAGGATTTTTTTTTTTCGATTTTTCGATTTTTCGTAGCACTTGGGAGCCAAAAACCCGATTTTCGCTAAAAAAATCGGCTAATTTGTTGTTGAAAAATTAGTAATTATTAAAAAAAAAAAACAAAAAAGCTCTCGACAATACCTGGTGAATTATGTGAAGAAGTACTGTGCAAAATTTCAAAGCGATTGGTCCAGTAGATTTTGAGTTATCGTGCACACGGACTTCAAATATGACAAGTCTCAGAAAAACGGTTTGAAAAACGCAGAAGAGAAGAGAACGGCATGGAGCAATAGACGCTCAAATACTCATAACTTCGTCAATTTTACTCCGATCGACTTGAAATTTTAACACAATATTCTTGATATATTATGCATTCATGTAAAAATTTTAAAAAAATGAAAAAAAAAAATTTTAATACTTTACCCCGCCCTTAATAATCTACCTGGATTTTCCAGATCAGACAATTCTGCAAGAAGTTGTAAGATTAAGGCATTCGTTTCGCGAAGGGCCGTATTTCGTGGGGGCATAAGGAGGGTCCTTCTGAATAAACGATAAATTAATGGCGCTTGCGGGGAGGGTAGGGAATTCAGCGTGAAAAAAAACCTTTTTACGAATTTTTTTCATCCATATGGATAAAATAAATTTTTTGAAACCTTTTGTACATTGTTAACCCTTTCGCAGTGAGGTGAAAATGAGATTTTCGTGTTGGAAAAAAAATTTCATAGATTTGCTTTAGTCTCAGTATAAAGGTTTTTGGGGTCGCTGACTTTGAATTTGATATCAGATTTCCAAAATTCAAAATGACGGATCCAATATGGCGGACGAAAATTTGAAAAATGGTTTCATTTCGACGAAAGTGAGTACCTTATGGTTTTTGGGGTCGCTGAATCCGACTCTGAAATCGGTTTTTGAAAATTCAAAATGGCGGATTCAATATGGCGGACGCAAATACGAAAAATGAAAGAAAAAACAATCGATACAGACAACAACAAAAAGAATAAAATTAAAAAATCAATAAAAAAAATCCAAGTACAAAAGGAAAAAACAAATTTTTGAAATTCCAAGAATCAAAAAAGAAGGAAATTCAAAGAATGCAAAAAGTAATTTTAAATAAATTACCATGAAAACATTTTGAAAATACAACAAACACAAAAAAAAATCAACATACAAAAAGCACAAAAAAAACAAAATGGAGTCAACAACCGCCATGTCCTCGATTCGTGACTCTGGGTTCGGCTAAGAGCGGGATATAACGCCAAAAAAGTATTCTTTTACATTTGTTATTATGAATAGTTTGTCATACATGATTTGCCAAATTTGTATTCATTATATTGTATCCGAGCTTCACATACTTGGAGTCAGGATCAAAATTCGAAATTCGCGACCATAAACATCTAGAGATACATTTTTTTGTCAAAATGCAACTACTTTTCGAATTTGCGTCCACCATATTGGATCCGCCATTTTGAATTTTGACAATCTGATTTCAAATTCGAATTCAGCGACGCCGAAAACCACGAGGTACTCACTTTCGTCGAAATGAAACCATTTTTCGAATTTGCGTCCGCCATATTGGATCCGCCATTTTGAATTTTGACAATCTGATTTCAAATTCGAATTCAGCGACGCCGAAAACCACGAGGTACTCACTTTCGTCGAAATCAAACCATTTTTCGAATTTGCGTCCGCCATATTGGATCCGCCATTTTTAATTTTGAAAATCTGATTTCAAATTCGAATTCAGCGACTCCGAAAACCATGAGGTACACACTTTCGTCGAAATGAAACCATTTTTCGAATTTGCGTCCGCCATATTGGATCCGCCATTTTGAATTTTGGAAATCTCATGTCAAATTCAAATTCAGCGACCCCAAAAACCATGATGTACCAAATTACAATCGAATCGATGCAGTAGAAATACAGTACTACCTCTCTAAGAGAGCCCTCGCTAAGAGAGAATTTCCCCGCCGTTCCGCTTGAGCGCATTTTATGGCTTCCCCCACCTAGCTCGAGCTGTCCAGTGTACCCGAGGCCTCTCGAGTTTGTCGCGGACAACTCGATAAGAGATCGCGAGCGATTTCAGAAAATCGCACGTCGCACGATTGTCAAATGGATAATATTCCTTTGTATAATAATATATACGTTTGAGCCGTAAAGTCGGAGAAAAAAACATGCACCATAATTAAATTTCAAGTAGTAATTTTATGCAAGTAAAATATATTTTAATAGACATTAACACAGCATAGAATATTATTGATATTGATAAAAATTATCGAGGCTACATTATACTAGAGATATGTTTATGAGTAGTAGTAATAAATGCAAATATCGTACAGCATGTACAATATGTATGTTTTCATAACATATATACTATACATCAGAGTATAGAGTCCTGTTGACGTCCGCAAGAATCGTAGAGACGGCTTCATTTTCGTGATCAGCTGGCGCTCTCTTATCGAGTTCGAGTGGAGAAACACATACACGCTACCACATGCGCGATTTTCGAGCGCGCTAACCTAGCGGTGGGGGAAGGCTTCGGCGACGAATTTCTCGAGAATTTCTTCCCCTAACCGCCCTAGACCGCTCTCTTAGAGAGGTAGTACTGAAGGTTGTTTTTCAAATGCCCCTATACGTGTCATGACACAAAAATGGCACGACTTTTTTTTTGCCCCTATGCGTGTCACTCACAGTCAAGGGGTTAAATACGCGAAAATATCCACAAACAAGCCGGTGCCGCGTTTTTCTCGAAACCACTTTTTCAAAGTCCGTGTTGACTTCCATTTGAACCCAAACAAACACAAACACACTTTCTACATAAAAAATACCTCCCCCCAACGGTTGGTTTGAGATTTTTTTACATTAAGGGGGTTTTCCACCCCCGAAATGGCGGAATTTTTCGTGAAAAATGGCACATTTCGCTTTACATGACCACCAAAAGTTTTGAAATGAAAAAAAAAATTATCAAAGACCGTTGGGGGAGGATTTGATGATACTTTGACTAAATTTTAATGGTACTTGATCTCAGATAATTTGTAGCTGAGATACAGTGAACACCGCAAATCGTGTTTTTCCAAAGGCGTTCTTGGAAAAGCTTTGTCACCGGCTTGTTTGTGGATATTTTCGCATACAAATTTCACGGAATGTTCTTAAAATGACACTTAAGCGTGAAACAAAGATTTTTTTCCACGCCAAAACCCCTACCCTCCCCTTAATAAAAATAAGTCACAATCAATTATTATACCCAATAATGAACTGACATAAAAAACTTCGCGCAAATTTAGTAGATTTAGACATTTGACCATTTTATCGAAAAAGTCACGGCTCCGAAAATTTCCGTCGTTACGGAATCATTAGAATTGTTTACATGCGTGAGCAGTTTATAGAAAGCATCTAGAGGTAATCTGTACATATGAAAGAACATGTCTGACAGATTCATCAACCCCGAGCCAAAACCGCTGAAGCTACTTACGTGAAATTTGGACAGTAGGTTGCTTTTGTGACGTGAGCTCCCATTAAGAAAGCATTTTTCGAAATTCAACCCTTAAGGGGAGAAAAGGGGTGGCAACGTTTACATGGAAATTTTTGAAAATCTGGTCGGATTTACTGGAAATTTGGTATTCGTGCTTCTTGACACAATTAATGAAACACGTAATTCAGCGTTTTTAGAAATTCAACCCCTAAGGGGAGAAAGAGGGTGGCAAAGTTTGGATGTGAAATAAAAAATCTGGTCAGAAGATTTACTTGCAACTCAGTATTAAAGCTCTTCGACGCAATTATTAAAACACGTATTTTAGCGTTTTTCGAAATTCAACCCCTAAACGAAAGGGGGCGGCAAAGTTTGTACGGAAAGTAAAAAAATCGGGACAAATTTACTTGAAACTTTGTATTTTTGCTCCTAGACAGAATTAATTAAATTTCAGCGTTTTTGGAAATTCAATCCTTAAGGGGAAAGGGGGTAGCAATGTTTATATGGTAAAAGAAATATCCGTTCAGATTTATTCGAAACTTAGTATTAATGCTCTTCAACACAATTATACGTGTTCCTAAGGGGGTCGCCTAGTGTGTCAGATCAAAAGAAGAGAAAGCGGCCATACATGACTTCTTTGAAGAAGAGGCTCTGCGGTCCAGGCATAGCAGATTGATGGTGAGACCATTTTTGTATTATGAATTATATGCAACAACTTTCAAACGCGTTTTTCTCGAAACACGATTTTTTCAAATTTCTGCCATGATATCTCAAAAACTATTTGATTGATTCTGCTTAAATTTATACCGCATCTTTAGTACATATATAACTACAAGCTGAACTAAAATAATTAAGATTGCTTCGTTAGTTTTCTTTTTATCAGCTATGTAGACCCCAAAAAAAACGAAAAATTGAATTTTTACGCTAAAGCGTAAAAAAAATTACTTTTTTGGAATTCTAACTTTATTTTAGTTCCATGTAGATCCTCAAGTCTCACGATTAAAATTACGTTCGATTTTTTTGTTTCAGATAAGCAGAACGGCCGGAATCATGGCGGCAGTGGAGCACCTCTTTTTATATATGTCTTCCTGTTGGGCGGTGTATCCCCGACTATATTCAATATAATGACTTCTAAAAATGCACACAGTTTGTTTAAATGTTAATAAAAATGATATACAATTTATAAATTAATTCATTTTAATGGTTTGTCAAAAAAAAAAATCCCCAAAAAAGCATTAAAAAACGGCCTTCGCACTAGACGACCTCGTTAAGGCGGGATACGCGTTTACAACGATTAAATAATCGATTACTTTTTTTTTCTTTCTTTAAACGATAGAACTATATATAAGGGATTCTCCGTCAATTCAGACACTTTTTTTCGACCATCTCAGATCTGCCCCATAATTGATTATATCAAAGTACTGCTAAAAGGCATTCCATGTGAATTTTTTCAGATTTTTCAATTCAACCTTTTAGAAAATGCCGTTTGTGTTCCAAATGAATATATCTCGGAAACTTGAAGTAACTGAAAAAAAATGTCTGTACATAAAAGTTGTAGTTTTGTGTTAGCTTTCGAGCGGACGACTTGAAATAATTTTTACGTTCAGGTAACGCTGATTTTTTACCAAAAAAGGGGGAAATTATTTTTTTATCCGAAAACAGCCGTTTTTTTTGGCTGAAGAAATTACAGAGTCTTTCAGTATGTCTGACGGTATCGCAAAAACATCGCCAGAGTGGCATGGAGCGGGTTCCGGTATAAGAAAATTAATTTGTGTGGTTTTATTTTTTTTACCCTAGAACCTCGATCCGTGCCACTCTGGCGATTTTTTCGCGACATCGTGAGACATGCTGGAAGACTGTAATTTTTTCAGCAAAAAAATTGCCGTTTTTTTAATAAAAAAAATAATTTCCGCCTTTTTTGGTAAAAAATCAGCGTTACCGGAACGTAAAAATTATTTCAAGTCGTCCGCTCGAAAGCTAACACAAAACTAAAACTTTTATGTGCAGACATTTTTTTCAGTTACTTCTAGTTTCCAATATACAGGGTGTCCCATTTTAATCTTACACCTGAATTTTCTCGAAAAATATTGCTCGGACGAACTATTGTGTGGAACAAAACTTCTAGGGATTGAAGGGGGACGTTTGAAAAAAATTTATTTGAGGAGCCAAAATTCAAAATGGCGGCGTTACAAAGGCTGACATGTTTTTTTTCAAACGGAAACATAACTTTTTTTTATTGCCAAAAAATTTGTCAGCTGAAAACTAAAAACTTTTGTTGAAAAAATTTTTGATAAAGTTCATAGTTTTCAAGTGAGAACATCATTTTCATGCCATCAGCCATGCAACCTCCTACGCTTTGGCTAACGCAAATGCCGGTGGTAGGGACAATTAGACTAAATGTCTCACGGCAAGCCGCTCAATGTTGTATTTTCGAATGTATGACCACTTGAACAAAAAAAGAATCAAATTTTTTTGTTGAAATTTTTTTTTTTTGTTTTTTTGTTTTCACATTTGGACGATATTTCATGAGAAAATTTTGGAGGAAAATCGATGAAAAATAGTTTTTTTTCCATTTTAATAGCGTTTGTGCCATTTTCAGGCGCAAAAACGTGTTTCTTTAAATCCTTGACGAACTTTGATCACGATGGGTAGAAAAACACACACACACACACACACAAAGCCTGGATACATCTGAAATAATTGAAAATGATGTTCTCACTTGAAAACTATGAACTTTATCAAAAATTTTTTTCTTCAAAATTCTTTAAAAAAACGGAATTTTCTGAAATGTTGAATTAAAAAAACTGAAAAAATTCACATAGAATGCCTTTTAGCAGTACTTTGATATAACCAATTATGGGGCAGATCTGAGATGGTCGAAAAAAAGTGGCTGTGACGGAGGATCCCTCATATGTAGAATATTTTTCTAAAGTTTCAAAGCGAAATCCGAAAAACTTCGAACGTTACAGCCCGTCAACTCTGTGCCTCACTGCTCGGATTCGGAGCGGGCGTGAACTTCAAACGCGTTTTTCTCATCACTGCATTATCGAAATTGGCGTACAGGATTACTCAAAAACTATTTTGATAGCCGATTGAGTTGAAACTTGGTAGAAATATTGATAATGTTGGTACTTTCTACTTGACGAGAATTATTGTTGAAAAATTGGAAAATAAACTACTTTTTTAATCCACATTTTACAAAAATGTTGCGTGAAATGTTGATTTTTTTGTAATTGCGTGCCATTTTCTTGAATTTGCATTTTCTTCATTTTAATTACCGTCACATAGGAACTATACATGTTGTAACTGAAAACATGTTTGAACTTTTTTGCAAATCAACGTCTACGGGAAGGTAGACTGCACGCCGATTTGCAGCTCCCGCGGCGACCTTGCTGTAACACTCTGCCACAGCTACGTCATTTTGATGATGAATTAATTTTCAAAATTGTTTTTTATACTTAAATATACTATTAAAGTATACCTAAAGTTTAATAATTGTAGAATAATTATTTCTTGGTGCAAAAAATCCCTCATTATTGCTTATTTACTTCCTGTCTAAATGTATATCCCGCCTTAATGAAACATTTCAGGAGCACATTTCATAAAGGAGCATTCAACACACGTCTACGCGAGCGAAGCTACGGGCGAAAACGCTAATTTAGTGTATAAATTATTTGATAGAAATGTGGCCAGCGTGTCCATTAGGTGCCGTCTAAATGAGACGATTTTTAGAGCCGTTATTTTTCGTTAATATAAGGAGTACAACTTTGCAGTGACCGTTTTTTTCAAAAGTTTAAGGCTTTATTATAAAAAAGTGGCTACATATTTTTTAATCAAAGTACTGCCCGTCGCTAGCTACGACCTCGGCCCATCTTTCAGGTAGCATTCGAATCCCGCTTCGATAAAAGTCTTGATCCTTGGAGGCAATCCAGGAATCGACCCAATTTTTGACTTTTTCGTAAGTACCGAAGTGCTGGTCAGCCAAATCGTGTGCCATTGACCGGAACAAGTGATGGTCGGAAGGGGCAGTGTCTGGAGAGTACGGCGGGTGGGATAAAACCTCCCATTTCAGCGTTTCCAAGTACTTTTTCACAACATTTGCAACATGGGGTCGGGCATTGTCATGCTGCAGTATCACCTTGTCATGTCTTTCGTTGAATTGTGGCCGTTTCTCTTTGAGTGCCTTACTCAAGCGTATCAACTGACGTCGGTAGAGTTCCCCTGTGATGGTTTCGGATGGTTTGAGCAGCTCATAGTACACAACGCCCAGCTGGTCCGACCAGATACACAGCATCACTTTGGATCCGTGGATATTCGGTTTGGGCGTCGATGACGGAATATGACCAGGCAGTCCCCATGATTTTCGGCATTTAGGATTATCGTAGTGAACCCACTTTTCATCTCCAGTCACAATCCGGTGCAAAAATCCCTTCCTTTGTTGTCTTTGGAGCAGTTGTTCGCAGGTGAAAAATCGGCGCTCGATGTCTCTCGGCTTCAACTCATGCGGGACCCAGTTTCCTTGCTTTTGGATCATACCCATATCCCGGAGACGTTTTGAAAAGAGCCTCTAGTTTAAAATGCCACTTTTTTTATTGAGCTAGGGCCACTACTTCGGCCGCAGTGGCTCTCTAAGTAAAACGGTCACTGCAAAGTTGTACTCCTAATAGTTCGGAAACTTGGTTTGAAATTTTACCAGTATACCAAGACGTTCTTTCACTTCGTTACAGACGAAGATTAGTTAAGGGATAACACTCTAGGATTTTAGAAAAATCGTTTTTTTGTCAACAAAAATACTTTGAGGTCGTAAAAACAATATGCAATTGGTCCTGTAGCGAACATTTTTTTTAAAGGTTCAATTATCGATTTTGCCGCAGCGCCTCGGACTTCTTTCAGGCGCCTCGTACAACTTTAAACGCATTTTTCTCGTAACCACTTTTTTCAAACTGGAAGGACGGATTATTCGAACACCTTTGCATGGATCGATTTGAAATTTTGATAGTAGCTTCACAATTACATTCTCTATGGAAGTACGCAGCCGTTTTTTGATTAAATGTAAACTTTTTTTTTATAAACAATTTACTGCTTATTTTTTGGGCAAAAAATCGATTAATTTCTTTCAAAAAAGCGCCATTTTTTTCAAAATTTGATTTTAAAAAATCCCTACGCAGTCACATAGCTAATAATATATAGATTATAATTTATTTTGGTTCTCGTTCCAGGTCTCATACTTTACGAGAAAACCATCCTCCCGTGCAGCTATTTATTTAAAAAAACCCGTTTTTCAATATGGACTCTGTCACCGCCATTTTATATGAAAATTGTCATAAAATGTTTTTTTTTTTTATACTCAATATCTGTTAAGCAGGTTGGAGCGTTAGCCACAATCCAAGGTTAAATTTAATAAAAAATACATGTTATTGTTTACACTATACTGAGTCTTTACGAATTTTTTTAACATTTTTCACCACCATAGATAAAAAATAGTTTAAGGGAGACTTTGTCCCGGATTGAGCAGCGGGAGATGTTAGCGGCTCAACATGAGCAGCTAGAAGAAGAGGAGGGATGCCTCTATGGACCAGGCACTGCCGATTAGCGGTAATTATAAACACATTTGTGTAAACACATTACAAAACTTTAAACGCGTTTTTCTCGAAAACACGTTTTTAAAAATGGCTGACATTCTCCTGACCGCTGTAATTAACATATCGACCTGAAATTTGGAGAGCATACTCAGAAAATATGTCTTCACGGAATGACGGATCGTTTTTTCGATAGATACATTTTTGCATTTATTATTTATCTTTTTATGCGAAAAAAAAAACGCGAAAATTCGATTTTTTTTTAAATTGCCGCCATTTTCCGAAATTTGTACTAAACGAAAAACCCATCCGTCATTCCATGACCAAAGGGTCACAGATTGATAATATGCTTTGAATTTGTGTTTCAGATCAACAAAGAGGGGGCAGTGATGTCAGCCGTTTACCTCCCACGATTTGAGGACCTGTTTTCTGCGGAGCTGCAACGGCCGCCATTTTGGTTTTTTTTTTTTTTTTTAATTTTTTTAACGTTCTGTACATCATGACTAAAAGCAAGAAAAAAACCGCACTCAAAAAACTTCACACGTTTTCTTTGAAAAAAAATAAAATGTAAACACCTGAAATATGGCACTTCAAGGACAAAGTATCCGTTAATGTATGTAATTTAACTACTTTCACACTAAATGTTATGTAATTTTTATTGTTATTTAGCAGCAAGATAAACCATTTCTAATAACGAATTAACGCAAACTGAACCTTTGTGAAAATTTAGAAAAAAAAAATCCTCATCTTGCCCATCGTAAACCATGGGCAATCTCGTGACGTAAATATGATTAGGCATAATTATGAATTACTCAAAATTTCATTGTGAATTGTATAAAACATTCGTTGTCGTAGTTTTTTCATGATAATCATCGATAATGTTATGCTTTTTCAAGTTGGTAGTAACACAAAAGATTTTCTACTTTACGTAATAAAAATGTTAAAATGCATAGATTTGCCCTTTAATTGTATATGCAAAAAAATTAGCATAGATAGAATAAATCTGTACCTCGTAGGCATTTTCTTGAGGTTCATTGAAAAAAACATGAATAAACCATCATTTCACTCAACTGAATCGCTCCAACCCCCTTAAATAAACCCTCTTAGAAGAAATCCTTTCCTTTTTTTCATACTCCCAAAATAAATTCTTCAAAGCCTTATTTTCTGCCGCTAGAGTTTATGTTATCCTTTAATTGTTAAATATTCGGGGTCGTGAAAGGAATACCTTAAGATTGGACCAGTGGTATTTCTCATGGCCCAAGCTCAACAATTTTTTTTTAGTTTCTTTTTTTCATTTTGAGTAGACAAAATTCATGCGAATCCGTGAGGTTTCGAGGGAAAAAAAAGTATCGTCGCAACTGTTTCCAAAAGATACAATAATTTTCGATCGAAGAATCGATTACTGGCAGCGTTTTTTTTTCTCCCAACGCCTTCCAATACGTACGTGATGAGCATGCTGGCAAAACTTGCACAGCCGATCAACCGGCGGTCCGTTCGGAAGTTTATAAGCTCCGTCAGGCTTCTTCAGTCCCATGCGATGAATGGTCATGGACTCGCAGCCGTTGCACTGATAAACCATTCCCAGCTGGCTCGTATTGTTCTTGCACTGCAGTTGTCCCACGTGTACGCGGACGAATACGCGGATGTAAAAATCGACACTTATCGAGAGCAACGGCACGATGTAACGTCCGTAACGGCCAGCGTGCGACGCTACGTGTTGCAGCAGTATTCTCAGTGCCTGAGAATTGAAAAAAAAAGGGTTAACCGCGAAAGACGCGGGCAAGCCCAGAGGCGGAGAAATTGAGGCCTCATATATTAGATGCGCAACTAAGATTCCGGGTTTTTTTACCAATAAAAAATCGCAAATTTCAAGACAAATACAAAAAATAGTTCATTCGAAGTATTGTCCCTCGCTATTTACATATTTTTTCCATCTCTCTGGCAATACATAAATACCGCGACGACAAAAAGACGCGTCTTTGGACTGAAACCATTCGTCCAACCAATTTTGTACTGCATCGTAATTGGCCAAGTGTAGCCCACCCAAACCATGTTCCATCGACCGGAACAAGTGATAGTCTGAAGGGGCCAGGTCTGGCGAATATGGCGGGTGCGGTAGCAGATCCCATTTCAGTGTTTTTATGGTGCCCTGGACGATGGAACTGCGATGGCACGGAGCGCTGTCGTGCTGCAATATCACACGTTCGTGTCTCGTGTCCCATTCTGGCCGTTTTTCGTGCAATGCGTGATTCAAATTGATTAGTCGTTGTCGGTAGCGATGCCCATTGACAGTTTCGCCCGGTTTCAGCAGCTCATAGCACACGATTCCTTTCTGGTCCCACCAAACGCAGAGCATTGTCTTTTTTCCGAAGCGTTTTGGCCGTGCCGTCGATGTTGATGCTTCGCCAAGTGAAAGCCACGATTTTCTGCGTTTGGGATTATCGCAATATTGGGTTGGTAAGAAAGTCTTGCGACACACAACATGAGTAAAATATAAAAACATTTTATTTTAACAGTAAACAATTATTCAGTAATGTATGCTCCCTCTGTATCTACAACTCGTGCCCAACGCTCTGGTAGACTTTGCACGCCTGCACTCCAGAATTCTTTGGGTCGTGAATTGAAAAATTCGACCAGTGTATTTTTGAGATCCGCGACATCATCAAATTTTTTATCCTGTAAATAATTTTTTAAAGCTCGAAACAGATGGTAGTCGGTAGGTGCTAGGTCTGGTGAATACGGTCGATGCGGTAGAACTTCCCATCCCAGCTGCGAAATAGATTGTTGTGTCATCTTAGCTACGTGGGGTCGAGCATTGTCGTGGAGAAGCCGAACTTGGAGACGTTTACGCCTTTTTTGTTTGATAATTTCAGCCAGCTTTTGCAGTTGTGCAGAGTAAGTATTTGCATTTATCGTGGTGTTGGATGGGAGCAGTTCGTAATATAGCATGCCCTCAGAATCCCACCAACAACAGAGTAAAACTCTCTTCACTTCACGGGGCAGCTTAGGGGTCGGATCTGGTTTTTCTCCTTTCGGTAGCCATTGTCGCTTACGTGTGTAGTTAACATAAAGCACCCAGCTTTCATCTCCAGTGACTATTTCTTGAAGAAAATCCTTTCTGTGTGGACGTTGCAGGAGTGAAAGACAGATGGACATGCGTGTCGCTTTGTTTGATTCGCTGAGATCGTGTGTTATCCAAGAAGAAACAACTTTTCTGTATCCGAGATTTTGTAAATGTTGGAGAATCGTGGGATGGCTACAGCCGAGTTTGTAAGCTAATTCCCGTGACGACGTATTAGGCTTTGCCTTTGTAAGTGCTCGTAGTTCTTCATCGTCAACAGTTGATTTCCTGCCGGACCTAGGTTTGTCTTCAAAAGATGTATCGCCAGAACGGAAACGCTGGTACCAACGGGATATCGTTGAATGATGAACTACGTTGGCCTTGAACACACTACACATATTAGCGGCTGCGGTTCTTGCAGAACGCCCTTGTAAGAATTCGTAATATGCAATCGATCGAAGTGCACTATGATCCATCTTCGCTCGTACTTTCTGCGCGGAACAACTGACTCGCTTATATACCCTACGGCATGGAAGGTTCTAGACTAGTCTTGAATATACTACTCTCGAATGTTGTAGAACTTCGTTAGCAGAAAACATATTTTAATCGAAAGGAAAGTGTCGCAAGACTTTCTTACCAACCCAATATATCCATTTTTCATCGCCAGTAACAATTCGATGCAGGAAACTCTTTCTGTTCTGCCGCAAAAGCAAAATTTCGGAAGTGGCTCTTCAATTTTCCATTTGTCTCTCAGTCAACTCATGCGGCACACACTTTCCTTCCTTATGAATTTTTCCCATGGCGTGCAAACGCTTCGAAATACATTGCCGAGTCACATTTAATGCCTCGGCAAGTTGATCTTTCGTTTGAGTGTCATCTTCATCCAATAACGCTTGCAGATCGGCGTCCGCAAATGTTAGCGGTCTTCCCGAGCGCTCCTTGTCCCCAGTCTCAAAATCGCCACTTCTGAACCGCTTGAACCAATCTTCACACGTTGTTTTTGATGGTATATGTTCGCCGTAGGCCTCCTCAAGTAACCGACGTGCTTCAGCTGCTGTTTTTTTAGGTTGAAGCAGAAAAGCAATGCTTCCCGCAAATGCTGTTTATTTGGTACAAACCTTGACATTTTCGAGGTTAGAAAAAAGGTCGATGTGTTGCGATATTTGTTTATATTACGACTGGGTATTCTCAACAGATGTCCAAGCTATACAGACACCCAATTTCAGACCTGTATGCCGACTACATGTGTCGCTAGCGCCATCAATGTATGAAACCCGGGAACTTAGTTGCGCACCTAGTACACTTGTGATGGTCGGAAAAATGGAAAATTCTTTGATTGCATATTCTTTGAAGCCTTAGGCCACAGTAACGGGTATAAAATCATGTGCGAGTTTAACCATTTTTTTCGTATGAAAAAGTGATTGACTCGTAAAATTAATTACACATCTATTTAGTATGAATATCAAGCTCTTAGAAAATATATATATATTTTTTTCGATGTACAAAATGGCCGACTACTAATATTTTCTTTTGTTATCTTTTTTTTAGGCGCTCCGCGACGTGACATTTAGCATCCACAATTTGTTACTTACAAAAAACAAAAATGTTCATCAATCTACATTAGAATACCTAGAGAAGTACGTACGGAATTTAAAAAATATTGTTTTATTCAAAAGTTGTAGGTATTTGAACTTGAGAAATGATTTTTCAGTGAAAAATTTCGTTATAACTGCTCGTAAACTGCTCATAAAATGAAAAGTTTTCGACTAATCAGAAATTCCGTACGTACTTCTCTGCGAAATGCAATTAGGAACATAACTTTTAAATTTGAAGTAAATCGAGTGAAAATTGTTAAAGTTATTTGTCACGCCAATTGGAAAAAAGCTGTTTCGAGAAGTTTCGAGTAGACGGCCATTTTGTACATCGAAAAAAAAATGTATATTTTCTAACAGCTTGATATTTATACTAAACAGATGTGTAATTAATTTTACGAGTAAATCATTTTTTCATACGAAAAAAATTGTTAAATTCGCACATGATTTTATACCCATTACTGTGGCCTAACACCTTAAGTACAATATCTCGAGAATATTCTCATCAAATCTCATAAAGAAGCGCAAGCAGCCACAAGAGAAGGAAGAATGGCTCGTAGGCAGTATCAAATCAATGTTTTAGAGGCTGCAGAGGATGCAGAAGGATTTCTGTATGGCCGTGGAATCGACGACTCCATATTACTATGAATAAATTACCTTTAAATGTAAAAGAAACATACTTCAATCTCAAACGCGATTATCTCAGAATCGTCTTTTTTAAGAAACACCTTTGCGGTCGACACGATTACTAAAAAACTATTAATCCGATCCACACCAAATTTATACCACTTATTTATTATGATCAAAGCTAGCGTCTGGACGAAGGATTTTGAATTTTTTTGAAAAAAAAATGTTGTAACAAAAAAACCGAAAATTTAGGATTTCAAAAAGTGAACTTTTTGGTTAAAATTATCTTCATTTTTTTAAATCAAAATTTTTACAAATCCGTCGTCCAGGCACAAGCCAATGCAATATACTAATGAAATCTTATTCAAATTCTGATTTCAGATGAACCGTTCTCGAGTTATCATGTCCACGGCAACTGATGCTCAAAAGAAGGCGCTCCTGGAAGACATCTAGAGTTCCGCCATTTTGAAATATTTTTGAATAAAAAAATTGTACAAGTACGTGAAAATATGTATTAATCGATGTTGTTCACAGTTTTTCAACAAACTTTTATCGTCCCGTTGCAAAAAAGTCAAGAAAATCACGTCCCTTCGCCCGCTACAAGTGCATATATAAGGCCTAAATTTTCCGAAAATGGAAAATTCGAAAGAGTTCTTACGAATTCGTGACAAGACTTGGACTTTAGGGAAACGGCGCCGTACTTCACGTAGCACGTTTCCGGCGAATTTCCGGCTAGCACGGCCATGTCGGTAGCCGTGACCATCAGTATGCCACCGTTCGCTATGCACTGCACCGCTCCGTCCAAAAATATTGACGGGCATCCGTAAGGATCCAAATCGATGGCGTGGAAACGATCCTTTCGCCTCTCGTACATGAGCATTCTAAAAATTCAATAGCAAATTACTTTCGCGCTGTTAACCGTGTCCAACGAGTCTAATTATGCGTGTATTTACGATACTCGATCGATATTTTCAGTATCAGTGATCTTCTTCGTAAAATCTACTTTGTGGAGTTTCTCAACAATGTGGGCACGCACGACTGTTGGAAAGTATGAGTGTACTTTACAAATTTTCGATCGGTATGATAAGGTACAGATCTCAGCTAAAAATCGCGCTAGTCGAGGTAACGTTTAAAAGATACGAAGACCAACTCCGCTAAGCTTTTCTTCGTGTACTCTACTTTTTTTTCACTCGCAAGGGGGCATTCCCGACTCGTCATCACCGATTTCGCTCAAATTTATAGGACATGCAGGGCTTGGCTAGAAATGAGAGAACCCGAAGTGGGAACTCCAGATGGCGAAGCGTTTAGAAAATAAAAATGTTGACGCGGCTCCCGCGCCGTATACGCCGTATAATTTACGTTAGTACGAGGGTGGGGTGAAAAGTTTCCGGCCTGACCAAGAAAAACGACGTTTAAAAATTTTTTTTTGCTTTATTTTTCAACATAATCTCCATCAACACTGATACATTCCTCATAACGGTGTTATAATTTAGTTATACCAGTTTTAAACGTAGATTCGTCAAGCTCCTCAAAATACTGATTTACAGCTTCGATAACTTCTTCGTTGCTCTTAAATCTTTTTCCGCCAAGCCATTTTTTGAGGTTAGGAAACAGGTAATAGTCGCTGGGGGCTAAGTCTGGAGAGTAGGGAGGATGCGTGATCAATTCAAACTTCAATTCGTGGATTTTGGACATGGCAACAATCGACGAATGCGCTGGTGCGTCATCGTGATGAAACAAAACTTTTTTCTTCGCCAAATGAGGTCGTTTAATTTGCACCTCGTGCTTCAAACGTTGCAATAACTCTGCGTAGTATTGACCAGTGATCGTCTTACCCTTTTCAAGGTAATCAATGTATATAATTCCTCTCGCATCCCAAAAAACAGTAGCCATAACCTTGTTTGCCGATAAAATTGTTTTTGCCTTCTTTGGGGTTGGTTCCCCTTTTCCAACCCACTGTTTTGACTGTTCTTTATTTTCAGGAGTGTAGTGGTGGACCCATGTCTCATTAACAGTTATGAATCGACGCAAAAATTCGTTTGGATTACGCCTATACAGCGCCAAATTGTCGGTAGAAATGGTTTTTCGAAGCAGTTTTTGGTCGAGCGTTAGCAAACGCGGCATCCACCTTGCACACAGCTTTTCCATGTTCAAATGGTTGTACAAAATATTTCGCACACGTTCAGCTGACATCCTACAGGTCTCAGCTATCTCATGCACTTTCAACCTGCGGTCTTCCAACACTATTTTATGGATTTTTTCAATCATCTCTGAAGTTGTGACTTCAACGGGCCGTCCTGAGCGAGGCTCGTCAGGGGTGCTCACAAGACCCATTTTAAATTCAGAAACCCACTGCTTAATAGTTGAATATGATGGGGAGGAGTCTCCTAGTGCTGAATCCATCTCTTCTTTTATTTGTTTTGGTGTAAAACCTTTCAAATGGAAGTATTTGATGACAGCACGTTTTTCCAATTTTTCCATTTTTACGAAAACAACGGAAGCGTCTCGCGCAATGTGCTCTCAAACGCAAACTAACGTAGCGATTGGGCTGACACTGTACATACAAGCTCGGTAGGAATGGTACTGTAGGACGCCGCTCCAGAACTAGACCTAGTGGCACCATCTCTTGGTCAGGCCGGAAACTTTTCACCCCACCCTCGTATGTTTGCCAAGCAGCGGTTGGCGTAGCGGTAAGAGCTCGGGCTAGTAATTCGATGGTCGTGGGTTCAACTCCCCGTGTGGAGACTTTTTTTTCTTTTTCTATCTTTTTCTCAATTTTTATATTATTCATTTTTCAATTAAGCAACGAGGTGAATAATTCATTTTATTTATATCTTATACGCAAAAGGCCGTCATTTTTAGGACGTCATAGGACGTCATTTTTTAATGAGCGCATAATCGTAGAAAATTTGGAGTTGCTGATTGACTCGTGGGGAGGACGAACAAATCGGCATTTATACGACGAACTCTTCCAAGATGAAGAAGGATTGCCAACGTGTAGCATCAAAGTAATTCCTCCTAAATGTACTCCACTGGTGCAACCCTGCGATGTATATTTTTATCGTCAGGTTAAAAACTTTATTAAAAAAATACAAAATTGCTCTTATCTCATCGAGCAAGAAAAAGCAATAACTTCCCGAGAAAACTGCATAAAAATACATTCGATTGTTCATCATCAATTATCCGCGCCAATGTTCAGTAACATGTTACGTTACGCGTGGTTCGCTTCTAAACTTTGCGATGAGAGAGAATGCTTTATGAATGTCAATCAAGTATGTTTTTCTATGGAGACGTTGAAACAACGATGTGGTTGTAAAAATGCGGCGTTTATAACGTGTGGTAGATGCAGAAATAATTATTGTTTCCCCTGTTTCTACGATAAATATCATCCCGACACATGTAAATCATCGAATGTCAACGAATAAAGTTTTGAATTTTCATGTACAAAGGCTTTTCGCATGCGCTTTAATGACAATTCTTTGTTGAAAAGTCCGAAATTCCAATTTTTTACCTTTTCTATGCCTTTTGCGTATAAAGAAATAAATAAAATTAATTATTCACCTCTTTTTGGATCACCTCTTAATTGGAAAATAAATAATATAAAAATTGAGAAAAAGACAGATCTGGAGTTCCCACTTCGGGTACTTTCATTTCCAGCCAAGCCCTGCATGTCCTATAAATTTGAGCGAAATCCGTGATGGGGAGTAGGGAAT
This sequence comes from Ophion obscuratus, assembly GCA_964007375.1. Lineage (NCBI taxonomy): Eukaryota > Metazoa > Arthropoda > Insecta > Hymenoptera > Ichneumonidae > Ophion > Ophion obscuratus. The sequence goes on along the minus strand of OZ023312.1, from coordinate 83,296,962 downwards.
GCCCCCTTGTCCGTCACCTTCCAGAAAGGTATTTTCTGACGATGAAGTTTCCATCGTTGGAATGGAACGGAAATCTTCTTAGTTGCTCAAAAGTTTTTTTTTTGGCCGATTTAGACTACGAAAATTACTCAAACGTTTTTACGTATCCTATTAGAGATCGACGTCCGTCATTTGCAAAGAAAAGCCTTTGGATAGTGATAAAAATGAGGGAATAAAAAACTCCATCGTTGGAACGCAACGACTTCTTGGCTCCAGCAAAGAAATCGTTGCCTTCCAACGATGCAAACTTCGTCATAATTTTTTAGCGATTTTCCCGATCTCGTATACTCGCGTGTAATGTTTTCGATGAATCGCGATGGAGGCTTTTTATTAAAGGGGCTCCGTTCAGCTCTAATTTGCTTTGAAAAACATTTTCTTCCTAATTTTTTCCACGTGCTTACTCGGTTTTTGTGCGGAACAGTGTTTTAAATAAAAAATATCTGGATGGAAAAAGGTCTATCGAAACAACATTGAATGGATTAGAGCTTAAGGGCTTACACTTACAAGGGGACAGTACGGCAGTCGGATTTTTGTAATTTTTCGTACTCATGGTACGTAAAGTTCAGAGCTCGAATATTAATATCCCAAAGCAGTTCGACGCCATATTCAGAAATTTTCGAGAAAATTGACTTTGAAGTTTTCGAGCGCACTCTTATCCCACAAAGATGCAACGATATTCGAACCGGGCTCGTGGCGTACCCGGTAGCGCTCGAGTCTAGTAATCGCGGGGTCGCTGGTTCGAGTCTCACTTCGAAATTTTTTTTTTTTTTTTTTTTTTTTCATTTTTTTTTTTAATTCGCATACCTCCGTCATTTAAATATCCCGATAAATTTTTGTTGTATATAATCACATATTATTATATATAATTAATATAATATATCTATATATGTTTATATATGGACAAAATCCATATATAGTTATTTATGTACAAAATTCATTATAGTTATACATAATTATATATTTTCTCATATATGATCATATATTATTTATATATAACAATAGGTGATTATTTATAAAAAAATAAATAAATAATCCCGGGATAAAAATCATAAAATCTATGCTAATTCACATATATGTAATTATAATTGTCAATGATAAATGCAAGTCTTATTTTTGATTATCTCTTGCTTGAAATTGCGAATAGGCGACGTAAAAATATCCAGTAATAATATTTACATAAACTCCCTTGTAGCTTAATAGGAATATAAATAGAAGAATAAATGTTGAAATATGTGAATATAACGCTTGCTTTGGCAACCGCCGATATTGTTTTCCGATCGATGTATTGAAAAAAAATTGCGAATGTAACAATGCAGCGTTTGTACGGTGTGCGAGATGCCGTGAAAATTACTGTTTTCCTTGTTTTTACGATGGTTATCACTCTGGCTCGTGTAACATTACACCCGATGTATAAAACAAACGAATACAGACCGAATAATAAAGTATTCAATTCCTTACCCGACGTTTTTCATATTCATCCTAAAAATGTTGTTGGTTATAAATACTGATACTTGAAAATGTATGTTTATAATCAAGAGATAATTAAAAATATGACTTGCGTTTTTTCATTTAAAAAAAAATGAAAAAAAAAAAAAAATTTCGAAGTGAGACTCGAACCAGCGACCCCGCGATTACTAGACTCGAGCGCTACCGGGTACGCCACGAGCCCGGTTCGAATATCGTTGCATCTTTGAATGGGATAAGAGTGCGCTCGAAAACTTCAAAGTCAATTTTCTCGAAAATTTCTGAATATGGCGTCGAACTGCTTTGGAATATTAATATTCGAGCTCTGAACTTCGCGTACCATGAGTACGAAAAATTACAAAAATCCGACTGCCGTACTGTCCCCTTGTTAGTTGAAATGTTTGAAAATGTCGATTTGTGGTTTTGGAAGGATTCTCGAAATATAAGATTTCAAAAATATTCTTTGAAATTTTCAAGTCAACGTTAAAAAATGAGGGAGTTATGGACGTTTATAGGTAGGTGCCAACAACTGGTGAACTGTAAACGCGTTTTTCTCAAAATATCTTTGTCAAAATCAGTGACTACAGCATCAAAATACTTACAGATCAAAAAGCAGTGCTTGAACGAAGGCATTTCTGTTTTATATGTATAGTTTTTTTTTATCAACATAAATAAAGCGTTTTTTCACCAAAAGTCGATACTTTCAGTTTGGACCGCAGTCATTTTGTCGAAAATGAATATTTTATTTGATCCTTGGCTCAAGCGCTCGAAATCTGCGTGCAAAAACTAAATGCAAGTTTCATTAATTGTGTCAAGAAGCGCAAATGCCAAATATCAATTAAATCCGACCACATTTTTTTTTTAATTCCATACAGACTTTGCCACCCTTTTTCTCCCCTTAAAGGTTGAATTTCGAAAAATCCCTAATTTGGAGTGCTAACGTCACAAAAGCAACCTACTATCCAAATTTCATGGAACTAGAAATGAATCAAAGATGTGTGCGGCCGTATAGATGATAAGAGATCGTTGAGGATTCGGCTTCGGTCCGGCCAATGTAGGTTTTGCAAGGTCAATGATGGAAATAAAGAGGTGTTTTTACGCTTCGGCCCTCTGGTTTGGGTCCTCTTCAGAATTTATATTTTTCTGTATAAATGACGATACACAGTTTTTACAAATCACGTTTGAAAAAATTATAATTATTGAATAAAGAAACGAAATATGATAACTAACTAACCTCGAAGTTGTTGGTATTTCAGGTTTTTATACAATTTGGAAGGATATTTCGAAGAAAAAAAAACATTACTTTTGGAGGTAAATAGTATTAGTTATCATATTTCGTTTCTTTATTCAATATTTATAATTTTTTTCAAACGTGATTTGTAAAAAACTGTGTATCGTCATTTATACAGAAAAATATAAATTCTGAAGAGGACCCAGACCAGAGGGCCGAAACGTAAAAACGCCTCTTTATTTCCATCATTGACCTTGGAAAACCTACATTGGCCGGACCGAAGCCGAATCGTCAACGATCTCTTTTCATGGAATTAGTTCAGCGATTTTGGCTCGGCGTGTTTGAATCAGTCAGGATATGTTGTTTCATATGTGAGGCATTCCACGTCACTTCAGCGAGTAAACAGAATCCACAAATAATTTTGAAAAATCGAGTTATTTTGTTGAAAAATATTAACCGAGTGTCGACATTTAAAAAAAAATTCTGATGTTTTTTCTCATTGATTGCCATTTTTTAATATTTTTCCATTCAAATGGCTGTACCTTTGGCAGGACTTGACGTATTTACATGCGTAAAAAACGAAAATGTGCGTATTTTTCTAGCCTTCCAGAAAAAAATTAATTTAGATTTTATTGAGCACGTCGAACGTTCGTTTCAGCGCAAAATATGCAAAAATATTTTTTTTCTCAAGAAAAAACACTCGTTATTTTATTTTTAAGAATTTCTCCAAATGTTGAATACGGAAAACAGATTTTTGGTATTTTTTATATTATGGGATTCCTAAACACCGTATAGTAACAGCTATTTTTTATTTTATTTTTTTTATTAATATTCCATTGAAGAGTGTGGAGCACTCACTGTATGTTTACCAGGTTTTTTAAATACATATGACATACAGGGTGTCCCAAAACTCAACGATAATCTGAGACCGGATGAAAGGCCAAGTTATACCAGTTCTGGGAAAAATACAAAAAAAAATCCATATCACTCAGTTCAGCGATAATAAACATTTAAAAAAAAAAGTTGAAATTCGACACTCTTGGTCGCATTTTCAAGTCCTGTGATCACCAATGTCACAATTTCGCTGTGATTTTTTTAATTTTGTGATCTTCATTAACGATGCTATTAATCGCAACTACAAATTAATGCAAAAAACATTGTTAATTTAATAAAATAAGTTAAGTTTTAGTGAGTCATGGTTCACAAAAATATTGTTACTTAACTTTGACACTTCATTTTGAAAAAAAATGTACTACACTACCCTTGGCAAGTTGTTTCAAAAGATGGCGCATTTAATCAAGATTTCAAAATGGTGCAACACTTGCCACTTTTCTTGCCATTAAAAATTTTGTCTTATTTTTTTCAAATTGAGCTCATTTTGAACAACTCAACATTAGGAATTTTTGTTACTAAAATTTGTTATTTTTTGTTTCTGGTCTGAAATAAAATTATTATTTTTAGTAAAGAGGTAATTGAGTCAGTTAATAACCAATTTTTATTGTAAAAAAATATGTTTTTTACAATATGTTTTTTAATAAAATATGTTTTTTACAATAAAAATTGGTTATTAACTGACTCAATTACCTCTTTACTAAAAATAATAATTTTATTTCAGAACAGAAACAAAAAATAACAAATTTTAGTAACAAAAATTCCTAATGTTGAGTTGTTCAAAATGAGCTCAATTTGAAAAAAATAAGAAATAAAATTTTTAATGGCAAGAAAAGTGGCAAGTGTTGCACCATTTTGAAATCTTGATTAAATGCGCCATCTTTTGAAATAACTATTATTTTTAGTAAAGAGATAATTGGTTATTAACTGACTCAATTACCTCTTTACTAAAAATAATAATTTTATTTCAGACCAGAAACAAAAAATAACAAATTTTAGTAACAAAAATTCCTAATGTTGAGTTGTTCAAAATGAGCTCAATTTGAAAAAAATAAGAAATAAAATTTCTTAAAGAAAGCAAGAAAAGTGGCAAGTGTTGCACCATTTTGAAATCTTGATTAAATGCGCCATCTTTTAAAACAACTTGCCAAGGGTAGTGTAGTACATTTTTTTTCAAAATGAAGTGTCAAAGTTAAGTAACAATATTTTTCTGAACCATGACTCACTAAAACTTAACTTATTTTATTAAATTAACAATGTTTTTTGCATTAATTTGTAGTTGCGATTAATAGCATCGTTAATGAAGATCACGAAATTTAAAAAATCACAGCGAAATTGTGACATTGGTGATCCCAGGACTTGAAAATGCGACCAAGGATGTCGAATTTCAACTTTTTTTTTTAAATGTCTATTATCGCTGAACTGAGTGATATGGATTTTTTTTTGTATTTTTCCCAGAACTGGTATAACTTGGCCTTTCATCCGGTCTCAGATTATCGTTGAGTTTTGGGACACCCTGTATATGTCATATGTATTGGAGCCTTGGAGTGCTTCACACTCTTCAATTGAATATTACTTAAAAAAAAAATAAAGATAGCTGTTGCTTCACAGTGTTTAGGAATCCCATAATATAAAAAATACCAAAAATCTGTTTTTCGTATTCACAATTCAGGGAAATTTAGAAAAATAAAATAACTAGTGTTTTTCCTTGAGAAAAAAAATACTTTTGCATATTTTGCCCTGAAACGGACGTTCGACTTGCTCAATAAAATCTAAATAATTTTTTTCTGGAAGGCTACAAAAAAGACGCACATTTTCGTTTTTTACGATTGTAGATACGTCAAATCCTGCCAAAGAAACACCCATTTGAATGGAATAATGTTAAAAAATGGTAATCGATGAGAAAAAACGTTAGAATTTTTTTTTAATTTCGACACTCGGTGAATATTTTTCAATAAAGTACCTCAATTTTTCAAAATTATTTGTGGATTTTTTTTTTTACTGGCTGAAGGGACGTGGAATGCCTTATATGTGTTCCTGTTGGGCGTTGAATCTCCGAATATATTCTATATATTGACTTCAAAAAATTCACAAAGTTTGTTTAAACGTTAATAAAAATCATATACAATTTATAAATTATTTTATTTTAATGTTTCAATGGCCTCATGTATAGATAGATACAGATAGATATGAACATAGCAGAGTAAGCTTTGCATCGATATACGTACGTAGCATCTTGGTGACTCGCGGTCACCAAATCTTCCACTTTGTTGTGCAAAATATTTTTCTTTATACTCTCGACAGCTTTGGCTGATATATCATTGGCCACTATCTGCTTGACGTACGGTACTTCCTTGGCGTATCTTATACTACGCAACCCCGTAGCTGACAGAGCCTCCAATATCGTTATTCCATCCTAAGAAATTTCATTATCCGATTATCGCGTGCAACGGCGAAATATTTTGGAGACAGAACGTAAACAGAGGAAAGTCAAGCCGCACGAGCGGAGCGAGCAAAACGGCATTTTTCTGAGCTTTGCAACGACTTACTGTATCTTGCAGTTGGGTTTTTTTCCGAGCGGCAAGCCATGGTTCAGCATTGACATCTTGCGTGTCAGTGTCGTCGACACTGTTCGCTGTGTGTAGATTTTTTGAAAAGGCACTCAGCGCTAGGATACTGCAAAATAAAGTATACGAATGATTCGGACAACTTTCGGATAGCTATTTTTCAAAATGATATATAAGATTTGTTGAAATTTCTGTAAATACCTAAGATCTCGATTGAACTCTTGAACCGGATTGTAAAACACATTCTTCTCCAGCAACAATATTTCGGCTTGTCCCTCGGTTATCACCGCGGGATTAATTGATTTCAGACTTTCAGCGTCGTTATTTGTTTCCATCGTATTTACGAATCAAATACAGCGATCGTTGTCAAACGTAAACAGCAAATAATAAAACGTGCGGGAATATTTTTAATCTGTCAATCTTCGAGTCGAACGCGGTTGTTGATTGGAGGTTATGTTTGGATAAGACGGGATTCCGGTCTTGCACACAGGTCTCGGATAATGAGGAAAACAGGCAGTTCTCGCTTCTGCCACCCGAAGCGCTAGTAGGTAAAAGTTAGCCAATCAAACGCAGATCCGAACATCTGTGCAAAGACGCAGATTTTTCGAAATAAACACAGTCTGTTCGGTTTTGCTACACTTTCTACAATTTCAATAGATGCGGTAATAGAAAGTCCTCAGAAGGCGCAAGAAGTGTATAAAAGTGTAGCCGAAACGAACAGACCCAATATTTGTAAGAGCGATATAAGAGGCATTCCACGTCACTTCAGCCGGTAAAAAAATCGATAAATAATTTTGAAAAATTGAGTTACTTTATTGAAAAATGTTCACGGAGTGTCGATTTTTTTTTAAATTTCTGACGTTTTTTGTCGTTGATTACCATATTTTAACATTTTTCCATTCACATGGCTGTATCTTTGGCAGGATTTGACGTATTTACATTCGTAAAAAACGAAAATGTGCGTCTTTTTATAGTCTTCCAGAAAAAAATTAATTTAGATTTTATTGAGCAAGTCGAACGTCCGTTTCAGCGCAAAATATGCAAAAACATTATTTTTCTCAAAGAAAGACACTCGTTAGTTTATTTTTTTTAATTCCCCAAATTGTGAATACGAAAAACGGATTTTTGGTATTTTTTATATTATGGGATTCCTAAACACCGTGATGTAAGAGCTATTTTTATTGTTTAAAATTTTTTTTATTAACATTCGATTGAAGACTGTGGTGCACTCCAAAGCTCCAATACATAAGACATATATGTCATATGTAAGAAAAATAAATTTCTAAAAAATAAAAAATAAAATTTTTTTTAAATAAAAATAGCTGTTACTTCACGGTGTTTAAAAATCCCATAATATAAAAAATACCAAAAATCCGTTTTTCGTATTCACAATTCGGGGAAATTAAAAAAAAAAAAATAATGAGTGTCTTTCCTTGAGAAAACAAATATTTTTTGCATATTTGGCCCTGAACGACTTGCTCAGTAAAATCTAAATTAATTTTTTTCTGGATGGCTAGAAAAAGATGCACATTTTCATTCTTTACGAATGTAAATACGTCAAATCCTGCCAAAGATACAGCCATTTGAATGGAAGAATATTAAAAAATGGTAATCAACGAGAAAAAACGTCAGAATTTTTTTTTAAATGTCGACACTCGGTGAATATTTTTCAATAAAGTAATCCGATTTTTCAAAATTATTTCTGGATTTTTTTTACTGGCTGAAGCGACGTGGAATGCCTCATGAATGGAAAATTATTGCGTATTTTTTCACTCCTGAACTCTCGGGCAGAATGAGAATTATTATTTCAGTAGACTGTATTTCTCGTATGTTCGAACTTCTGTAATATTTTTATTTGTTCTTTCGCCACTTGAGTAGATGGGGTATGAACAAATTTGTGCGGTCTAAATTTTTGTTCCTTATAATTAATGTTTATTCTTAGTATATTGCATTGCTTGTTTGTTTCTACAACTTTTATTTTTGCTTTTGCTTTTTTAACAATGTTAATAAGAATCTGAAAATAAATAAAATCGAAGAAGACCCTGATGGAAATCCGCTTATTGGAATTCGACAAATAATGTTGAAATCTGTTAAAAAATGTCAGAAACTGTGAAAATGAATAGATTCTAACATAATTTGATGGAATCGTACATATTTTGATAGATTCTGTCGGAAATAATCTATGAAAATCGGACAGAACCTCACATATTATGTTAACTTTACGGAATGTCATAAAATCACAGAATTCGATACTTTCTGTCATCTTTTTGTCAGAAAATGTCATCGTTTAACAAAAAATGATAAAATTAATTTTCCATTTTTTGACATATTGTTGCATCGAAAAGAATGACAGAAAATGACAAAAAATGATAGAAAACGATAATTTTTATCATAATTTGTTGTCACATTTTTGTTGAATTCTGACAGATTTCAGCTGTCATTAAATCACAGAGTTTGATACTTTCTGTCATCTTTATGTCGGAACATGACATCTTTTAACAAAAAATGATAAATCAGTTTTCCATTTTTTGACATATTGTTGCATCGAAAAAAATGACAGACAATGTCAAAAAATGATAGAAAACGATAATTTTTATCATAATTTGTTGTCACATTTTTGTTGAATTCTGACAGATGTCAGCTGTCATTAAATTACAGAATTTGATACTTTCTGTGATCTTTATGTCGGAAAATGTCATCTTTTAACAAAAAATGATAAATCAGTTTTCCATTTTTTGACATATTGTTGCATCGAAAAAAATAACAGAAAATGTCAAAAAATGATAGAAAACGATAATTTTTATCATAATTTGTTGTCACATTTTTATTGAATTTTGACAGATTTCAGCTGTCATTAAATCACAGAATTTGATACTTTCTGTCATCATTGTGTCGGAAAATGTCATCTTTTAGCAAAAAATGATAAATCAGTTTTCCATTTTTTGACATATTGTTGCATCGAAAAAAATGACAAATAATGCAAGAAAACGATAATTTTTATCATAATTTGTTGTTACATTTTTCGTGAATTCTGACAGATTTGAGCTGTTAGTGAAAAGGAGCTTTATGTGTCACCAAATAGGCCTCCGAAGTAACTTTCGTGGTGGCGCCCCGTAACGGCTGCCGGTGGCAAAACTTGGATTGGCGCATGGCGGTTAAGTCAAACCGGCACAAACACGAAAGAGCTAGGCTTGAGCAAGCATCATCGATTGGACACCTGATTTAAATGGCGACCGGCATACTGCACTAGCAGACGAAAACCAATCCAAGTTTTGCCAAAACTCGCCGCAAGGGTGCGCCACAAGAGTTACTTCGGAGGCCTATAAAAGTATTATTGAATATAAAGTCCCAAATTTCTTTCTTTCAGCATTTCCATTAAAATTTAGAAAATTATATGTAAATTCCATCAAATATTGACGAATTCTGACAATTTATTATCAGAATCGATAATTAAATGTCAAAATTCATCAGAATATATCATATATTTATAATGCAAAATGTCAAAAGTGAACAAGTTCGGGCATTATATGACAAAAAATAAGAAAGAATGATATAATTTGACATATTCGGTCATAATATTTTATAAATGTTGAAGAATTCCATTATATTCCATAAAAAAATGACATTTAATGACGAAAATCTCACAAAAAATAAGAAAGAATGATATAATTCGACAGATTCGGTCATAATATTTCATGAATGTTGAAGAATTCCATTTTATTCCTTAAAAAAATGACATTAAATGACGAAAATTTCACATAAAACGGAAAACTCTTACGACATTATATGACATATTATGTAAGATTCTGACAGAAATTACTGAATTATAACATTACTTTTCTGATAAAATATGACAGATTCTGTAAAGCATGTTCCAATTTCCGGTCAGAAATCATGAACTTCTCACAGAAAATGTCAAATCTCGAAATAATATGACAGATTCTGTCGTATAAATGACATATTCTGACATTATTTCTCATTGAAAGTTGACGGAATATTATCAAATCTGACATTTTTTGTTCAAATCTGACGAATTCCAATAAGCGGATTTCCATCAGGGGGATAATTAAAAAATGAACGCATTGTGTATGTTTAAAAGGCACCGCTTTTAATGATTTGTCAGTTTGGCGAGTTTGTTGTTTACAAAACATTGTTTTTGCCGTTTTTGGTTTTGTTGGAAGGCGAACTGGCGCATCCGCAATCGAATATAATAAAATATAGCGAAGGATAAGGCCGGGTTCGCACAATGCGGTTCTACCGAAGCGTTTCAAATAGTTTAGATTTCTAGAAACGTTGCGAACACGTATACTGGCTGAGGTTATTTTTCTATTTCTGTATATCTATATCTACAAGACTACTTCTACTTGACAGCGCTTCCAGCGTATAAATGAGGAACTACGTTTTTGCCTCACGATGAGATAAACACGAGGGTCGGCGAGAGGCGCCACCAGCCACAGGACCGCAATTTTCTCACGCGCTTCCGCAACTCTCGCCGCTCTCGCCCCATGCGAGCCTGGAAAGTTTTTTAAATTTTGATACGCGGGTGATTTTGTTTTCGTACTGAAACACGTGGTGCAAGTGCAACAATTAGATTAAAGTTTATATTTACTTTTTTAGTGAGTGTATAAATACTTATAGAAATAGAGTAGCGTTATCGTTGAATATCTTTCGGGAGAGAACAAATTTCGTAATGGCATGAGATTGATCATTGCTGTGTCCGCGAGGTTATGTTTGTAGTAGTTGAAACGAAATGATTTGCTTTCAATGCCAGGCTAGCAATTTCCGAATGGTCCAGAAATTTTCCAAATGGAGACCAAACGTCCGCTTGAAAGTTACCTATATCACGTGTAAAACAGTTATCTTTTCGGATGGTTAACTCCAAGGTAACCTCCGGGCGGAAATTTGCTTCTCATTCAGCCGAATTTTGGACAATTTCTGAAAATTTCTACTCGGCTGCCTCATTTAATTTGAACGCTCCCAATGTTCAATTTTTAGAAGGCTATTTTTTGCCTATGGAGGGCTATTTTTCCCTCCGGTTTGAATTTACGAATCCAACCTGGCGTTATTGGTGTACTAGTTACCAAATTGATATTGAAATTCATATGCGTCGAACCATCGGCGACAACTCTGAACAATTATTCGTCCGATTAGGCCGTGAAGACACAGTTTTGAAGTTTGCATTGTTAGAAAGCAACGAATTTAAAAAAAAATTCATCCTTCATTATTATCCAGTCATATTTGGCAGATTTAGATCGTAGATGGCTAAATAAGTAACCAACAAATTATTTGCACGATTTTTGTAGCTGATATTTGCCAAAGGAAATTTGGGAAATAAAGAAAAATCATTTTCGTAGCTGATAGTTGCCAAAGGAAATTTGGGAAATAAAGAAAAATCATTTTGGTTGCCGGAATTTGCCCAAGGAAATTTGGAAAACAAAAAGAAAATAATCATAGTACTAATCGAGTTTTACTTGCATAACCTGCTTTACAAGTTTTCTACAAGAGTTTTCGATTTGTTTATACACATTTTTCTTACAACTACCTCAAATCAATGTTCTATCCCGTATACCCCCTTCCCTCGTACCTTTGTTCTTCTTTTTCTCCATTTACTGCTTATCTCCATCGCTTTCAACTCCCTCTTCCTCTTTGCGCATTTTTTACATATTTCCTCTATTTCTCTAAAATACTGGCATATCCCTATGTTTATCTTTCCATTCAACATGTTTATAATTTCACTCGTTATCGCCACCTTATCCACTCCTTGCACCCACTCCTCACCTTGTGTTTTCGCTTTCGTCATTACAATTTTCCATCCTTTTTTACGATAACACACGTTTTGACCCGACGACAAAATATCGTCGACAAAATGTCCGACGACACAATATCCGCAGGACAAAATATCCTTATGACAAAATATCTGCCGATATTATATACAGTTTAAAGTGTGCCGTCATGCCGTTGAAATTTACTCCATGTCAAGTGTACAGTCATGCCGTTGAAATTTTTTCCATCATAAAAAGGAGGAAAATTATTAATATGTGACGGATATGTTTGGGTTTGTTTGTTTGAGTTTGTCTGTTTGCTTGTTTGAGTTTGTTTGTTTGTTTTGGTTTTGTTTGTTTGGGTTCAATGAAGAAATTCGTATTATGCCTCCACCCCACTATCTCACACGCCCCACAAAGGTGTTTTGCGTGCGATCCCGTTGATGTGGTGGATGACATTTAGGATTTTGTCTCGCGGATATTTTGTCATGAGGATATTTTGTCGTCGGATCAGATGTCACGCAGCCTTTTTCACATATTATCAGGTGCTCCATTGTTTTATTTTCTTTCTTGCAAATTCTGTATCTCCAGCCCGTTTCCCCCTTCTTTCCCACCCTCCATATATTTCCGCATCTTAGTCTTGCCCATATTTCCTTATCTCCACCCTTCACACCCTTTTCCACCCAGGCTCTCCATGGCCTTTTGTCATTTTCCACGATATATTTGTAGTTGCCATTATAGGACGATTTTCTTATTCTTTCCTCCTCGTCAAAAATTTTCTTTTTTAGGTATTCTAAAGCTTTTTTCATCTTTTCATCTATTCTATCCACTTCCCTTCTTTCTCTTATCATTGTTACTACGTCTTCTATCCCGATATCCTTTAACACTTTCTCCAAGTTCTTTCCCCACTTTGACGGCATTCCATTATCAATTGTCCTTACCTCCTCCATCAAAGAGATTTTTGGCCATCTTGAATCTTTGATTCTCAGAACCTCTCTTCTGTACCTAAACACTCTTTCTCTTATCAAATAGGCTATTCTTGGCACACCCAGAGCCGATACTGCCATTTTGCAGTATCGATACTGCCAATTTGCAGTATCGGCTCTGTATTCTTTAAAACAACCCAATTTCCTCCATTCCTCCAATCTCGACTCCATACCTAGCTCCTGCGTTTACTATTGTTTTTAATAAATAGAGTCTCTCTTCTATCATGTGTCTTCCCGCTCTCTTCCATATCCCCCATACCATATTTGCTGCTTTTGGGGTTTTCCCGGCCAGCTTTTGTCCGTGTGCCCAAATTGAATTTTTGCTTGTAAACCAAAACCCTAAATATTTAAACTCCTTCATTATCTGGATTTTTTCCCCTTTAAAGGGTTGGGCCACTCTAGAGGTTGAAAAAATAGGCTTTTTGGGATTTTTTAAAGAAAAACTACAAAATAAATCGAGATTACAAAAAAGGGTGTTTATCATACATACCAGTGACTGTACACAATAATTTTTTTGAAGCGATTAATTTCAAAATGGCGGCTGCGCAGCGTTTTTGCGATGAAGTCTCCGTTTTTCCAGGGTCCACGGCCGGACAAACAGCTCCTGTAATTTTTTTATTATAATGAGCCAATGAATTTTTTCGATTATATATATCAACTGCTATAGAAGTACGTAGGATTTTTTCGATATATTGATTTTTGGCCAAATGACGCACTTCAAAAGTGGAAAGTGAAAAGTTTGCCTAAAAAATCGTCAGATGATTGTTAATAACAAATGAACTGTGCAATATAAAAAAAAATCCTACGTACTTCCATAGACAATGTATTTTTCAAGATATATTCAACGTTTCAAGTGAATTGGTTGAAAATTGTCTGAGTTATGTTTCCGGCCAATTTGAAAAATGCCGTTTTGAGATAAACGCGTTTGAAGCTTTGAGTAGCTCGCTGCGGACCAGGCGACTTTGTACTAAAATTTGAAAACCGAGCATTTAGAGATTTTCCCCGGCTATAATCTTTTGGGACATCATTTTCGAGGTACTAGGGGACCATTAACAAAAAAAATCGATTTTTCGAGAATTCTAGAGTAGCCTAACCCCTTAATCCCCTATTCTCCATTCTTCCTACTTTTTCCCCCGTTCCTAAATATCATTATCTTAAGGGGTGAGATGCAGTCAGAGGCGTGAAAAAACGAGCATTTTCAATCATTTTTTTTTATAGTAATTAAGTTTGTTTTACAAAAGTGGTTACACAGACTTTTTATGTTATATTTCAACTTGACTTGTACAAATTTTCAAAGAAAAATATTGATTATTTTTTAAAATATCGCCATCTTCGGCATGTAGTGCTTTGCGTTGACGATCATTAGTTTAATAATAAATCTAGTCCGTAATCGAAGCTTTTTTTTTTCAAAAATTAACCAAATGGCGGCTTCCGACAGATAACTTTTCATTTTCGACCAAAAAATCATTCGTTTATTGTTTAAATAAAAAAGGAATTTTCAACAAAAATGAAAATTCTTCGTTTAAGGACTAGTTTTTAATGCTATAAATAAGCACACCAAATTTCATCAAAATCCATCGAGTGGTTTTTGAATTATAGTGGCCACCGACTTGAAAAACATAGTTTCAAGAAAAACGCGTTTAAGGTAGTACCTCCACAGAAGAGTTGAATTAAGAAATGGTTGAAATTTGACACATATGTTATTTAATACATGATCCAACCATCTGTGCAATTTGAATAAGTTTGACCACCCCAAACCTGAGATATTTACACTTAAAGTTGTCTCGGTTTACACGTAACAAATGCGTTATGACGAGCAAACAGAGCATCATTAATTCTACCGTCAAAACTAAAATTAAGAAGTTGATAAAAAACGAGGTTAAGCTAGAGCAAGATATCACGAATAATGTGAAAAAAAATGAGAATGATTCACCATCTAGTTTCCAAGATACAACCATGAGAAGCCCTCACAATTTTGGTGCAAGGCATAGCGAAGCCTGGAAAAAAAACAATTGAGGCAAAGCCTGCACAGTCTCGGCAAAAAGTTTACTGGCAATGGTAGATCAAAAACACAATATAAAATATATTTTACGGCAATAAATGATATCCGTCGTATTATCTACTAGTACCAAGTCAATATTGCGTAGTTTTTAATATTATTTATTACTAATTAAACCAATTATCAATCTTTTCAACATGAACATGGTATGTAAACTTTTGGTTGAGATTTTCGCAGAGGAACTACCTTAAAGTTTTTCGATGTGGATACGGTATTATATGTTCGTAACATTTTGAGCTCGATGGATGAAGCTAAACTTTTTTTTATGTATTTTGATCCGCTGAATCCGAATATCACAATTGTTTGCCGAAAAGTCGAGCATTCAATTGTTTATAGCCAATTGTTAAAACAATTTTTCTAAAATTTAAAGTTTTTCGGGATGAATTTTTTTTTTAACATTTTGGTCAATTTTAAAACGAAAGTATTCTTTATAAAATTTTGCTAAAGTTAATAGTTTTTGAGTAATACATTTTTGAAAAATTCTGAAAGAATTTTCCAATTTTACACTTGATTTAAGTATAGAAATACTATTTAAAAAATTACTTAAATCGAATTATCAATTCCTGGCCCATACAATAGGGCTTCTGTCGATGTGGAAGCTTCCAAAATATCAATTTGTTGTTGTCTTCGAAGCATTCTGCCTTCCCGGTGTAATCGTCTGCGCGTTCGTCAGCCACGTCTACGTTGAGAATAGACGTGGCCCCTTCACTAATTGTGGGATATCGCGGAAACTATTCATCGGTTTGACTTGAAATTTTCAGGGAATATTTTCGAGACATACTTCAAGAAAATGTAAAAAAAGTCGATTTTTTTTAAATTCCGACTGCATCTTACCTCTCAAACCAAAATAAAATTTGTTCCCCCACGCGAACCCGTTTGTTTTCATTGCGAAATACCAATTCCAGAAAAAAGCCGTTCGAAATGGCTAAAGTTAAGAACAAGAAGACCAGTTCGTCGGAGGCGGCGATAAAGAAGCGCAGTAGAGAGAACAAGAAGACTCTGAACCCCTTCGAGGTTCACATAAACAAAGACAAACAGAAGATACTGGGTCGCAAGAACAAGGCCGACCGAGGTTTGCCGGGTGTCGCGAGAGCGAAGGCGATCGGCAAGCGAAAGAACACGTTGCTCGTCGAGTACAAGCACAGGGACAAGGACAACATCTTCATGGACAGGCGTATAGGTGAAAAAAATGCCTCCATGACTCAGGAGGATCGAGCAATGGCGAGATTCGCCGCGGAGCGTGTAAAGTCGCACAGGAAAAAGGACATCTTCAGCCTGAACGACGAGGAGACATTGACGCACGGCGGGCAGACGCTCGAGGAGATAGAAAAGTTCGAGGACCCGAAGAGCGACGACGAGTGGAGCGACGATGGTGAGCCTCGAGACGGCAGATTGGACAAAAAATTCGTCGCCGAGGCGCACTTCGGGGGTGGAACATTGTCGCGAGGTGACACTCCGTTGTCGCGCAAGGAGCTCATCGATCAGCTGATCGTCGAGTCGAAGAAGCGCAAAGCCGAGAAGCAAAAGACACGCGAAGAAACGATGGATCTTACGGAAAAATTGGATTCCGAATGGAAGGATCTTCTTCCGCTGATGACGAGCGCGAAGCGCGCCAACGCCGATGATCACGTCGAGAAGCCACGGGCGGACGATTACGACATTGCCGTGAGAGAATTGAAGTACGAGAGTCGCGCCACACCCACCGACAAATTGAAGTCCGAGGAAGAAACGATGAGGGAAGAGAAAGAGAAATTGGAAGAACTCGAGCGCGATCGATTGTCCAGGATGAAAGGTTTCACGGAAGAGGAGAGCGGCAAAGGTAAGCACAAGTCCGCCGATGATCTCGACGATGACTTCGATATCGAGGATATAACGGAAGAAACATTGGCCTACAACGACGATGGACTGGCCAAGGGTTTCGAGAAGGATTCGGATCCGGAGGATGACTCGACGAACGCTGAAACTGCGAATCGCGAGGATTCGGAAGATTATCACGATGACGATGATAACGAGGATCCTCGAGACGCTGAGATGCAAGATTCGGGCGAAGATGATGCTTCGAACGAATTGGAAAATGGCGAAGACGACGAAGCTTCGGTTGCAGAGAGTGACGAAGAAAAGGACGATGACTTGTCGGACTTGAAAGCATCCGAGTCCTCCAGCGAAGACGAACAGACACCTGAGATCACCTCTGAACCGAAACACGAAAAAGTTGAGTCAAACGCATCCATCGAACAATCGAAGGTTAACGGATCGAGCGAAAATTTACCGAACGAGGAAAGAATCCGAGAGATAAGAAACGACTTGCAGAGGAGAAAACTAATTATGGAAAAAGCTCGACAGGAATTACCTTACACGTATGCGGCGCCTGAGACTGTGGAAGAATTTGAGACTCTCGTGAGGGATCAGAGTCCTGATTATCAATCGATCATACTCGAGCGAATAATCAAATGCAATCATTGGACTTTGGGCCAGGGGAACAGAGACAAACTTTGCAAAGTTTTTGATCATCTGCTGCAATATATCGTACACTCGGCAAACGTCACCAACGACGAAGAAATCTCCAAGTGCTTCCAGCTATTGGACAGGTAATATCATCCAATTTCAGACGCCCGAAGCAATGTTGACCTTTTTATTATCTTCTCTCACAGGCTGTGCCCTCATCTCTACGATCTCGCGCAGGCGAGTCCACAAAATACGGCGACTTGCGTGCAAAATCTGTTGAGAAGCAAACACGAAGAGTTCGAGGCGAATCAAAAGAAATATCCTGATTTAGAAACGGTGGGTATTCGAGTTCTATTTTGCGGCTTGCAAAAAACAAACTTTTAATTGCAGCTTTCTCGGTAGGGGTAACACGAACGTGTGAGACCAAAAATGCTATGTTGAAGTTTACATCGTTGGAATGCAACGAAGGCTTATTTTTCTTCTATTGTTCACGTTTTCTTCGCCGCTTTAGGGTATGAAAATCATTTAATCGGGTTTTCCTTATCCTGATAAGAGGCTCGAGATCTTAAGGGGCTATACCAGTGTGAACACTGAAAATTTGGATGATTTTCGGGAATTTTTTGGAAGAAAAGTACTCAATTAAATGTTTCGGAAAATTAAGAATATACTAGGTGCGTAACTAAGTTTCCAAGTTTTTTTTACCAATAAGAAAACGAAAATTTCACGACAAATACAAAAAATGGTTCATTCGAAGTATTGTCCCTCGCTATTTACACATTTTTGCCATCTCTCGGGCAATACATTAATACCGCAACGATAAAAAGACGCGTCTTTGGACTGAAAGCACTCGTCCAACCAATTTTGTACTGCATCGTAATTGGCCAAGTGTAGCCCACCCAAGCCATTGACCAGAACAAGTGATAGTCTGAAGGGGCCAGGTCTGGCGAATACGGCGGGTGCGATAGCAGATCCCATTTCAGTGTTTTTATGGTGTCCTGGACGATGGAACTGCGATGGCACGGAGCGTTGTCGTGCTGCAATATCACACGTTCGTGTCTCGTGTCCCATTCTGGCAGTTTTTCGAGCAATGCGTGGTTCAAGTTGATCAGTTTTTGTCGGTAGCGATGCCCATTGACAGTTTCGCCCGGTTTCAGCAGCTCATAGTACACGATTCCTTTCTGGCCCCACCAAACGCAGAGCATTGTCTTTTTTCCGAAGCGATTTGGCCGTGCCGTCGATGTTGACGCTTCGCCAAGTGAAAGCCACGATTTTCTGCGTTTGGGATTCTCGAAGTATATCCATTTTTCATCGCCAGTAACAATTCGATGCAGGAAACTCTTTCTGTTCTGCCGCAAAAGCAAAATTTCGGAAGTGGCTCATCGATTTTCCATTTGTCTCTCAGTCAACTCATGCGGCACCCACTTTCCTTCCTTATGAATTTTTCCCATGGCGTGCTAATGTTTCGAAATACATTGCCGAGTCACAGTTAATGCCTTGGCAAGTTGATCTTCTGTTTGAGTGTCATCTTCATCCAATAATGCTTGCAGATCGGCGTCCGTAAATATTTGCGGTCTTTCCGAGCGCTCCTTGTCCCCAGTCTCAAAATCGCCACTTCTGAACCGCTTGAACCAATCTTCACACGTTGTTTTTGATGATATATGTTCGCCGTAGGCCTCCTCCAGTAACCGACGTGCTTCAGCTGCTGTTTTTTTAGGTTGAAGCCGAAAAGCAATGCTTCCCGCAAATGGTGTTTATTTGGCACAAACTTTGACATTTTCGAGGTTAGAAAAAGCTCGTTGTGTTGCGATATTTGTTTATATTACGACTGGGTATTCTTAAACGGAATGACACCTTATCGCGGTCGGTATGGTGGAACAATTATAGAAACTCAAAAATCTCTGAAACGGCTCTTCAGATCCCGTCGAAACTTTGCGAAACGACGTCAAATAGATAGACGAACAGCTATCTGCCCCTCAAATTTTCTGAATTCGTTCGTTCGTCTATCTATTTGACGTCGTTTGGCAAAGTTTCGACGGGATCTGAAGAGCCGTTTCAGAGATTTTTGGGTATCTATAATTGATCTACCAGACCGACCGCGATGAGGTGTCACTCCGTCTTAACAGATGTCCAAGCTATAGACACCCAATTTCAGACCTGTATGCCGACTACATGTGTCTCTAGCGCCATCCATGTGTGATACCTGGGAACTTAGTTGGGCACCTAGTATTTGGCTATATTTGACCTATATTACATGTTTTCATAGAAAAATATTGAGATCCAAGCGACTTATGCGCTGCCTTCGGAGGCGTAAAAAAAAAGTTCCTCCACTGCTGACATGATTGCGGCCGATTGAGTAGCTGAAACCGAAAAAGGAAAAAATGTCGTTAAACTGGAAGATATTTCCTGTACAATGACGTAGGATTTTCGAAAAATATCAAAATCTAACAAAATGGCGTAGTTATGATAAAAGGTCTGTTTTCTTGCCTATAAAATGGTCGTTTTTTTCAACGCCAAATCGTCAATTTTCATCCAATCAAAAATATCCTACGTCATTGTAGAGTAAATATATTCAAGAGTGATCAGTTCAAATTTCAAGTCAATCGGATAATTGCTCTTTGAGTTACAATGTCAGCAAATTTGAAAAATCGAATTTCGAGAAAAACGATTTTGAAGATTTAACTATCGAGTTTTGCAAGATGAAATGATATTGATATAAATGATATAAATGATAATGATATTCTTGAAAGTATTAACTGTCGAAAATGGCAACAAAAAAAAATTTGGTTTGATTCAATAGGCTGTTTAGTTTTTTTTGCTATCACGCCCGCGAATTTGGAAAAATCGTGAAAATAAAGACTGGAGAAAACGTGCTTCAAAGTTTTCAATAGGAGGAAATATCAATTTTTGCTTATGATGTTCCTCGTGAGTTTCAATTGTACTAACCACCGAAAACTCGGCAAACCTGCTTCCGATTCTGAAATTGGCGCGCACACTATTGCTGGAATATATTGTGCTGTATAATACTTTAAACAAATACCGTTAAGGGGTTATACACAGTAAGGAGGCACAAAAAGATCGATTATCGTTAATACAATGGATTATTTTGTAATTGATCGAAGGAATAAGCAAAATAATAATTTTTGATAAAATGGCGACTTCTAAAAAATATCGATTATTGACAAAAATTTAAGCCTCAAATTGTTTATAAAATGGAAAATATTTATCGGTGAGAAAAAAACCTTCGATTAATTACTGAAAAATATACTTGTAACGATTGTGTTCAAATTTGAGACTGATCGGTTCGGCCGTTTCCGAGAAATCTTGCTCACCGACTTTAAAAACACAGTTTTGAGAAAAACGCGTTTAAAGTTTCAAAGGCACGTTCGAACGCTCTGACATGTCATTACAAATGTGCGTGTAACTTCGAGAACATTCGCCGGATTGACAAGAAATTTTCTGTTCGTGTACTTAAATATATGTACATTACAAACAAACCAAAAAATTTAATCGATTTTTCGATAATTTCAACTGTATATAACCCCTTAAGAAATATTGAGTAATATGTTTAATTTTTTGTTTCAGTTAATTCTGTTTAAACTCGTATCCCTTCTATTCCCAACGTCGGATTTTCGACATCCGGTTGTTACTCCAAGTCTCGTCTTCATGTCTCAAATATTGCTGCGATGTCGTGTGAAAAGGGGTCGCGACATTGCGAAAGGGCTATTCGTCTGTGCCCTCATGTTGGAGGTATATTCTTCGTCTCAATTCGTCCAAGATTAAGTACACTGAGAAAAAAAATCATTGATCCAATATCATTGGTGTTATTGAATGAAATTTCGTTGATTCAATTGTAAAATTGTTGGTGTAAATAATGGGATTTATTAGTCCAAACAAAACGCTATTTACTTTAATAACATGATAAAATTAAAAGTTTTTCATTCAAAAGATATATTGTTAGCCTAGAACAATATATCATTGAAACTGTCTAAAAAATTATCGCGAACGAATTATATAGTTCTGAATGCATTTTCTGCAACGAACAAAAAAATCGTTTCAATTCATAACATGAATATTGTTGATTCGAGTACACAAGAAAAATTGAATTTCGCTCGTTTGATTCAGATAAAATTTCGATTGAGTAAATATGTTATTTTAGTTTTTTCACCATATCCGACATTGATTTTCAAGTATATTATTCGTTAAAATATTAATATCTTATTTTGATTGAAAAATATTAAGCAAATGTCTGAATTGGTTAAAAAATTATGCGAAAATAAAATTTGTTTCTTGCGCATTTGGTTGAAAAAATTCAACCAAATCAAGGCCGAGCGCCACCGAAATTATAGGTGTGAGGAAACCCGTAGTTCTCGGAGCAACAGCTAGGAGCCGCACGCGCGCTCGTTTCTCGTAAGCGTAGCGCGAACCGAAAATCTACTTAAGGTGTTACCCCCACTTGTAGCGCAAAAAAGGCTTTTTTCATGAATTTTTTTAAAGAAAACTACAAAACTTTTTCAATCGATCAATATACCATCTTAAAGAACACATCTTGAAGAACTTTAAGTAATCGTTTTATTGAAAAATATTACATTGTTTAGTGGCAAATGGCCGTCGATGAAATAATGTTTTTATATACACGGTTTGCGGTGACCAACATTGCGGCGAAGTGGATCATCTGAAAAAAAAATGCGGATGGATTTAGTCAAATATAAGTATAAACTAGTCTTTAATCGAAGGATTTTTAAAAATATTCATTTTTCACAAAATGGCGGACAGTCAAAGTTAATGGTTCGATTTTAACGAAAAAAAAACGGCCGTTTTTGGCTATAAAACGGCCATTTTTTATTTCGAAAAAAAACACCGAATGATTAAAGACTACATTTTTATGTATTAAATAAGCCTGCAAAATTTCAAGAAGATCGGTTCATTAGTGTTCGAGTAATCTTGGTCACCGACTTCAGAAATGCCATTTTGAGAAAAACGCGTTTAAAGTTTCAATTTCCGGTCGTTTACACAACGGATTCTTCTCTTCCAACGCTCATATCTCAGTCAATTTTGTTCGGATCGACTTGAAATTTTCAGGACATATTCTCAGATACTTATACTTCAAAAAAATGCAATAAAAAAAGATCGATTTTTTCAAAATCGCAAGTGGGGGTAACCCCTTAAACGCCGGAGAAACTCTAAAGAGTATCGCTTCTAGGCCGGTGGCTAAGATCAAAGTGTAGTATCTGTTCTTATCAGTTAAATATCTGATATTCTCTCCATGGATATTCCATTGGATATCTGATATTCTCCCCACTATTATCGTGGATGATCATTCTAATGCTCACTTTTTATTTAAGATTTAAAACAAATTGAAAAACTTACGTCCCATGGCATATTCGTTTTGATGCAGTAAAGAAATAAAAAATTCTATTGATTATATTTTTGTACGAAATAAAAAATGTTGTAGCAACCGCTTAAGGAGTAAGGCCACTGTAACGGCCCAAAAAAAAAGGTTTTTTCACTAATTTTTTGCTCCCGAAATTGAAGGTATTTGAAAAAAAACTTTTAATGGTGTTATCGGGCATACATTAAACTTTATTATAAAATTTTTTTACAGTAAAAAAAAACAAAATGGCGGTTCCACAGCTATCTTCCCGGGACATGTTTTGCTTCCAGGGCTCCGCGGCACGCAGCACCACTGGTGCACTTTTGAATCTAGAACAAAAAAAAAACCATTAATCTAGAGGGATATAGCTAGAGAATGTCGATCGGATTTTAAAAAGTATCAATTTTTGTGGATTTGGCGTGCGTTTGAAAAAAAAATTGATTTTTGACGAAAAAAACGGCAAGTTTTTTGTTAATAAAAAATCAATAAATAAAGTTCTTGAAAATTCCGATCGACATTCTCAAGATAATGTAAATGTTCACATCTGGTTAAAATTTCAAGTAAAAAAAATGAAAATTGTTCGAGTTATGCTGCGTGCCATTTTGAAAAACCATGTTTCGAGAAAAACGCGTTTAAAGTTTTGCGAATAGTTTTTTATTGGAAAAAATTAAAAAAAGAAGTTAAAAGGATTTAAACTATTTTTAAACTAGAGGGTTTAAACTATTTTTTAAGCCAATAAAAAAAAATCGATTTTTCAAAAAATTTACAGTGGCCTTACCCCTTAATTATTTCATCCATACATCTACGGATTGTATATAGAATGATTTCAATAGAATATGATTTTATTCAAAGTATTATGTAGATATTCAGAGAACAGAAGAGCTTTTTCATATAAAATAATATGTTATTCAAATCAATCACATTTTCCAATATTTTATAGTATTGTAACAATCTCATATATCGGTGGCACTCCGCAACAGCACATTTATTTGGATCAACCAATAAATTTTTATGATTCAATTGGTTTTCTTTCCCAGTGTATTGAATAATTTATCGCGCCATGCCTTCGTCTTCGAAATATTAATCCGTTCGTGTGAACACTTTGCAGTATACTCTGATGAGCAAGCGATTCTCACCGGCGATCGTTAATTTTCTTTGTGGGATTATTTATCTGGCGACACCGAAGAATCCGCCGCTGATGCGGAAGATCATTCCACCGTTCAAGAGCAGCGGCGAGGCGAGTAATTTGCTGATTCTCGACGAGGATTGCAAAACGCTGTCGATCGACGTGGAGTCCGCCTGCATGAGGGCCGAGGATTTGTCGCGGAACGACATCGACGACGATTTCAAGTTGCGCGCATTCGTCACCGCTGTCAACATGGTGGCTGAACTCAAGACTCAATTCGAGGAATTGGAAGCCGCCCACGCGATATTCTCACCGATCGCCAAATTATTGGCGATGATCGACCGCGCGAGATATCCGAAAAACATCCGGAAGCAGGCGAGAAAAGTCCGTCGCGATTTGAAGAGCTTGGGGGAGAAGAAATTGGAATATCTCGTGCGCGAGAAGAAAAAGCCCAAAGCGTTGAGACTCTACGAGCCTCGCATCGAGAGAGTGTACGTTGACTTGAACGACATTTCTTCCACTGTCACGCAATCGTCATTCGTTGATCGTTTCGTTTTTTCTTTCCGCTTGCAGATACGACGGAAAGAAGCACAGACCCATGTCCAAGGAGAAGGCTGAAAGAGAAAAGCTGCTTCACAAGATCAAGAAAGAAACGAAGAGCGCTATTCGCGAAGTTCGCAGGGATCGTGCTTTCCTGGCCAAAGTACAAATAAAGCAGCAGATCAAGAGCGACGAGGAGAGGAAACGCAAAGTCAAAGAAATATTGGGAGAGGCATCCGTCCAGCAGGGTGAATTCAATCGCATCAAAAGAACGAAATAATTTATCGTTCATCCACCGAGAATGCTCCAATTTGGCTGAGAGCCGGCTGCAAAGTAAACACGAATTACCAATGCGTATGAAGCGAAATATTTATACTGGTTGGTCAATAAAAGAGAAATCCGTTAAATCAATTTTATAAAAATAGCGGAAGGCTATACGCCTCTTGGATATCGTGGCGACGCGACGGCAACTTGTGGTCGTTCTTCTCAGAACAGTACACATATGATTCGCATACAAATAACTGCACGTTTTGCATTATTTATTCATTTGGTGCAATGCCACATTGTCAAAGTGCAATTATGGGCCACACTCTTATCAAGTGTGGCTTCCAAATATTTATGGAGATTCTGAAGGTAAGTAAATACACGAAACATGAGATATTCTGTCAAATTCACTCTCATTTCTACTAAGTATTTATTTTTAGGTTTATCGTATCATGATCAATTAATTTTAAATCTATAGGGCATAAACTATTTCAAAGTCACCACGTTCAGAAGGTCGTCGAAATCGATGATACAGCTAATGGAGATCGAATTATCCACGGGAAAGTAATACCACAGACTAAAGTGAATTATCCACCGTACGACGTAAACATAGAGGTACATATTAATTATGTGATCAATTAGTAGTTGAATAATACCAGGTGCACAACTAAGTTCCCGGGTTTCACACATGGATGGCGCTAGTGACACATGTAGTCGGCATACAGGTCTGAAATTGGGGGTCTATAGCTTGGATATTTGTTAAGAATACCCAGTCGCAATATAAAGAAATACCGCAACACAACGACCTTTTTTCTAACCTCGAAAATGTCAAAGTTTGTGCCAAATAAATAGCATTTGCGGGAAGTATTGCTTTTCTGCTTCAACCTAAAAAAAAACAGCAGCTGAAGCACGTCGATTACTTGAGGAGGCCTACGGCGAACATATACCATAAAAAATAACGTGTGAAGATTGCTTCAAGCGGTTCAGAAGTGGCGATTTTGAGACTGGGGACAAGGAGCGCTCGGGAAGACCGCAAACATTTGCGGACGCCGATCTGCAAGCGTTATTGGATGAAGGTGACACTCAAACAGGAGATCAACTTGCCGAGGCATTAAATGTGACTCGGCAACGTATTTCGAAACGTTTGCACGCCATGGGAAAAATTCATAAGGAAGGAAAGTGGGTGCCGCATGAGTTGACTGAGAGACAAATGGAAAATCGAAGAGCCACTTCCGAAATTTTGCTTTTGCGGCAGAACAGAAAGAGTTTCCTGCATCGAATTGTTACTGGCGATGAAAAATGGATATATTTCGAGAATCCCAAACGCAAAAAATCGTGGCTTTCACTTAGCGAAGCGTCAACATCGACGGCACGGCCAAATCGCTTCGGAAAAAAGACAATGCTCTGCGTTTGGTGGGACCAGAAAGGAATCGTGTACTATGAGCTGGTGAAACCGGGCGGAAGTGTCAATGTGCATCGCTACCGACAACAACTAATCAATTTGAACCACGCATTGCTCGAAAAACTGCCAGAATGGGACACGAGACACGAACGTGTGATATTGCAGCACGACAACGCTCCATGCCATCGCAGTTTCATCGTCCAGGACACCATAAAAACACTGAAATGGGATCTGCTACCGCACCCGCCATATTCGCCAGACCTGGCCCCTTCAGACTATCACTTGTTCCGGTCGATGGCGCATGGCAACGGGTGGGCTACACTTGGCCAATTACGATGCAGTACAAAATTGGTTGGACGAATGGTTTCAGTCCAAAGACGCGTCTTTTTATCGTCGCGGTATTTATGTATTGCTAGAGAGATGGCAAAAATGTGTAAATAGCGAGGGACAATACTTCGAATGAACCATTTTTTTTATTTGTCCTCAAATTTTTTATTTTTTATTAGTTAAAAAACCCGGAAACTTAGTTTTTTCCATTACCTAGTAATGGAAAAAAAAAACATTTTTCAGCAACTTTTCAACCATAGATGTAAAACAGAAATGGAAAATGAAGATGTATCTTCTTATCGAAGAAATATCAATAATGAAGAAATAAGTATATTGGTCATTGAAATTAGATTAAGTAAATCGCATTTTTAATTTCAGTTTATAACAGCATTAACAAATGAGGGATTTGCGTTCATTATTAAGGATAAGTATGGAATGTTGAATGCATAATATATTATTGGTGAATACCATTTAATCGTTGAAAATGAGCATGAAATGTTGAATTAATAATATTTTTATTATAGATGAAAAGAATTAAATAAAAAATCATTTGCACGTGGTTCTCTAAAAATGTTATCTGATTTACTAGAAGAATAAAACATTACAGAAAATCCAACGTTTCTATATTTTCATTACGTTCCTTGTATCAAATCGTCAAAGGATTTACTTACATTCTTCTGACAGGAACGAATGAAAAGTGAATTCCTGATTTCGAGATTGGGAATTTTTGCATCCCACAACACAACAATACCTCGTACCACCCATTTATTATGTATTTCACATATTATTGGCCTGTGACACTCAATTGCGGTGTATATATATGGGAAATTATACGTCATTTCACCAAGCTCGTGACCCCAACCTTTTTGGGTTTTTCTGATTTGTTTGTTTGTAAAATTGTACCCCATGAAAGGAATATCCACGCCAATTTTCAGATTTGTATCTCTTCTCTTTTAGGAGTTCTCCAAACAAAGGCGATTTCGGAAGTTTTGGAGACGTTTAAACGTTGATAACTCCAGAATTAATTGAGATATCGACAAATGTCACTATTTATATATTTTTATTTTGATGCATACTTTCGTCAAAAAATATTTAAAAAATGATTAATTATCCGTGTGAACGTTTTTTGGCTTCTAAAGTGAAAACTATTTAAAAAAAAGATGATTGCCTTTGTTTATTTTTTTCAAAAAATTCTCCAGTTTAGAGCCACCCATTCTATGATTTTTAAGACTAGTCTTATCGTGGGCCTCATTTTTTTAGATGATTTTTATCATTGTAATGTCCAATAATCCTATTCATGATTTTGTAATTTCCAATTCAGCTTCGACAGGCCTCAAATGGGTTATTTTTAACCCTGGAATGGTATACGTATTTTTTCTGCTTTCTACACGCACCCTGGGGCAGAACGAAAAAAGTTCTTCAAATATATTCAACTGACTATGGATTCACGATTCACTTTTCAAAATTTCGAAAAATACGAAAAATGACTACTTCTCAAAAGAAAACCTTATTTTTGTCTTGAAAAACACCATGCTGAAATAATTGTTATTAACAAATGGTTCATCCAATCAAAAATGCTATCGTGAACCGAAAGTGACCACTGTTTAAACGCTGACTGTGCAAATTCAAGTCAATAATGTGAAATTTACACAAGATATCATCCCGTCGTGTCAAGATATGTAATTTCGGGGTAATCGCGTTCCAAGTTTAGGTCATATTTTCCACGATCTTGTGAAATATTGTCGTCTTACCGCTAGTCAACGGTTCCAGCACCATATAAGTGTCCGTCCTCATCATCGAGATCGTGTTGCACACTTTATGCAATCTGCGGGCAATTCGGGCCTCTTTTGACAGTTCTTGTGCTTTGATGTCCGCTTTCGTTACGACGAATTGTGGTAAACCCGACGCACAATTGTTCCACTAAAATAGGTGTAACTTCGTCACTTTTTAGAATTTCAGGGTCCGGTTGGTCTTAAGGGGAGATATACACCTAGGAGCCAGAAAAAAGGTCATTTTTTTGAATTTTTTCAAGGAAAACTATTTGAAATTTCGGATTGGGGTTTTAATTATCTAAAAGTATACACATTCAAAAATATGTTTAATTTTCTTTATTTAAAAATATCAAAAATATACAAGGATATTGTATGATCCTTGGAGCGTCGTAAAAAAATCTACGTATACCGTACCCACTGACGTTTCTTCAAAAATCATCTGAAAAAAAAACCAAAAAGATTATTAAATTAGATACTATAATCTAGTAGTTGTCGTAGCCGATTTTGAAAATATTGATTTATGACAAAATGGCGGAGGTTTGAACATAAATAGTGATTTTTGGGCCAAAAATTAGTTATTATGTTGCCTATAAAACAAAAACTGAGTAACGGAAAAAAAATCTTATGACATGTATTAGATAATGGTGTATAGAATAACCACAAAAAACCTCAAGGCAATCGGTTCATTGGTTTTCGAGAAATTTTGGGTACCGATTTGAAAACCGTGGTTTTGAGAAAAACGCGTTTGAAAATTTGGCAATGAATAAATCATGAAATTTGTCAACTTACATGGAATCGTCGATACCAGGCCCATAGTGTAGGTCTTTTATGGTCGACGGAATGTAGGTGTAAATGTAGGTGTGAATGTAGTTGAATCTAGGTGTATATCTCCCCTTAAGGCCTTATTTACGCGATTTCGCCGATTTTCGAAGATACTTTTCTAGACGCGGTTAAAAAAAATGACGCATATGTTGACAACGTTTTTTTTACAGATCATTTATGCACATGGTTAAGTATAAATTGAAAAAATCAGAAATATTAACAAATTGCGAAGATATATCATAATAAAGCAATGTATTTTTTTTGCGCGCGCGTTTATGGTGAACGTTCTCGGCATCGATGTGGGTGTCTGAAAAAAATGAACATATTTATAATTGCATAATGAATGTATCTTCCGTGTGAACCAACAATATTATTTTTTTTTAATTCGAAACTTAAAATGTTGTACTCAATTTTCTGTCGGTATTTTATTTTTTACATTTTTTTGTGTCATCGAAATTTTTGTTTCTGTGCTTCACACGATAGGTGATGATACTAAGAATATGTTGTAAAAATTTCAAAGCGATCTGAATCTTCGTTCAAGAGTTAGAACTTTCACAAGTTTCAAAAAAGTGAATCGTGGAAAAACAGCTTTAAAGTTGGCGGTCAGGCGCGCCGCGCGGTATCTATTATAAATGCAATCTTACCTCATTTAATAGCATTACAGAATTTTTCGATTCTGTAAAACTTAAAATATTCCTAACCGTTCAGGCTAGGGGTCGTCCATTAATCACGTGAGGTTTTTTAGGCCACTTTTTGAGCCCCCCTCCCCCGTGGTTATATGTGGTGAGGTTTCCAGCCCCCCCGCCAACATCACGTATATTTTTTTGTGTTAAGAAATGTCAGACACAACCGATAGGGAGTACGGCCTTTGATTGTCAAAAACGGAATAATATATATTGTCAATATATTTAAATGGCATTGTCCTAGGACCATGGGCTCATATGCGTGTTTTCTACAGTAACAAGTGGACCAGCCTTTTGTGAATCAGATGTAGGCACCTCACTTTGAGTAGGTGGCCAGTCGATATTAAATAGAACTAAAAACTGTTATTTAGGTTACTTTTTAGGCACAACCAGTGGGTTGAAACCTTCTTTCCCCTACCGGTATACAAATGCTGCTCTTTTTGACCGCTTTTTTAGTTCTACCTCTCCCCATGGCGCTAGCAGTTATCTTACAATATTCTTATTGCGCAGGCGCGAGGCCCGCACGGCGTACATAGCGACCGTGGTCGTGTTCGTTGGGTCTCATCATTTTGATACGAACAAGTGCGCATGTGCATAATGATGCGCAACGCGCAACAGCGCAATGAAACGTGCGCATCATCAAATGCGCATCATTATGCGCATGCGCAGTCAAAATGATGAGACCCAACGAACACGACCCGTATTGTATACATAGCCCCTGCGCACGCATCAGGTTGTAAGAGTATAACTAGCGCTGCGAGTGGCAGAGTACGACACTAAAAATGTGGTCATTTTGCGTAGCAAAAATTCCAAAAGGTGCCAGCCCCCGGGGCACAACTTGCCTGTTCAATAGCTCACAGCGGATGATCTCCGGTTCACGCAGTTATACAAAAAAATACACGTGATATGTCACAACACCCCCCCTCCCCCTATTTGAGCCTCGCGTGATTAATGGACGACCCCCTAATGGAATCAAAAATAATTAAAAAATGCAAATGTTTTAAATTATTCGCGTACATAAAACATACTTACATACATTAAAACATACTTGAAAGTTCGCGCTATAACAATGTGTGAAAAGCGATTTTTCGAAGTTTCCAGAGAGGGTTTCCCGCCTCAAATTTGGTACGCTTTTTTTACCTAATACTATCGATTGAAGTTTTAAGGTTTGATAGTTTTTTTCGACCCACACCAAAACCCACCACCGAATCATTCAGTGTCATAGTTTCTTTACTTTCCACCATCGAAGATACAAAAATTTGTGATCGGTGCACCTGCGTCGATGGATTTTACAGTACTGTGCGTTTCAGTCCACGACCCAGTATTTTCACACCTCGACGGAGAGTTTTCGGGACTAGTATAACCGCTGATACACGGAGAATACGTTTTTTTCTTATCGCCAATTTCCCAATTATCTTCGAATGTTCCAATGGGAAGCCTATCGCCGCAAATGTTCATGGCACTTTGCTTCAGCATATATTCCGGAAGTACGAGTCTCGAGGCCGTTGCAGCCCGAGAAAATCCAAAGATTCTTCGATCTTTCCTTTCGCAAATCAATCGATCAGTATCCTTCCCACCGTCGTTCGCATAAACGACCTCCAACCATTTGGCAAAGAACTTCTTCACAGTATCAAAGTCTTCCGCGCTATTTCTTCTCGCGCATCTCGATCTTTTTTCGTACCGAGATTCGGCTTCGTAGAGGCAAAGCCTCAGGATCTCTTTGAGGCCTTGACGAAGCAGCAATTTCCTATGAAACTTGTGCGCCTCCTCGATCTCGTTTCTTCGAAGAACTTTCTCGCGGACGTACGTCGTCCACGAGCGAAAAACCCACGACTGTATCTTCGTGGCGTAATACGATGCAGCTTGAATTTCCTTGCTACGGATCGGCTCGAGGGCTTTGTAACTACCGAACCACAGATTCAAATATTTCTTCAACAGAACAGGCTCTCCAATTTTGTCCAAAGCGTGCTTTCGGGTAACCTTCGATTTGCGGCACTCGCGAAATCGTTTCCATGCGAAAAAGTATCGCTGGAGTTGACGGGAACTCCAATGATCTTCGGCACGATGATTCTTCTGTCTCTCGTGGGCAACGCGTACCACGGAAATCCTCCATCGGTCCACGTGGACTCTGAGAATCTCCAGCGCGATCAGCGCCGTCCCAGGCTTCAAATAATCCAGCCGAATCGCCTTGTCCTTTCGCCGGAGTGAGTATCTTTTCAACACAGCGATAGTCTTCTTTGAGAGCTTCCGCTCGGAATGCCTCCTCGCTACGTTGTTCTTCCTTCTGCGGCATTTTTTATTCCACACGCAGAGCCGCCATTGCTGGAAAGCACTTTGCTTGGTGGAACGATCCATCTTTTCCCTCCGGACAAGGATTTGGCTTTCGACTGCTCGTTTGGCACGGCAATGGTTTAGCCAAGCGTGGAAAAGCCTCCGCAGCAGCTTTTCGATGCTGTGGTTCTTCGCCTCTTCGAGCCTCCGCCGCTTCGCTGCCTTTTCGTATGCGTACTGAAATATAGCACAGGAAACAAAGTTTAGGACCAGCCCCTAGCCGCACTGTGCCTTAGTGC
Source organism: Ophion obscuratus (assembly GCA_964007375.1). Classification (NCBI taxonomy): domain Eukaryota; kingdom Metazoa; phylum Arthropoda; class Insecta; order Hymenoptera; family Ichneumonidae; genus Ophion; species Ophion obscuratus. The sequence goes on along the minus strand of OZ023312.1, from coordinate 83,264,641 downwards.
AAATTTTTTTTCGAAAAACTCCGATTTTTTCCAAATTTTTCTATGAATGGGAACAAATATGAAGAATTCGCAGTTTTGCGGACAATTATTTTTACGCAAACATCCGAATTTCTCCGATTTTTTTCGAATTTTTCCGAATATTTTATCATTTTAATTACGATCATGTGAAAATCTTGGAAATTATATGAAATAAAAGATATAGATAAAAAATGAATTCTTACTTTATGTTTGCTCAAATTATACTTCCTCCGGTTATCAAGTAACGGAAACTAACAAAATGAAAATGCATGATCACCTGTTCATCAGTTATATTTATAAATAGAAAAAGTACAATATTTTAATTATTAAATCAAATCATTTGCTATTCTTACTTATTGTTTCTCTCATAAAAAATACTTTGATTCTTACTTAAAAAATAAATGATTCTTTCTTCTTGGTTTAATTTAAAAAAATGGTTCTTTTTCTCGGTTTTTTTTTCAATTGGTTCTTTCTTCTTGTAACGGCCTTACAGGAAGCGTATTTTTTGATATTTTTGGGCGATAGAAAATGGGATAAACAAATAACACTTGCGGTATTTATTGAGCATATATTTAAGTATATTGTTATAAATTTTTATCCGAAAATATTACAAATTGGCGACACTGCAGCAATTCTTCCGAAGCATGTCGAACCTCTGCGGCACGCAGTATAACTGTGCCAATTTTAATCTAAAAAAAAGAATTTTGTTTTATTAAGGCTACATGAGCGTAGCTACTGAACCACGTAATTTTCGATAAGTTAATTTAAACGATATTTATTAACAAATAATTGTCTTTGAAAAAATTGAACATCTTTAATCAAATACCCAGCAATTACTAAAAAAACAATATTTCTAAAATCCCCTACGTAGTTCACTAGCTACACTCATCTACATTTAATTAAACAAAATTATTTCGTCCAGATTAAAATTGGCACTAGTTATACTGCGTGCCGCAGAGCACCTTAAGTCCAACATGCCTCGGAAGAATTTGCTGCAGTGTCGCCATTTTGTAATGTGTTGCCATAAAATCATTTTGCAATATACTTCAATGTATGCTTAATAATTACCCCAAGTATTATAAGTCTAAAACGCTTCGTGGCAGGCCGTCACAGTGCTGTTACCCCTTAAGGAAAATAATGTTTGCAAAAATTCGGAGTTTGCGGAAATTCATTATTTCTCAGAATTATGAGAGATAAAAAATGTAATAAGTTTTTTTTACGAAAATCTCATTTTTTTCATCTTTAACTTCTCTCCGAATATCTCCGGAGCCGTTCACTCAATAGGAAAAAGAAAAAGTTCCGGAAAAAATAATAATAATAATAATTTTTTTAACGAAAATCCCATTTCTTTTCATCTTTAACTTTTTTTCGAATATCTCCGCAGCCGTTCACTCAGGTCATAGGAAAAAGAGAAATTTCCGGGGAGAAAAATGAGAAATCATGAATTTTCAGTAAAAAAAATGTGTTTTTGGGAAATAGACAAGTACTTGAATCTGTTTTAAATCATTTTTTCTCCGAAAATCTCAAATTTGACTAAAATATGAGACATTATGAAAAATTTGGAGAAAAATGTGCACTGGGGTGGCGCTAGTAGTCGTGTGACAGGCATGCATATATATGTATGTTGCGCAGGTGTTTCGAATATCTTACATGAATAAAAATCTATTGATATATTTAGAATGATTTTCCGTTCTAATGATTTTCCATTTGAACACAATAAGTAGCGTCGCCATAACGATAACAGGCGAAAGCCACGAAAGTATCGAATCGTTCAGCTGATCGAAGTATTTAGAGCCGAAGGCTGTCACACATCAGCCAACGCTGGGCAGTGGCGATTTCAAGAACTAAAAAACGCGGACAAAACGCGTTTTCGTTTATCGAACGGGAATAGTAGGCCAGTGCCAGTAGGCATATTCTGTAACTCGTTATAACTCGGTAACGACAGCTTTCGTTATCGTTAGCTAGCGACAGCCAATATGAGGCTCCCTTTCTTTTCTGATCGTGCATGCGATTGGCTGTCGCTAGCTTACGATAACGAAAACTGTCGCTACTGAGTTATAACGAGTTACAGAATCGCGCTACAGGGGGCTGTTTAGGACCGACAGAGATGGGCGCGCGGTCGGTGTGCGGGCTCGGCGGTCACTGAAGTTAAGCAGCATTGGAGGCTGCCAATACTTGGAGCGGTGACCGCTTGCCCGTGCACTGGTTTGCGCGTCAACCTCTGAGTGGAAGGCAGTTTGTCTGAGTTTCTGATGGGTTAATACAACTGAAACGAAGCCAAATATAGCCAGCCGCCTGTATCGGCCCAGGTTTTCCGCAGTTTCCTGAGCCCTCGTGCAAATGCGATACAGTAGTGCATTAAGAAAGAGTGGCTGCGAGTCAACACTCTGGGGGGGGGGGGGGGGACTCTGGAAGGAATGTTGGCTGGAAAGATTGTGAATGTCGGAAGGAATAAAGGAGGGGATGGTAAAAGTGGAAGGACCCCCCGTACCTCTGAGGAAATACATATATAAAAAAAAAGTTTAGATTTTGTATCTGCATAGTTTGGAGTCAGAGGGCTCCACCTTCGCGACTTGTTTTTCAAACCACTGACCGAGGATAAACCTTTCAGGCATTTTACGAGCAATCCTTCCTCGTGAAATCTACGAATCTCATCCATTCTGTTTCTTCTTTGGAACTTGGCGTTGCGGTACTTGATCCACGCAAAAAAAGTTCTTCTCAACAACCTTCTGTGCCAATGAGCACACGCATTTTTCCACTTTGCTTCTCCGATGGATTTCGCGACGCAGCGGTCAGTCCACAGTACAAAGAATCTCCGCAGTACTAGTCGATGATGAAATTCAATTGCCTGGGAAGTTAGTCATTTGCGTAGCATCGTTTTGGGGTAAATTGGACAGACACGGCGTCAACTGCGCCAAAGTTCACGGGAATTGAGAATCTGGGAAACCTTTTTTCGAAGCAGGTCTTGTTGCTGCTTTTGGAAAATGTCTGCATCGTCAGGATCGAACGATTCAGTGTTTGAAGCTGACCTTCGGCGTTGATCAATCATAAAAGTGTACCAAACGTGACAAGCTCTTTTTAAAACGCTACGACGTCGGAACTCTCGCGCTTTTCGAATCGGTCCATTCGACTTGGGTGAACCCTCGCAGAGGGATTCGACATTTTGATCGGCTTTGATGCAATTACGCAAAAACGAGTTTAACACTTTTCGCTTGAGACACTCGTTACGGAAATTCACAGCTTTGCGAATTTCGCGTTTTCGTCGCAATTTGTGAGTTGTGTACACTTTCCAGTGGTCCAGAGACGCTTTTAAAATATCTTGGAGATTTGAATTCGGCACATTACGAACGGCTTCGTCTCGGTTAGCCATTTAACGATCGCAACATGTGGCGGCGAATCTTTGGAATCGTTTTTGGGTTAATGAAGGTTATATTTCGATGTGTCAACATTTTTGCCGATTGACTTATCGTACGTCGAAGAGTGAAGCAAGGAGACTCTATGCAAGGAGACCAGAGTAGGGGAGTCCAAACCAGCCCCCTGACGCTGGTAGATAAATGCTGTTCGCAAAATGTCTTAGCCGCACTGTGGCGCTAGTAGTCGTGTGACAGGCATGCATATATATGTATGTTGTGCCGGTGTTTCGAATATCTTACATGAACAAAAATCTATTGATATAATTGGAATGATTTTCCGTTCTAATGATTTTCCATTTGAACACAATAAATAACATCGCCATAACGATAACAGTAGAAAGCCACGAAAGTATCGAATCGTTCAGCTGATCGAAGTATTTAGAGCCGAAGGCTGTCACAGAACAGCCAACGCTGGGCAGTGGCGATTTCAAGAACTAAAAAGCCGGGACAAAACGCGTTGTCGTGCATCGTATAGGAATAGTAGGCCAGTGTCAGGGGGCTGGGCGAGTTTAACCTCATGCTTTTCAACGTCGATCTGTCAAAACGCTGTTAGGTGCGGGAAATATAAAGCATTGTATTCGGGCCACGACTGGCAAAAAGCGTGGAAAATTTGTGTCGTGGAAATATGTCGGTTAAAAATGAAATATGTGTGGAAATTCGAATGAGTGAGATGAGGTTAGGACTACAGTCAGCTGTTGCCTTGGTGTCACGTCTCTTTATCGTAACAAGTGGTAATAAATCCAATACCGGAAGTTCAAATTAAACTTGATATTACATAAAAATTAGGTCAATAAGCGTAATTTTTTCTAAGCACATTCAATTACTAGAAGTGTTAAGTATGTAATTCTGATTATTTTTAAGAATCTGACGAATTCTCACTATTATATACACTTTTGTAACGACCGGAAATTGGGTTTTTGCATGTCGTCTCGGACTTCCTTCACAAAAATACGCAATTTTAATATGTTTTTCTCTGTAATTAGGTCGATGACCGACCCTGAAATATTACAGAGACGATTATTTATATATTTAGTGAAGCTCAAAGGGAAATGAAAATCCTATGGATTGAAGCCTGGCAATGGGATTACCTTAAGACTCTACCCGTAAATAATTAGAGAAATCGTAGATAAATGAATAAGTTTGACCGTCTGGTTGGAAACAACTGCTCAGACATCGTTCGCTCGGGAGGCACTATGCTAGCGCCGCCAGTGACAAAAAGTCCGGCTTTGTCTAGCCCCACTCTTGTACCGCTACGTATACTCACGGTCTTACATACAAGTCTGGAAACTCCTAGGGTAGGGAGTGACTCAGATAATAAGGCAAACAGGCAGTTCTCGCTTCTGCCACCCGAAGCGCTGGTAGGTAGGAGTTAGCCAATCAAACGCAGGTCCGAACGTCTGTGCAAAGACGCAGATTTTTCGAAATAAACAGTCTGTTCGGTTTAGCTACACTTTCTACAATTTCAATAGATACAGTAATAGAAAGTCCTCAGAAGGCGTGAGAAGTGTAGAAAAGTGTAACCAAAACGAACAGACCCAATATTTGTAAGAGCGATATAGATGGAAAATGATTGAGTATTTTTTCACTCCTGAATTCCCAGGCAAAATGAGAATTATTATTTCAGTAGACTGTATTTCTCGTATGTTCGAACTTCTGTAATATTTTTATTTGGTCTTTCGCCATTTGAGTAGATGGGGTATGAACAAATTTGTGCGGTCTAAATTTTTGTTCCTTATAATTAATGTTTATTCTTAGTATATTGCATTGCTTGTTTGTTTCTACAACTTTTATTTTTGCTTTTTTAACAATGTTAATGAGAACTTGAAAATAAATAAAATAGAATAGGAATTTAAAAAAATGAACGCATTGTGTATGTTTAAAAGGCACCGTTTTTAGTGATTTGTCAGTTTGGCGAGTTTGTTGTTTACAAAACATTGTTTTTGCCATTTTTGGTTTTGTCGATAGGCGAACTGGCGCATCCGCAATCGAATATAATAAAATATAGCAAAGGATAAGGCCGGGTTGACACTATGCGGTTCTACCGAAGCGTTTCAAGTAGTTTAGATTTCTAGAAATGTTGTGAACACGTGTACTGGCTGTCAGGAGGTTATTTTTCCATTGCTGTATATCTATATCTACAAGACTACTTCTACTCGACAGCGCTTCCAGTGGATAAATGAGGAACTACGTTTTTGCTTCACTAACGATGACACTTTCCCCCATGCAAAAACGCCGGAGTTTCCAGACCTGTATGTAAGACCGTGACCCGTGTCTACTTCACACCGTAATCGTTTGGTTCTTAAAAAAGCCACTAGATGTCGCGAGAGTCTCTTTCCGCTGGTCAGTTTCACTAGCGTCCAAAGCACGGTCTTACCTACAGGTCTGACAATGGCGGTAGTGGGGGTAGGCACCCTTAGCGGTTTTGTTTTTGATTCCGATTTCTGCCGCTTGGTGCGCGACGACAAGGGGAAGTAGTGGTGCGACGAAGAGAGAAATAGCTCTTCTGTCCTTTTCCCTCCTGAACGCGACGCATGCGCCGCTTAATTTACCGTACTGGTCGTGTTCGTTGGGTCTCATCATTTTGATACGAACAAGTGCGCATGCGCATAATGATGCGCAACGCACAACTGCACAATGAAACGAGTCACGCGCAAAACGAATGACTCGTTTCATTGCGCATTTTCGCGTTGCGCATCGTTATGCGCATGCGCACTTGTTCGTAGCAAAATGATGAGACCCAACGAACACGACCAATGTCGTGTAAACTGCATAATATACGAAACCAATAAAAAATGTATTGATTAAAAAAAAAAGATGACTACTTTCATCGAAAAAAAACTGAAAACTTTTTGAATACATAAATTCATACCAGCACATATTACGACCATTTACATCCTTTTTGCTCCAATGTCTCGGAATACATCGTTCTTCGAAATGTTTTTCGCATACGTCCTGAGACTCTTACAGTCCCGGAATAGCATCGAGCCATTTTTTGTATCATTCGACGTTTCTGGGCACGCGAAACACGGAGCATTTGTGCTTACAATTTTTGTACCCCGTTTTACAATTGCGAACCGCGCAATCCTTAGCCATTTCGCATTTTTTTTCCCAAACACTACCAAAACAAAATTCCTTCTGGTATATGGTAGCAAATTAAGGTTATTTCGACAATCGCGCCACAAAAACATACGTAAACACCTTGGGCCCATTCACTGGTAAGAGGTAAGGGGGAAAGCACTTCCCCTTGCTAGTAGCGACGCATTGCGGCGCCTAGTGAATCGAAAAGTGAAGCCGATAAGCGTGCCTACCTCCACCACGAAAATTTTGCTTCGTTGCAAGACCTGTATGTAAGACCGTGGTCCAAAGTGACGAAAAGCACAGAAATCACTTTTCAATTTCAGTCAATCGCGGACTTTACACAGTAATAATTGCAACGCTGATAATAAACCGTTTTTCGTGGCATGCACGGTCTTACATACAGGTCTGGAAACGACCGTGGTGGGGGTAGGCACCGTTAACGAACCCACGTTTGTTTCCAATTTTCGCCACTACGTGGCATTGCTATCGGCGTGTACGTGTGCGACAAGGACAGAACAGCTTCCGTCCGTCTCTCTCGCTCTTCTCGATGATCCGAAATGCACATTACCTTTTTCGTGGGGGGCGAAGGGGCAACAGAGGTAGATGAGAAAGAATTGTGGAATAAGGACGGGGGTTTGTGGAAGAGAATAGAAGTGGGGCTTGTAAAAAGGGGAAGATCCTGTATGGCTGGAAGAAGACCAAGATGAAAATTTAAAAAATAAATAAAAATACTTACCTTTTTCGAGTGAATTGGATTTTTATTCGAATTTTATTCCGAGTTTCTTTCGATGACGAAAGTAAAAAAATACGCAACACATGGAATATTGAATATACAAATACCTTTATTGGTTCGTCAGTTTAGAAAGCCCTGAAACAACGGTCCACCTTCGCCAGCTTTATGAATATTTTTCAAACTATAAATGCTCGTTGACGCAAACAGAGGTTATCGAGAACGTTGTAATAAAAAATGGAGTAATAAATGGCACGGGGCACGGTCTACGACAAGGCAAGGGGCGTAGGGAGAGATCACAGAAGATCGTGAGTGGGAGGTACTCGCTGATAGTAGCGACGGCGGTGGCGGCGAGCCGAATGAAAAGTGAAGCTCGTAACGGTGCCTCGCGACTCCATTGAAATCTGGCTTCGTTTGCAGACCTGTATGTAAGACCGTGGTGGCATGCCATCGACGGATCCCCCATCATATAAGTAGTTCCTCGTCCAACGTGCCGCGACTGCTATCGGTAAAGCAGATAGCGACGATGCCGACTGCTCCCCACTGCCTATATATACGCGTACGCATATTTACATAAATTCGCCGCTTCGGACTCGAGATTTGCGTAGTTCGCGCTCAATCGTTATAGTAGTGGTGTTTCGTGGTTGTCCTGCTTGGTGCTCGGCCTTCGAGTTGCTTCGAGCGTAGCTTTGTCCTTTTTTCTTCGCGTGCCTCGTCTGCGAGAAGAACAAACAAGAAAATAGAACGAGGCGAAGGGTAATTTTGTCGGCTCGAATTTTCGTATATATTCGGATCGGCCACAAAGATCCGTCGATAGCAACGTGTGTCGATCAATCGCGTCACGGGGAGCCTTCGCTCCGACGAGGGAGCAAGGATATATATATACATATACATACACATATATACATGTATTTATGTGTGCATATATACATGTACAGATGTCTCTTTCGTTGGAAAGAGCATAACGATTAACCGAACTGTTATTTAACTGAGTGACGCCGGCCGCCTTGGGCCTTGGAGACCTTCTCCGCGGTATAATATTCCCGTAAGGCCCACGAGTGCGTTCGAATCGACCAAGGTAAGAGACCGATTATCGTCGCACTATACTCCTTATTTTGCTATCAGGATTTTAAAAAAAATCATGGCGTCGGGATGGGGCGGGGGGCTGGTTAACGTTCGTTTCGAACGAAACGAATGTTGTCGCGATTCTTTTAATGTGACACATCCTATCCACCTGTGCCAGTAGTTCAACGGTGTTGGTTGCAACGTTTCCAGTAGACAACGATCGCCGCTGTGTACCCAAAGTGGCATCCGTCCCAAGTCCAAAAAAACCACCCGTTTCTTTTTCCTTATCCCCACTGCTACTTTCCATCCTTGGTATTCTCGCCCTTTTCTGCCTCGGCATTTTCCAAAAGTGGCTCCTATCCTGGAGAACTACAGGAGCTCTTCCAACTTTGGATTTCTTAGTACCAAGGTCTCGGTGTCCGTATGCTGCTCGTTTGAAAGCTGCAATTCGTTTCGAGACAACTGTCCGATGTACACGATTGTACTTTTGCTTCCGACATGCAATAACACATATACAGGATGGCTTGTTTTAAATGGATAATCCTGCATTCGGGTCGTCGTAACTTTTGTTATTCTTCGCGTAGCTCGCCGGCGAGGCGATACAGTCGCACAAATTATGGTCGTCTAGCTTAAGGGGAGATATACACCTAGGAGCCGGAAAAAATATCATTTTTGTAAATTTTTTCAAGGAAAACTATTTGAAATTTCGAATTGGGGTTTTAATTATCTAAAAGTATATACATTCAAAAATATGTTTAATTTTCTTTATTTAAAAATATCAAAAATATACGAGGATATTGTAGGATGCGTGGGGCGTCGTAAAAAAATCCGCGCTTACGATACCCACTGGCGTTTGTTCAAAAATCATCCGAAAAAAAAAAACCAAAAAGATTATTAAATTAGATACTATAATCTAGTCTTGTCATAGCTGATTTTGAAAATATCGACTTATGACAAAATGGCGGACGTTTGAACATAAATAGTGATTTTTGGGCCAAAAATTGGTTATTATTTTGCCTATAAAATAAAAACTAAGTAACGGAAAAAAAAATCCTATGACAAGTACTAGATAATGGTGTATGGAGTAACCACAAAAAACCTCGAGGCGATCGGTTCATTGGTTTTCGAGAAATTTTGGGTACCGATTTAAAAAACGTGGTTTTGAGAAAAACGCGTTTGAAAATTTGGGAATGAACAAATCATGAAATTTGTCAACTTACATGGAATCATCGATACCAGGGCCATAGTGTAGGTCTTCTACGGTCGACGGAATGTTCATAGTTTCTAAATCCTCGACCTCGACCATGTAGGTGTGTATCTCTCCTTAAGGGGTAAGGCCACTGTAACGGCCCAAAAAAAAAGGTTTTTTCACTAATTTTTTGCTCCCGAAATTGAAGGTATTTGAAAAAAAACTTTTAATGGTGTTATCGGGCATACATTAAACTTTATTATAAAATTTTTTTACAGTAAAAAAAAACAAAATGGCGGTTCCACAGCTATCTTCCCGGGACATGTTTTGCTTCCAGGGCTCCGCGGCACGCAGCACCACTGGTGCACTTTTGAATCTAGAACAAAAAAAAAAACCATTAATCTAGAGGGCTATAGCTAGAGAATGTCGATCGGATTTTAAAAAGTATCAATTTTTGTGGATTTGGCGTGCGTTTGAAAAAAAAAATTGATTTTTGACGAAAAAAACGGCAAGTTTTTTGTTAATAAAAAATCAATAAATAAAGTTCTTGAAAATTCCGATCGACATTCTCAAGATAATGTAAATGTTCACATCTGGTTAAAATTTCAAGTAAAAAAAATGAAAATTGTTCGAGTTATGCTGCGTGCCATTTTGAAAAACCATGTTTCGAGAAAAACGCGTTTAAAGTTTTGCGAATAGTTTTTTATTGGAAAAAATTTAAAAAAGAAGTTAAAAGGATTTAAACTATTTTTAAACTAGAGGGTTTAAACTATTTTTTAAGCCAATAAAAAAAAATCGATTTTTCAAAAAATGTACAGTGGCCTTACCCCTTAAAGGGTTTGACCACAGTAACGTTTCGTATGACAAAGTGTAATAATTCACTCGTGAAATTAATTACACATCTATTTAGTACGAATACCAAGCTGTTGGAAAATATATATTTTTGCAATGTACAAAATGGCCGACTACTAATATTTTCTTCTATGTTTTTTTTTAGGCGCTCCGAGCATAACTAGAATCTGCAATTTTTTACCTCGAACAGAAAACAAAAACTCTCGTCAATCTACATTACAATACATAGAGAAGTACGCACGGAATTTAAAAAATATTGTTTTATTCAAAAGTTGTAGGTATCGATCAGTCGGTAGAGTTTTATTTGCACAAGTTTGAAAAAGTTTCGAAAACTTACACGATGCGTCATGAAAAACGTTTGGAAAAATAATATCGTTGTGTCTTAATTCTAACAAAGAAAGGAGAATTCTGCAGGCACGGTAAATTCTGAACTTCGTTTACTGAATTTGAAAAATATTGTTTCATTCAAAAGTTGTAGGTATCAACCAATCAGTAGAGTTTTATTTGCATAACTTTGAAAAAGTTTTTTTTACAAAACTTATACAATGTCAGACAATGTATATTAACAAATCTTATAATCTCTGCCGTTTCATCCTTATCCATAAATCTGCTCACCACTTTCATCCTTATACCTTATATCTGCTCACCACTCGCCTAAAAACCCACTTATTCTTTCCCTCTCTCAGTCTCTCATTCCAAACTCCTTTTACTCCACACTACCTCAATCTCCCTGAAATATGCACAAATCCCTTTCTGTATTTTTCCTCCCACCATATTTACTACTTCCTCAATCGCCACTTCATCGATTCCTTCCAGCCATTCCTCCACGCCTTTTCTCGCATTTTCCGTCGCCGTCTCTCTGCTTTTTTTACACAACAATAAATGCTCCAGGGTCTCATGCTGCTCGTCGCAAATTCTGCACAGCCAGTCCCTCTCTCCTTTCTTTTCCGCTCTTCCAACATTTCCACGTCTTATTCTAGCCCACATTTCTTTGTCTTTGCCCTTCGCATTTACCTCAGACCAATATTTCCAGGGCATAATATCATCCTCCACAATAAACTTGTACCTATAATTGTACGTCGAACCCTTTATTTTCTCCCCCTCTTTCTTCAGTCTCTCGTTTTTTTAATTTTCTAATCCCACCTTTATTCTTGCTTCAATTTCTCTCACCTCTCGCCGTTCCCAAATCATCCCGATTATAACCTGCGCCCTCATTTCCGTTAATGCATGCTTTAAGGGAGACTTTGTCCTCGGAGTGCCATATTTCAGGTGTTTACATTTATTTTTTTTTAAAGGAAACGAATAAAGCTTTTTGAGTGCGGTTTTTTCTTGCTTTTATTTATGATATATACAGAACGTTAAAATTTTTTTTTTTTTTAAAACCAAAATGGCGGCCGTTGCAGCTCCGCGAAAACAGGTCCTCAAATCGCGGGAGGTAAACGGCTGACATCACTGCCCCCTCTTTGTTGATCTGAAACACAAATTCAAAGCATATTATCAATCTGTGGCCCTGTGGTCATGGAATGACGGATGGGTTTTTCGTTTAGTACAAATTTCGAAAAATGGCGGCAATTTAAAAAAAAATCGAATTTTCGCGTTTTTTTTCGCATAAAAAGATAAATAATAAATGCAAAAAATGTATCTATCGAAAAAACGATCCGTCATTCCGTGAAGACATATTTTCTGAGTATGCTCTCCAAATTTCAAGTGGATATGTTAATTACAGCGGTCAGGAGGATGTCAGCCATTTTTAAAAACGTGTTTTCGAGAAAAACGCGTTTAAAGTTTCGTAATGTGTTTACACAAATGTGTTTATAATTACCGCTAATCGGCAATGCCTGGTCCATAGAGGCATCCCTCCTCTTCTTCTAGCTGCTCATGTTGAGCTGCTAACATCTCCCGCTGCTCAATCCGGGACAAAGTCTCCCTTAAGCACTTCCCCCACTTGGACGGCACATGATTCACAATGGCCCTTACTTCCATCAGACAAATTTTTCGCCATCTTTTTTCAGGCATTCCTAATACTTCCACAATACATCGTAAGGCCCTTTCTCTTATCAGATAAAACGTTGTAGGTATTTAAATGAATTTTCAGTGAAAAATTTCGTATAAAGCTGCTCATAAAATGAGAAATTTTCGATTAATCAGAAATTCCGTGCGTACTTCTCCGCGAAATGCAATTGGGAACATAACTTTTAAATTTGAAGTACATCGAGTGAAAGTTGTTGAAGTTATTTGTCACGCCAATTGGAGAATTTCAAAGTTTTAGGCACTCTGGCCATGCTAGAGGTGGGCTTACGTTATGCGGTCAGTCGGTGAAAAAAAATGTTGTTGCTATAAATCGAATAGTAATTTATTCTTATGATGATAAAGCACCCTTCTAGTGAAAAAAAAATCGATTTTTCAAAAATTCTACTGTCGCCTTACCCCTTAACTGAAAGCTGCTCTTATTCCACATATGCAGAAGAGTTCCTGCGGTTTTCCGTCTCCATATCTCGAGCAAGTTTCCATTTCCCTGCTTCCTGTGTTTCCCACCCGGGGTAAAAAAAAAACAAAAACGCTACTCTCTATCTTCGCATGTCCAAAATCATTCTTTCAGGTTGCAAGTTCGCACTCGCTCTAAGTATCCAAGTGCAGTACCGAAAAGAAAAGTATACCGAGTTTAAAGCGGTTTGCGCGCGGTTTGGCCTTGCTTTGTGTTGTGTACAAAATCGAAAAAAAGTATTTTCGAACAATGAGAGAGAGAGAGGGAGAGAGAGAAACGGACGCACCATTGTCTCTTTGTTAATGCCCGAAAAGGGGTGGTGCGAACGTGAAAAACAAACAAAAAAAACCACAATGTATATATTTTACCTGTGACCAAGTTCAGTTTATAATTACAAAAGTATAACGCGACAACCGATCAGTACAAACAAACAAAACGAAAGAAAAAAACCAGAAAAAACACCAAAGTAACGAGCAAACGAAAAAACAAAAAAAAAGAAAAGTAAATAAAAGTTTCGAACAAAAAATGTGTCGTAAAGTATCTGACGTGGTTCGGATAGTGCGCGTTGCACCGTCGAGAGCGAGTACTGCACGATCTCTTTTCGATACAGGTAAGCCCCTACGCCGCTGCTGATGCGGCATACAAATGCCGCATTCAGTAGGTATTTTACAGTTAATAAAAATACAAATGTAACATTACGAATATATCGTGCTCTTTTTGTACCTTTTTTTTTTTGTTACTTTCGTTTTCTTTCTACGGAATACCAAGAGCCCCGCAGAATGTAAAAGCACATTTGAAGAAAAACGAGAAAAAAAAAACAATGAAAATTCAATAAGCAATGCATACATTTTTTTTATTGGTTTCGCCAACGAGACGACGATCTTCACGAAGCGTCGACGAGGTCGCGGAAGAGGAAGCTTTAATTCGTTCGCTTGTTCGCAGGCTGATATAAGTCCGAGCGGGCACGCGCAAGCACAATCACCGAGCATGGACTCCGGTTCGGAGAGTTCCTCCTCGGAGGGTTACAACGGTCATCGAGGTCGAGCCACGACACCGGAAGAGTCGCCGGTCCGCAGGGCCACGTCCGGCTCGCGTTCGCGACGAAAGTCCTCGGGTAGTTTTACATCGTCGCGCGGTAAATCACCGCAGTCACCACCTGCCTCACCCCCTGCCTCACCCCCTGCCTCGCCCCCTGCCTCGCCCCCTGCCTCGCCCCCTGCCTCGCCGCAATCCTCAAGGCCACCATCGCCAAAGTCAGCGAGCAGCGATAATCCCGGATCACCGCGTTCGCGCGACACAACGCCCAACAAGTCACGAAGCGTATCACCCAAGTCTTATCGTTCGGCTGTCAATTCGCTGGATTCACCGGGCTCGAGTTCCCCGCGTTCGCCGTTACGCGAGGCTCGATCGACCACCTCGAGGTACAACAATTGCGGCCCAAGCTCGCCGAAAGCAACGAGCGACGGTAGAAGAACGCCAAAATCGTACACGTCCGGGCCTATGTCACCGGGCTCGCGCGAACATTCACCAAAGTCGTACAGGAACAGCGGCCACAGCTCGCCGAAGTCGCCCGCCTCCGGACGCAGCACGCCGAAGTCACCGCTCTCGGGCAGAAGTTCGCCCAAATCGTACAAGTCGCTGAACGACGAGAAACACGAGAAATCGCCGCAGCCGAGATCGTCGCCGGGGGCCACCGAGCGCACGGCTTACAACGTCCTCGACGGTGAGCAAATATCGGACGGTGACATCGACGAGGAACTCGACACGGCTCGCAAGTCCAAAGTTACGTCCATGACACACGGCGAGGATCTGTCGGACGTATCCGATTTGGACAGCATGGACGGCGTCGAGGAGAACGAGGAGGAGGAGGACGCACCCGTACAGCTGCCCCAACAGCAACACGCAACAACGAGACGCGATACACCCGAACGTGATTCACCCGAAATCGCGCATAAATCACCGTCGTCACCCGAAATATCGAAACCCGAGAACGAGGAGAAAACCGCCGCTGTTGGACTGACCGAGGAAAACGAGCAACTCGACTTCGAGGCCGAGGGACAGTGGAAAGACGAGCGAGAGGATGGTAATTATGTAGGGTGAACCGACCAGTCAATGGACGGGGAACAGTTAAGGGAGACTTTGTCCTTGAAGTGCCATATTTCAGGTGTTTACATTTTATTTTTTTTTAAAGCAAACGAGTAAAGCTTTTTGAGTGCGGTTTTTTTCTTGCTTTTATTCATGATATAAAGAACGTTAAAAAATTTAAGGCGTTACCCCCACTTGTAGCGCAATAAAAGGCCTTTTTCATGAATTTTTTTAAAGAAAGCTACAAAACTTTTTTAATCGATCAGTATACCATCTTAAAGAACACATCTTGAAGAACTTTCAGTAATTTTTTTTATTGAAAAATATAACATTGTTCAGTGGCAAATGGCCGTCAATGAAATAATGTTTTTATATACACGGTTTGCGGTAACCAACATTGCGGCGAAGTGGATCATCTGAAAAAAAAAAAAAATGCGGATGGATTTAGTCAAATACAGGGTGTCCCAAAACTCAACGATAATCTGAGACCGGATGAAAGGCCAAGTTATACCAGTTCTGGGAAAAATACAAAAAAAAATCTATATCACTCAGTTCAGCGATAATAGACATTTTAAAAAAAAGTTGAAATTCGACACCCTTGGTCGCATTTTCAAGTCCTGTGATCACCAATGTCACAATTTCGCTGTGATTTTTTAAATTTCGTGATCTTCATTAACGATGCTATTAATCGCAACTACAAATTAATGGAAAAAACATTGTTAATTTAATAAAATAAGTTAAGTTTTAGTGAGTCATGGTTCACAAAAATATTGTTACTTAACTTTGACACTTCATTTTGAAAAAAAATGTACTACACTACCCTTGGCAAGTTGTTTCAAAAGATGGCGCATTTAATCAAGATTTCAAAATGGTGCAACACTTGCCACTTTTCTTGCCATTAAACATTTTATTTCTTATTTTTTTCAAATTGAGCTCATTTTGAACAACTCAACATTAGGAATTTTTGTTACTAAAATTTGTTATTTTTTGTTTCTGGTCTGAAATAAAATTATTATTTTTAGTAAAGAGGTAATTGAGTCAGTTAATAACCAATTTTTATTGTAAAAAACATATGTTTTTTACAATAAAAATTGGTTATTAACTGACTCAATTATCTCTTTACTAAAAATAATAGTTATTTCAAAAGATGGCGCATTTAATCAAGATTTCAAAATGGTGCAACACTTGCCACTTTTCTTGCCATTAAAAATTTTATTTCTTATTTTTTTCAAATTGAGCTCATTTTGAACAACTCAACATTAGGAATTTTTGTTACTAAAATTTGTTATTTTTTGATTCTGGTCTGAAATAAAATTATTATTTTTAGTAAAGAGGTAATTGAGTCAGTTAATAACCAATTTTTATTGTAAAAAACATATTTTATTAAAAAACATATTGTAAAAAACATATGTTTTTTACAATAAAAATTGGTTATAACTGACTCAATTACCTCTTTACTAAAAATAATAATTTTATTTCAGACCAGAAACAAAAAATAACAAATTTTAGTAACAAAAATTCCTAAT
Source organism: Ophion obscuratus (assembly GCA_964007375.1). Lineage (NCBI taxonomy): Eukaryota > Metazoa > Arthropoda > Insecta > Hymenoptera > Ichneumonidae > Ophion > Ophion obscuratus. The sequence continues at coordinate 83,248,200 of OZ023312.1, read as the reverse complement.
GTTGAGTTGTTCAAAATGAGCTCAATTTGAAAAAAATAAGACATAAAATTTTTAATGGCAAGAAAAGTGGCAAGTGTTGCACCATTTTGAAATCTTGATTAAATGCGCCATCTTTTGAAACAACTTGCCAAGGGTAGTGTAGTACATTTTTTTTTCAAAATGAAGTGTCAAAGTTAAGTAACAATATTTTTGTGAACCATGACTCACTAAAACTTAACTTATTTTATTAAATTAACAATGTTTTTTGCATTAATTTGTAGTTGCGATTAATAGTATCGTTAATGAAGATCACAAAATTAAAAAAATCACAGCGAAATTGTGACATTGGTGATCACAGGACTTGAAAATGCGACCAAGGGTGTCGAATTTCAACTTTTTTTTTAAATGTCTATTATCGCTGAACTGAGTGATATGGATTTTTTTTTTGTATTTTTCCCAGAACTGGTATAACTTGGCCTTTCATCCGGTCTCAGATTATCGTTGAGTTTTGGGACACCCTGTATAAGTATAAACTAGTCTTTAATCGAAGGATTTTAAAAAATATTAATTTTTCACAAAATGGCGGACAGTCAAAGTTAATGGTTCGATTTTAACGAAAAAAAACGGCCGTTTTTTTGGCTACAAAACGGCTTTTTTTTTTTTTTTTTTTTTTTTTTTTTTTTTTTTTTTTTTTCGAAAAAAAATCGAACGCTTAAAGACTACATTTTCGTGTATTAAATAAGCCTGCAAAATTTCAAGAAGATCGGTTCATTAGTGTTCGAGTAATCTCGGTCGCCGACTTCAGAAATGCCATTTTGAGAAAAACGCGTTTAAAGTTTCAATTTCCAGTCGTTTACACAACGGATTCTTCTCTTTCAACGCTCATATCTCAGTCAATTTTGTTCGGATCGACTTGAAATTTTCAGGACATATTCTCAGATACTTATACTTCAAAAAAATGCAATAAAAAAAATCGATTTTTTCAAAATCGCAAGTGGGGCTAACCCCTTAAGAAGAAAAAAAACCAAAATGGCGGCCGCTGCAGCTCCGTGAAAACAGGTCCTCAAATCGCGGGAGGTAAACGGCTGACATCACTGCCCCCTCTTTGTTGATCTGAAACACAAATTCAAAGCATATTATCAATCTGTGACCCTTTGGTCATGGAATGACGGATGGGTTTTTCGTTTAGTACAAATTTCGAAAAATGGCGGCAATTAAAAAAAAATCAAATTTTCGCGTTTTTTCGCATAAAAAGATAAATAATAAATGCATAAATGTATCTATCGAAAAAAACGATCCGTCATTCCGTGAAGACATATTTTCTGAGTATGCTCTCCGAATTTCAGGTCGATATGTTAATTACAGCGGTCAGGAGAATGTCAGCCATTTTTGAAAACGTGTTTTCGAGAAAAACGCGTTTAAAGTTTTGTAATGTGTTTACACAAATGTGTTTATAATAACCGCTAACCGGCAATGCCTGGCCCATAGAGGCATCCCTCCTCTTCTTCTAGCTGCTCATGTTGAGCCGCTAACATCTCCCGCTGGGCACAAAGGACAAAGTCTGCCTTAACGGGAGGGTAGGGGTTTCGGCGTGAAAAAAAAAACACTTTTTTGCGAATTTTTTTCATCTATGTGGATAGAGTTAATTTATTGAAACCTTTTTTACATTGTTAAGTGTCATTTCAAGAACATTCCGTGAAATTTGCACGCGGTAATATCCACAGCCGGTGACAAAGCTTTTCCAAGAACGCCTTTGGAAAAACACGATTTGCGGTGTTCACTGTATCTCGGCTAGAAATTATCTGAAATCAAGTACCATTAAAATTTAGTCAAAGTATCATCGAATCCTCCCCCCAACGGGCTTTGATAATTTTTTTTCAACTTCTAAATTTTTGGTGGTCATGTCAAGTGAAAAGTGCTATTTTTCACATTTTGGGGGTGGAAAACCCCCTCAATGTAAAAAAAAATCTCAAACTAACCGTTCGGGGGAGGTATTTTATATGTAGAAAGTGTGTACCAAGCTTGAAACAAATCGGTCATGTAGTTTTCAAATGGCAGTGAACACGGACTTTGAAAAAGTGGTTTCGAGAAAAACGCGTTCGAAGTTTAGAGAAGTCGGAGCTACAGTGTTAGAGGAGCGGGACTAAACAGTCAATAACTTCGAGAGTTTTGCTCTGATTGACTTGAAATTTTGGGATTATGTTCTTGAAAATGTTTAACTATAAGAAATGACACAAAAAAATCGATTTTTCGAAAGTGCAAACTCCTACTCTCCCCTTAACAATTGTTTTTCGTATGAAAAAGTGATTTGCTCATAAAATTACTTACACGTCATTCAGTATGAATATCAAGCTGTTAGAATGTATATTTATATTTTTTTCGATGTACAAAATGCCCGACTACTAATATTTTCTTTTGTTATCTTTTTGTAGGCGCTCCGCGGCGTGACATTTAGCATCCACAATTTTTTACCTAGAACAAAAAACAAAAATTTTCGTCCATCTACATTAGAATGCCTAGAGAAGTACGCACGGAATTTAAATAATATAGTTTTATTCAAAAGTTGTAGGTATTTGAACTTGAGAAATGAATTTTCAGTGAAAATTTCGTTATAACTGCTTATAAACTGCTCATAAAATGAAAAGTGTTCGATTAATCAGACATTCCTTACGTACTTCTCTGCGAAATACAATTACGAACATAACTTTTAAGTTTGAAGTAAATCGAGTGAAAATTGTTGAAGTTATTTGTCACGCCAATTGGAAAAAAGCTGTTTCGAGAAGTTTCAAATAGTCGGCGCCATTTTATACATCGAAGAAAAATATATATTTTTTCTAACAGCTTGATATTCATACTAAATGGATGGGTAATTAATTTTATGAGTGAATCATTTTTTCATACGAAAAATGTACCTCGGAGAAAATATAATTCGGCGAAAACTAACGGAAAACAAAGAGATACGAGTTTGGCGCTGTAGACGAAAATGTAGCTGAGGTTTCAAGCTACAAATTCTTCCACGGCGGCGAATTCGTGCGGTCAATATAGTTTTCCCAGAATTTCATTTCAAATGTTCAACCCCCGAGAGGGGTTGGAAAATCAAAATTCAAGGTTGATCCATAAAAACGAAAATATAGAGAAAATCATTCTCTACATTTCGTACATTTGAACCATACCCGAAAAATCGATTGTTTTTTAGTAAGTAAACCTTTTTTTTGTGTTTCAACTATTTTTTTGGGGGTGAAGATATTATCGGAGAGTGATGATCAAATACTTGATCGACGCGTCTTTTCAAGGGCTACAACGTTCCTATTTGAACCAAAAGTGTACGATTTTTTTCTAAAGAGTTATTGAATGAAAACTGATTTTCTTAAATTTCGCCCCCAAAATAAACTTCCACGACTTCGGCACTGTGGACAAAACTAATGCCCGGATTTTTCTGCGCATTTTGTCTCACGGCGCCGTCCTCGTAGGGGTTGTAGTTTGGCATTAATCCACCTTCATCATCATCCCCTAAAAAAACCCTACACCCCGATTTTTAGGCAAACTTGGATTTAGCACCGGCTGCACCCACAAAATCACCTGCCAAAAAACTAGCCTTCTAAATTCTTCCGATTACGGGGTTTTTTCAGCGACAGCACGTTTGTACACTTTCGATATACATTCTAAAAAAATATTTATTCAAGTCACTATTTATAGACATAGATTATGGTTAACAAAATTGTAGGTCTGCGCTATAGCGCATATTATACGATTTTTGATATATGCAAAAATAACAAAATTGCGGACATTTCTCTAAAAAATAAAAAAACGTTCGTTTTCACCGTTTTTGGCAAAAAAAAAAATAGTATCCAAATTTTTAAAAATCTTCAATATGCGCTATAGCTATAGTTGTAAAGAATATGTGGTTAAAATTCCATAAGGATCGGTTTAGTAGTTTCGAAGATTTTATCAACAACAAGCCCTCGAAAAACGTTGTTCCGAGAAAAACGCGTTTAAGGGGTAAGGCCACTGTAACGGCCCAAAAAAAAAGGTTTTTTCACTAATTTTTTGCTCCCGAAATTGAAGGTATTTGAAAAAAAACTTTTAATGGTGTTATCGGGCATACATTAAACTTTATTATAAAATTTTTTTACAGTAAAAAAAAACAAAATGGCGGTTCCACAGCTATCTTCCCGAGACATGTTTTGCTTCCAGGGCTCCGCGGCACGCAGCACCACTGGTGCACTTTTGAATCTAGAACAAAAAAAAACCATTAATCTAGAGGGCTATAGCTAGAGAATGTCGATCGGATTTTAAAAAGTATCAATTTTGTGGATTTGGCGTGGGTTTGAAAAAAAAAAATGATTTTTGACGAAAAAAACGGCAAGTTTTTTGTTAATAAAAAATCAATAAATAAAGTTCTTGAAAATTCCGATCGACATTCTCAAGATAATGTAAATGTTCACATCTGGTTAAAATTTCAAGTAAAAAAAATGAAAATTGTTCGAGTTATGCTGCGTGCCATTTTGAAAAACCATGTTTCGAGAAAAACGCGTTTAAAGTTTTGCGAATAGTTTTTTATTGGAAAAAATTTAAAAAAGAAGTTAAAAGGATTTAAACTATTTTTAAACTAGAGGGTTTAAACTATTTTTTAAGCCAATAAAAAAAAATCGATTTTTCAAAAAATTTACAGTGGCCTTACCCCTTAAGGTTTGTTTGGGTTACATAAATACATTAAATTAAAAAAAAAATGTATTTCGAAAGTGTATTTATTAAGGCCTTAAGCCACTCTAGAGACCGATAAAATTTTCTTTCCTTTTCGGCTTTCGGGGGATTTTTTTCCAGAAAAACTACAAAATAAATCGAGATTACAAAAAAGGGTGTTTATCATACATATCAGTGACTTTTTTTCGGAAAGTGAAAAATTTGCTCAAAAAATCGTTGCCTAAAGATACACCCTTTTTTGTAATCTCGATTTATTTTGTAGTTTTTCTGAAAAAAAAAAAATCCCCAAAAAGCCAATATTTTCGGCCTCTAGAGTGGCCTAACCCCTTAAGTGTAACAACTTTCATATCAATATCTATAATATCAACCTATAAAAAAAGGAATGAAAATAGCCTTTTTAGCATCCAAAGTGAGAAGACCCCTCAAAGTCCGCGAAAATACAGCTCGAGACGGGAATTCCCAAGGATGGGCAGCCTCGAGTAATAAAATTTCACCCGTCCCCGCGTATTCCCTAATTGATTGTTTTTATCGTTGAATCATTTCGAGCGATATTTTGGGTAAGGAGAGAAAAACATCCCCACCATGCGATGATAAAGCTGGAACCGCTCGTCCGAAGGGCATAACTGACCTTTCGCTGTTCGCACCAGGTGAGACAGAAATTCCACCGCTGAGGGAATTCAAAGAGACGACCGACCCCGAGGCCAACGGCAAGACCAGCGAGAGTGAGAAAGTGAAAACGGCGGCAGCGAGCGCCGCCGTTGCGACGGCGGCCGCGGCCGAGGCGGGCGAAATACACGACGAGGAAGAAGAGGTGAAAGAGGACGGCGAGAAAGTCGAGTCCGAGCTCGAGGAGGGTGAGCTGAGTGACGGCGAGGACGCCCGTCCCGAGGAGACCGAGCCAAGGCCGGTCTGTCGTTTCTACAATCGCGGCCAGTGCACTTGGGGCGTAAGCTGTAGGTTTTTACATCCCGGCGTCACCGACAAGGGCAATTACACTATGTTCGATATGATCAGACCGATGGCATTCACGCCACACGCGAGTGGTGGCCCTCACGAGTTCAGGCCGCACATCGAGAGGCCACCGTTGGTGAGGCCGCTCACCGGCTATCCGGCTCATCCGCATCCGACAAAGGTCGAGGAACTTCCGGCCGAATCGGCCTGGGAACGAGGCTTGAGACACGCCAAGGAAGTGAGTTTGATTAGCTCAGTTTGAATCTATTGGAACATCTTCGAGATTCTGGGCTTTTTGTTCTTAAAAAAAAACCTCTTTTTGGTTTTTCGCATGGCATTTCTACAAACGATATGAATCGACAACAACTAAGCAACTCTTTCAAGTAATAGGGATGTTGCCGTTTTTTGGGAAAGTGTTGAAAATTGTTCGCATATACTAGGTGCGCAACTAAGTTCCCGGGTTTCACACATGGATGGCGCTAGCGACACATGTAGTCGGCATACAGTGCTGAAGTTGGGTGTCTTTATAGCTTGGACATCTGTTAAGAATACCCAGTCGTAATATAAACAAATATCGCAACACAACGACCTATTTTCTAACCTCGAAAATGTCAAAGTTTGTCCCAAATAAACAGCATTTGCGGAAAGCATTGCTTTTCTGCTTCAACCTAAAAAAAAAACAGCAGCTGAAGCACGTCGGTTACTTGAGGAGGCCTACGGCGAACATATACCATCAAAAACAACGTGTGAAGATTGCTTCAAGCGGTTCAGAAGTGACGATTTTGCGACTGGGGACAGTCGCTCTCGGGAAGACCGCAAACATTTGCGGACGCCGATCTGCAAGCGTTATTGGATGAAGTTTACACTCAAACGGAAGATCAACTTGCCGAGGCATTGAATGTGACTCGGCAATGTATTTCGAAACGTTTGCACGCCATGGGAAAAATTCACAAGGAAGGAAAGTGGGTGCCGCGTGAGTTGACTTGGAGACAAATGGAAAATCGAAAAGCCACTCCCGAAATTTTGCTTTTGCGGCAGAACAGAAAGAGTTTCCTGCATCGAATTGTTACTGGCGATGAAAAATGGATATATTTCGAGAATCCCAAACGCAGAAAATCGTGGCTTTCACTTGGCGAAGCGTCGACATCGACGGCACGGCCAAATCGCTTCGGAAAAAAGACAATGCTCTGCGTTTGGTGGGACCAGAAAGGAACCGTGTACTATGAGCTGCTGAAACCGGGCGAAACTGTCAATGGGCATCGCTACCGACAACGACTAATCAATTTGAACCACGCGTTGCTCGAAAAACGGCCAGAATGGGACACGAGACACGAACGTGTGATATTGCAGCACGACAACGGCCCGCGCCATCGCAGTTCCATCATCCAGGACACCGTAAAACCACAGAAATGGGATCTGCTACCGCATCCGCCGTATTCGCCAGACCTGGCCCCTTCAGACTGTCACTTGTTCCGGTCGATGGCGCGTGGCTTGGGTGGGCTACACTTGGCCAATTACGATGCGGTACAAAATTGGTTGGACGAATGCTCTCAGTCCAAAGACGCGTCTTTTTATCGTCGCGGTATTTATGTATTGACAGAGAGATGGCAAAAATGTGTAAATAGCGAGGGACTATATTAGGTCTACAAATAAGTTTTAGGACAGTTTTCAAAAAATTCAAGATTTGTTAAAAAAGAAGTAAAACACAGTTATTCATCGAAGTAATCTCCATCGCACTGAATGACCTTCAGCCATCTCTCAGGTAACTCGCGGATGCCTTTCGCAAAGAAACTTTCGTCTTGCGAGGTGAGAAATTTAGCGACCCATTTTTCCACTTCTTCAAATGTTTTGAATCGCACGTCAGACAAATCGTTCTGCATTTTCCGGAATAAATGATAATCGGATGGGGCTAAGTCTGGTGAATACGCCGGGTGTGGTACAGCTTCCCATCCAAGCGCTAGTAACGTATCCTTGACCGGTTTACCCACATGAGGCCGCGCGTTGTCATGGAGCAGTTTTACTGGACGTTTTCCTTTACCAGAAAATGGACGTTTCTTCTCAATTTCTTGATTCACTTGCATCAATTGATGACAATAGCGATCGGTAGTAACTGTTTGACCAGGTTTGAGAAGTTCATAATACAGTACGCGTTTCATATCCCACCATATGCACAGCATGACTGTGTTACAATGAACATTGCGCTTTGGCGTGGATGTTGTCGGCTCGCCGGGGTCAACCCAATGATATTTGCGTTTCGGATTATCAAAATAAATCCACTTTTCATCGCCGGTCACAATTTTCCACAAGAAAGACTTTCTATGTTGCTTGTTGTAAAGACTCACACAAATGTTAAGACGGCTGTTTTTATTTTCTTGAGTCAGAAAGTGTGGTACCCACTTTGTTCCTTTTCGAATCTTACCCATTGCTTTTAAATGATAAGAAACAGTTTGTTGAGTTACTCCAAGCTGTTCCGAAAGTTCTTTCTCCGTCTGACAAGAGTTTTCATCCAGCAACGCTTGCAGTTCCTGATCGTCCACCTTTACAGGAGGCCCCGTGCGTTCACGGTCACTAACGTCGAAATCACCTTCTTTGAATCGCTTATACCAATACTCACATGTACTTTTAGATACAATGTTGTCTCCAAGAACAGAACATATCGATTCACATGCTTTCCTAACACTTTTTCCTTGATGGAATTCATAGCGAATGCAGTGTCTAATAAATAGCTTATCGGTCTGCATGTTTAATTTACAGAATTTATAGGTTATGTTTATGACTCCTTTACGTTTCGATACTACATATCAAGCGCCATTTATGATAAGTGAGCGGGACCTTTGAATTAATTTAGAATAGCTGTTATGATACAAAATCGAAGTGTCCTAAAACTTATTTGTACACCTAATACTTTGAATGAACCATTTTTTGTAATTATCTTGAAATTTTCGATTTTTCATTGGTAAAAAAAAAACCCCGGAAACTTAGTTGCGCACCTAGTACATAATATACATCTAAATGTTTATTTCATGTTAAGCAGCAAATTCTTAAAAAATCGCTTTCTAATTAAACCGTTCAAAAATACGCGCCAAAACGTCCAGACCTGTAATTTGACGGCGCGTGACGTCATACTCTGCAAAATACGGGTCTCTAAACAAACACAATAACGAATATTTCAGATTTAATAAGTTCAAGGATGAATTCTAAATTCTATTAATCACCTACGACTCTTGAAGACCTGCAATTAAATCAAACAAAACAACTTGTAAAACGAAACATCTGAAAAATTTGTTCAAATGATTACAGAGTTTGTAATATTATTAACTCTATATACATTATTTGACGCACAAATAACAATTCGTTAGGGTATACTTACATGGAAGTCTTTACGTTTCCGAATTCTGCCAAGCAGAATTATCTGTTATTTGTGAAGAAGTTGATCAACATTATGCAGTGAATGCTAGGCAAATTCGAACTATTTGCCTTCACGAATCGAGTCTCCATTATTACAGTTCGAGTAAGATTCAAAATCAATCGAGAAATCTCGGAAATTGTATTTTAAGACGAAGTAAACAGCAACAGCCTAGTATAAGCAGTATGCTTGGAGCGTCGACCCGTCCCTTTTTTTGCAAAGTGTCACGTCATGCGCTCTGATTGGTGTTCTTTGTCACGTGACTTGTAGATACTTATTTACAATTTATTTGCCTATATTTATCTAGAATTTTCACCGAAATAAAATAAAATAGGTACTTCCGAGTATTACTTTAATTATAAGCTATCACCTCATAACAATATTTTTTTTTTTATTCTCGGTTACTGGAAACCTTCCTATTGGCACGATAGGCGTATTACATTTTTTTTTTACACCGCACGCTATCAAAGTCAGATGTTCGAATTCGTTTGTATGAAAATTCTCCATAAGATCTTTTTTTCACAGTTTCTTCACTTACTTTACTTATTTTCATGAGGTATTTCTCTTAACCCTAGCATGCTACACTTATTTTTTCGGGTCATGCCACACTCGGGTTTGTGAGACCCCATTCAGAATTTCAATCATAACTCCGAGTAAAAAAGTCGTATTTCGATGGTTTTTTTAAAAATCGATAGTCAATTAGTCGAAAAATCTGTCGATGCGTTGACCGAATCATCAAAGTAAAGAACTTCTGTGATATAGTCGTTTGAAAAATATTATCTATCGAGAAAAGCGAAAAAAAAATTGATTTCGCGTGTTTTGTTCGGGTTTCTCAGGCCCCAGAGGGGCATGGGAGGGTTAACTTTTAACTTAAAAAGTATTTCTATAACTTATTTTCCTTATTTTCATAAAGTTTCTTTACTATTTAAAGTTAAGAAGACTTTTCCAGATGAAACAAACAACCAAGAGTATATTTTTTAAAAGCGGGTTAAAAAAGTTATTTATCGAAATGACATGCGAAAAAAGCAGATGATTTTTATCTCCAAAACCGTCGGACTTTTACTATACTGAAATTCCAGCATTATCTACCAAGTGCGCAACTAAGTTTCCGATTTTTTTTTAACAATAAAAAATCGAAAATTTCAAAACAAATACAAAAAATGGTTCATTCGAAGTATTGTCTCTCGCTATTTACACATTTTTGCCATCTCTCTGGCAATACATAAAATACCGCGACGATAAAAAGACGCGTCTTTGGACTGAAAGCATTCGTCCAACCAATTTTGTACGGCATCGTAATTGGCCAAGTGTAGCCCACCCAAGCCATGCGCCATCGACCGGAACAAGTGATAGTCTGAAGGGGCCAGGTCTGGCGAATACGGCGGGTGCGGTAGCAGATCTCGTTTCAGTGTTTTTACGGTGTCTTGAACGATGGAACTGCGATGGCACGGAACGTTGTCGTGCTGCAATATCACACGTTCGTGTTTCGTGTCCCATTCTGGCCGTTTTTCGAGCAACGCGTGGTTCAAATTGATCAGTTGTTGTCGGTAGCGATGCCCATTGACAGTTTCGCCCGGTTTCAGCAGCTCATAGTACACGATTCCTTTCTGGTCCCACCAAACGCAGAGCATTGTCTTTTTTCCGAAGCGATTTGGCCGTGCCGTCGATGTCGACGCTTCGCCAAGTGAAAGCCACGATTTTCTGCGTTTGGGATTCTCGAAATATATTCATTTTTCATCGCCAGTAACAATTCGATGCAGGAAACTCTTTCTGTTCTGCCGAAAAAGCAAAATTTCGGAAGTTGCTCTTCGATTTTCCATTTGTCTCTCGGTCAACTCATGCGGCACCCACTTTCCGTCCTTATGAATTTTTCCCATCGCGTGCAAACGTTTCGAAATACATTGCCGAGTCACATTTAATGCCTCGGCAAGTTGATCTTCCGTTTGAGTGTCATCTTCATCCAATGACGCTTGCAGATCGGCGTCCGCAAATGTTTGCGGTCTTCCCGAGCGCTCCTTGTCCCCAGTCTCAAAATCGCCACTTCTGAACCGCTTGAACCAATCTTCACACGTTGTTTCTGATGGTATATGTTCGCCGTAGGCCTCCTCAAGTAACCGACGTGCTTCAGCTGCTGTTTTTTTTTTTAGATTGAAGCAGAAAAAATGCTTCCCGCAAATGCTGTTTATTTAGCACAAATTTTGACATTTTCGAGGTTAGAAAAAAGGTCGTGTTGCGATATTTGTTTATATTACGACGGGGTATTCTTAACGGATGTCCAAGCTATAAAGACACCCAATTTCAGACCTGTATGTCGACTACGTGTGTCGCTAGCGCCATCCATGTGTGAAACCCGGGAACTTAGTTGCGCACCTAGTATCAATAACACGACACCCTGTATATCTTCTACGTTTCGTGGAGCCCGGGATAATAAAACTTTCGTATTTTTCGCTCATATCGTTTAAGATGATGCGCAAAGCCAACAAGCGCAAAGAATCAGACATGGATTTCGAGGAGAAGAAGATGAATCTGAGTCTAGGACAGGACGAGTTGGAGCGCGAGGCGGGATACTACGTGAGACCGTCCAGCCCAGAGCCGCCCGTCGAGAGATGGCCACCGGTCAGAGAAGTCGTTTCGCGCAGGCCACCCGTGCCCAGATTGACGCCGGAACGCTACGTCGAAGATCCCGAGGCGTACTACCCACCCGCGGCCCCTCCCGAATATTATGGGTATGCTACCGCCACTCTTCATCTCATTGCTCACGATGAAAAACGCTTTTTAATTTTATTCAACCGGTATCTTCAATTAAAATATTATTATCAATGTTTCCGAAGATATAGGTACGTTCGGTAATTTGCATAACGTCGCTAATATTGCAGTTCGTTCTGTGTGATTTTCGGACGATTTTACAAGAGAGCTGAAAAGAACTTATTGCAATATCGAAAAGTTGCGACTCGAAGTCACGTGACGTATTGCATGAGCTGAATGAAGAGTTCCGATTGGTTATTGAAGGGAATTACTGTTCCGGAATGTTCGACAATGTTGTAAAATGTTCCAGAATATCAGAATCTTCCAGAAGATTCGAGAATATTCTACAATGTTCCAGAATCGTATAGACTCTTCCAGAAGATTCGAGAATCTTCCAGTATGCTCTAGGATGTTCCAGAATGTTCCGGAAGGTTCTGGGCCTTCGAAGGTAATTCCGGTTCCGGAATGTTCGACAATGTTGTAGGATGTTCCAGAATATTGTAGAATCTTCCAGAAGATTCTAGAATGTTCCAGAATGTTCTAGAATCTAGAATCTAGAATCATTCTAGAATCTTCCAGAAGATTCTAGAATGTTCCAGAATGTTATAGAATCTTCCAGAAGATTCTAGAATGTTCCAGAATGCTCTGAAATGTTCCAGAATTCTCTAAAATGTTCTAAGATGTTCCGGAATGTTCTAAAATGTTCCAGAATGTTCTAAAATGTCCTAAAATGTTCCAGAATGTTCTAAAATGTTCTGAAAATTCTAAAAATTTCCAGAATGCTCTAAAATGTTCCAGAATGTTCTAAAATGTTCCAGAATGTTCTAAAATGTTCCAGAATGTTCTAAAATATTCCAGAATGTTCGAGAAAGTTCCAGACGGTTCTGGACCATCGAAGGGACTTCCTGTTAATTTTTCATTCTTTTAATTCACATTTGATAGGAGCTGGCTGGCTTTGTCCAAGCGAAACGAGAGTAACTTCGGCCAGTTAAAATTTTTTTAAATAAGTAATTCTTACAATTCCCGTCCGAGTCTTCGAAGCGTGGTTTTTTTTCAACCGTTTATGTTTTCCATCGTGCGAACGAACAGTGGTCGCGATCGGAGAGTCCAGTACAAACCGGAGCCTCGACCCGGACCAGATTATCGGGAACGTCTAGATTATCATCCGGGACCGCGGGGTCCGGCGCCGCACTCGGTCTCGCCACAGCCGCATCAGCGTGAACGCGAGGGTCACAGAGAGCGCGACTACTACGAGAAGTACGAGAAGAAGCACAAGAGGCCGTCGAGGGAGGTAATAGTCGAACGTATCCCACCGACGAAGCAATGGCGAGAGGAAGAACCCCCACCGGTCGAGCGGGGACGCGGCGATGAATGGGCAGATCCATGGATGCGCCACAAATCGCCGACCGCCGTCCGACGGAATGCAAACTCGACGAGACGATCGCGAAGACAATCTTACTCATCCGGATCCTCATACTCCACTACAAGGTACTACATCGCTTTCGTCACTTTTCGGTTGGTGCAATTAGGACGTTGGAGAAGTTTTCGCGGTTTCCAACAGATGGCGTTACCAGAACTGCGTGAGTGTAGCTTAAGGGGCCAGTCCACTTTAGAGCCACGAAACAAAGGCTATTTTCGCGATTTGTTTTTTTTTTAGGGTTTTATTAAAGATATGGATATAAAAGATGTTGGGCTTGACAAATAAAGTGTGGAAATACATTTTAAAAAAAAATTAATTCATTTTTATTCATTTTTAAGTACAAAAACTATACCCTGATGGAAATCCGCTTATTGGAATTCGACAAATAATGTTGAAATCTGTTAAAAATGTCAGAAACTGTGAAAATGAATAGATTCTAACACAATTTGATGGAATCGTACATATTTTGATAGATTCTGTCGGAAATAATCTATGAAAATCGGACAGAACCTCACATATTATGATAACTTTACGGAATGTCATAAAATCACAGAATTCGATACTTTCTGTCATCTTTTTGTCAGAAAATGTCATCTTTTGACAAAAAATGATAAAATTAATGTTCCATTTTTTGACATATTGTTGCATCGAAAAGAATGACAGAAAATGACAAAAAATGATAGAAAACGATAATTTTTATCATAATTTGTTGTCACATTTTTGTTGAATTCTGACAGATTTCAGCTGTCATTAAATCACAGAGTTTGATACTTTCTGTCATCTTTATGTCGGAAAATGTCATCTTTTAACAAAAAATGATAAATAAGTTTTCCATTTTTTGCCATATTGTTGCATCGAAAAGAATGACAGAAAATGTCAAAAAATGATAGAAAACGATAATTTTTATCATAATTTGTTGTCACATTTTTGTTGAATTCTGACAGATATCAGCTGTCATTAAATTACAGAATTTGATACTTTCTGTCATCTTTATGTCGGAAAATGTCATCTTTTAACAAAAAATGATAAATCAGTTTTCCATTTTTTGACATATTGTTGCATCGAAAAAAATGACAGAAAATGTCAAAAAATGATAGAAAACGATAATTTTTATCATAATTTGTTGTCACATTTTTATTGAATTTTGACAGATTTCAGCTGACAGAATTCTGACAATTTATTATCAGAATCGATAATTAAATGTAAAAATTCATCAGAATATATCATATATTTATAATGCAAAATGTCAAAAGTTAACAAGTTCGGTCATTATATGACAAAAAATAAAAAAGAATGATATAATTTGACAGATTCGGTCATAATATTTCATGAATGTTAAAGAATTCCATTTCATTCCATTAAATAATGACATTTAATGACGAAAATCTCACAAAAAATAAGAAAGAATGATATAATTTGACATATTCGGTCATAATATTTTATAAATGTTGAATTCCATTCTATTCCATAAAAAAATGACATTTAATGACGAAAATCTCACAAAAAATAAGAAAGAATGATATAATTCGACAGATTCGGTCATAATATTTCATGAATGTTGAAGAATTCCATTTTATTCCATCAAAAAATGACATTAAATGACGAAAATCTCACATAAAATGGAAAACTCTTACGACATTATATGACATATTATGTAAGATTCTGACAGAAATTACTGAATTATAACATTACTTTTCTGATAAAATATGACAGATTCTGTAAAGCATGTTCCAATTTCCGGTCAGAAATCATGAACTTCTCACAGAAAATGTCAAATCTCGAAATAATATGACAGATTCTGTCGTATAAATGACATATTCTGACATTATTTCTCATTGAAAGTTGACGGAATATTATCAAATCTGACATTTTTTGTTAAAATCTGACGAATTCCAATAAGCGGATTTCCATCAGGGTAGTTTAACGTAACGCCTCAAAAATAGGTGGGCTAGGTAGCTCCGTCACAACTCGGCAACGGCTTGTCTGAAACAAAAAAATCAAAGTCCATTAGATTCAGTATGACACCAGCTACAAAATCACCCTCGGATATAAAGTTTTGTCGAAAAATAAAAGAATGGCAGATGAAAAACGAAAAAAGTAATTAAAAAACGCGTTTTTTCCGCAGTTTTTCGCAAAAAAAAGAGTGAAAATGAAAATTTTAAAACCATCGAGGGTCATCTTGTTGCGAATCATGTTTACAATATGTGTTTCAAATTTCAAGAGAATCGGTTTATCAATTTTAGAGATACGATGGAGCTAGATTTTGAAAACGTTTCGAGAAAAACGCGTTTGAAGATTGTACTATGAAAAACTCTTACCTAAACTCAATCGGCAATTCCTGCACCGTACAAAATCCCTTCCGATTGCTCGTCATCGTCGATTTCTTCGAGTCTTGCTTGCTTTCGATTTTTTGAAGTTTTCAAAGTGGACTGGCCCCTTAAGATGGTAACGCATCTGTAAAGAAGCACTAGGGTGAACCGACCAGTGAATAGACGAATAACGACACTGTAAGGTTCAGATGGATTGTAAAATGGAGATATCATCAAAACGAATTCTTCAATGGCTATAGCTACCAAAAGATATTCTGATAGAAAAAAATATTCTAATTGCAACAAATAATATTGAAGGAATTGATAGATAAGTAGCGGAATGACAATCGCTAGTGAATGAACGAAATGACCAGTAAATGGACGCTCATCCGCCAATGAATGGACGTATAGTGTAGACGAACGTTGCCAAGCAAAACGATTTATTTTTATTAATGGGACGGTAGGGGTTTCAGCGTGAAAAAAAAAACACTTTTTAGTGAATTTTTTTCATCTATATGGATAGAGTAAATTTACTGAAACCTTTTGTACATTGTTAAGTGTCATTTCCAGAACATTCCGTGAAATTTGTACGCGAAAATATCCACAAACAAGCCCGTGACAAAGCTTTTCCAAGAACGCCTTTGGAAAAACACGATTTGCGGTGTTCACTGTACCTCAGCTAGAAATTATCTGAAATCAAGTACCATTAAAATTTAGTCAAAGTATCATCAAATCCTCCCTCCAACGGTCTTTGATCATTTTTTTTTTTTCATTTCTAAATTTTTGGTGGTCATGTAAAGTGAAAAGTGCTATTTTTCACGAAAAATTCCGCCATTTTGGGGGTGGAAAATCCCCTCAAACTAACCGTCGGGGGGAGGTATTTTATATGTATTAGGTGTACAAATAAGTTTTAGGACAGTTTTCAAAAAATTGAAGATTTATTAAAAAAGAAGTAAAACACAGTTATTCATCGAAGCAACCTCCATCGCACTGAATGACGTTCAGACATCTCTCAGGTAACCCGCGGATGCCTTTCGCAAAGAAACTTTCGTCTTGCGAGGTGAGAAATTTAGCGACCCATTTTTCCACTTCTTCAAATGTTTTGAATCGCACGTCAGACAAATCGTTCTGCATTTTCCGGAATAAATGATAATCGGATGGGGCTAAGTCTGGTGAATACGCCGGGTGTGGTACAGCTTCCCATCCAAGCGCTAGTAACGTATCCTTGACCGGTTTACCCACATGAGGCCGCGCGTTGTCATGGAGCAGTTTTACTGGACGTTTTCCTTGACCAGAAAATGGACGTTTCTTCTCAATTTCTTGATTCACTTGCATCAATTGATGACAATAACGATCGGTAGTAACTGTTTGACCAGGTTTGAGAAGTTCATAATACAGTACGCTTTTCATATCCCACCATATGCACAGCATGACTTTGTTACAATGAACATTGCGCTTTGGCGTGGATGTTGTCGGCTCGCCGGGGTCAACCCAATGATATTTGCGTTTCGGATTATCAAAATAAATCCACTTTTCATCGCCGGTCACAATTTTCCTCAAGAAAGACTTTCTATGTTGCTTGTTGTAAAGACTCACACAAATGTTAAGACGGCTGTTTTTATTTTCTTGAGTCAGAAAGTGTGGTACCCACTTTGTTCCTTTTCGAATCTTACCCATTGCTTTTAAACGATAAGAAACAGTTTGTTGAGTTACTCCAAGCTGTTCCGAAAGTGCTTTCTCCGTCTGACAAGAGTTTTCATCCAGCAACGCTTGCAGTTCCTAATCGTCCACCTTTACAGGAAGCCCCGTGCGTTCACGGTCACTAACGTATCGAAATCACCTTCTTTGAATCGCTTATACCAATACTCACGTGTACTTTTAGATACAATGTTGTCTCCAAGAACAGAACATATCGATTCACACGCTTTCCTAACACTTTTTCCTTGATGGAATTCATAGCGAATGCAGTGTCTAATGAATAGCTTATCGGTCTGCATGTTTAATTTACAGAATTTATAGGTTATGTTTATGACTCCTTTACGTTTCGATACTACATATCAAGCGCCATCTATGATAAGTGAGCGGGACCTTTGAATTAATTTAGAATAGCTGTTATGATACAAAATCGAAGTGTCCTAAAACTTATTTGTACACCTAATAGAAAGTGTGTACCATGTTTGAAATAAATCGGTCATGTAGTTTTCAAATGGCAGTGAACACGGACTTTGAAAAGGTGGTTTCGAGAAAAAACGCGGCACCGGCTTGTTTGTGGATATTTTCGCGTACAAATTTCACGGAATGTTCTTGAAATGACACTTAACAATGTACAAAAGGTTTCAATAAATTTACTCTATCCATATAGATGAAAAAAATTCGCAAAAAAGCGTTTTTTTTTCACGCTGAAACCCCTACCCTCCCCTTAAATGCTAGATTCGGAGATCATTGTGTTGCACAATGATCATAATATTCTTATACATACGAGTGTTATATTCGTTATTACGATTTCGTAGAAAATATACAAAGCTTTTTTGCATCTTAATTATAAAAAAAAAACTACCAAAGTTTTTTTCGACTGAGAAATAGAAAATTAAGTTTTGCTAAAATAAATATAAAACGAATGAATCGATTTTATAACAACATTCAATGAAATGTACATTGTCATGTCTTAACAATAATCAATTTAGTCATATTCAGCAGATAAGCTACATTTTTAACTCTGATTTGAGAATTATCAGAACAGAGCCTATATGTACATTCCCTGGAAAGAGATTAGAATACCGCCTCGGTCAATAAACACGTCTAATTTTGACCTATTATTGCGAATTTATCTAAAAATTTTGCAAAAAAATCAAAGATTGATTCTTGCTTGAGTAATGAAAGTAATACTTACCCTCAAAATTGATAAAAATATTGTTTCCGCGTTTTGAACACCTACCGTGCACAGCCGTATCGTAACTAACAAGGAACATCCCTCAGGTGACACCCTTCGATTTTGTTGAAATTTGGATATGTTATAAAGCACCGAAAATGAAGCGATATGTATTTTTTTTTATCGGCGGAAAAACGGTTTTAAGGGCTGAAACGCACCCTCAAAAATGGGGATGTTTTTCGTCGATAACGTTTCAACGGTATAAGATATTAAAAAAATTCAAATTGCAACAATGTTTATTTTTTCGTGCACTATACATTGGAGATGAGAACGATAACGTTATCGACGAAAAACGAAAAACACCCCTATTTTCGAGGGTTCGTTTCACCCCTAAAAACCGTTTTTCCGCCGATAAAAAAAAATACGTTTCGCTTACTTTTCGTTGCTTTATAACATATCCGAATTTCAACAAAATCGAAGGGTGTCACTTGAGGGATGTTCCTTGTAAGTTGTTACGACAATAAATTTCGATATTAAACTGAGAAAACGGTTTTAACGATAGCTGTGATTTTTTTTCTGCTAAGTCATAGTGATTCGAGTTTTTATCGATAATTCATATTCTTCACTGTATTTGAATATAAATCAGCCTTTGCCCATTGTCGGAAACAACATCCAGAGAATGGTTTAGACGCTTCCAATATAATGATTCTGATGTGTTGAATTGGAGGCATTACGTCATGGAGGCTCATGTCAGACGCTAGCTAGACTTGCAGAATCGTTAGACGTTGATCACACAACAGTTTCGAAGCGTTTGAAAGCATTAGGAATGATTTATTAAAATAAAGCATTCATCGTCACGGAAAAACAGCGAGACCTTATTCAACATGCCAATAATATCGCGAATCGAACAATAGGGTATTTGACGGTTGTGCGGAAATCATCTTAAATGGTTAATTATTTTACATTATGCTCACAATATTTTTTATCTTCGCGAGTGTCAGTATTCACGACGTGAATCGGCAATAAGATTTAAATATTCAACCAGATCGCCGAAACGCGCCCGTTAGATATGTAGTCACGTGGCGCCTGTGACGTCACATGCCAGTAAACAGGGTTAACCTATATCGCCGCTGAGTTGTACAGCAAACCTTCCTCTTCATTCTTATTTAAAAGTTGATAATATGGTAACTATGACTACAAATAACTAGGAGTGAACAGAAAAAGCACGGAAATACACTGAAATAACCTAGAAAATCGCTCATTAGGGGCCGTCCATAAATTACGTAATGCAAAATTTCCCAATTTTCGCCCCCCCCCTCCCCCACGTAACGGGACCGTAACGCTTGGCCTGAACCCCCCCCTCCCCCATTCCGTTACGTAACGGGTGCTTTGTCGTCAATAATTGCGATTTTTTTCATAGACATAACTAATTATGGGAGGATCGGGTTTATACTCATTTTATGAACTATATATCCATCTAGTTTTATACCAATTTTTATGACAAAATCTTGAAAATTAACCGAGATATATGCCTTACTTTGACGACGAAAAAATTCTTTTTATTGTCCCATCGATATCTTTATGAAAGATTATCTGTAAATTGAAAGTCAACAATTTATCGATATCTATACAACTGTAGCTATCGTTATGCGTAGCCGTTTTTTCATTTCGTTTTTTTTTTACATAATGCCGACAGTTTGAACATTTTTTTCTATTTTCAAAGCCCTTTTTCTGTATTCAAGCAGTCTTTAGAAATAGTAATTATCAAATGTTAAAGACGCGGATACGTACAGCCTTAGTCACTGCGATTACAAAAATGTTTTTATAAAAATTGAACATCGGTTGATAAGTTTTCAAGTATTCGCTCGGACAAGGTCGAAAAAACTAGTTTCGAGAAAAACGCGTTCAAAGTTTTCGTTCGGTGTTTCTTGATATAAAGTTGCGATTTTTTCTAGAATATTGATACTTACATTGAAGTATTTAGTCGCGGGCGATATGACGGTTCTTCATTTTCATGATAGTTCACAAAATAATAAGAGCCTGTACTTTATCTATTGTAAATTATGCCACACCTGTAGGGACTGAGGGCAATAACCGGTCGCGCTACCTGTTCTCACCAAAGTGACTATAACTCCATCAATTTTCGGACTTGGGAATAAAAATGTCGCCAACATATTTTTCAAAACGTGTATTTTCAAGAATTATTTTTAAAAAAAACGTCCTTCAAATTTTGCGTATGTGGGAAAGCTACTGTGCAAGTTCTTGCACAGTAGCGTGATTTTCCCCCTTAATTGACATTGCGTATAGAAAGCTGTGAGCTGTCCACGGTAAAATTGCACTCGAGGTTTAAATTTAAAAACTCGAACATGCAGAAATTTTGCTATTCATGGCAGTTTTAAAATCGTGACGTAACGCAAACCTTGACCCCGCCCTACGTACGTAGACCGTAACGCTTGGCCGACATCCCCCCCCCCCCCCCCCGAAATTGCGTTACGTAATTTATGCACGGCGCCTTACTCGCCACAGGACTCGTAATGACAATCTGTTTACTGGCATGTGACGTCACTAGAGATCCAACCAATCCCGGAGCGTTTTCGTTCACGTGACCAAACGTTCAAATTTATCTAATTAAAAAATTGAAATAAACGAAAATAATGCACCTTTTTTCGATAACACGATAGAAAATACTTTTTAAACACTATAGACTTTTAGGATTCCAAGAGAATGAACCATATTTTTATTATAGTCAAATAGTCTATTGTACAAAAGTAAGGTTAGGGTGACGAAACGCGTAATCAAAAAATGACGGATCTCCGGCATAATGAGATCCTTCCTCGAGGAATCAGGCCTCGAATGTGAATACTTCAAGTTACCTGGTTGAGCCCTTTATCTTTTTTTTAAGGGGTTAGGTCACAGTAACGGGTATAAAATCATGTGCGAATTTAACAATTTTTTCGTATGATAAAGTGATTCACGCATAAAATTAATTACACATCTATTTAGTATGAATGTCAAGCTGTTAGAATTTTTTTTTTTCGATGTACAAAATGGCCGACTAATATTGAGTTGTAGGTATTTGAATGAATTTTCAGTGAAAAATTTCGTATAAAACTGCTCATAAAATGAAAAACTTTCGAGAGATGTACACCTAGGAGCCGGAAACAAGGTCATTTTTGTGAATTGTTTCAGGGAAAACTATTTGCAATTTCGGATTGGGGTTTTAATTATCTAAAAGTATACGAGGCGTTCGTTCCATACCATTTCGAACGGTCAAAAAGTTGTCCACTCTCAGAACAATTGAAATTTTGTCAAATTATTTAATTATATGGAAAAAAACAGTGTAAATTTTTTCGAAATTTTTGGGTCGCCTTCTCTCGAGTTTTTCAAAATTTCTAAATTTTCAAAATACCGTTATATCTCATGAGCATTTAATTTAACGGAAAAATGTTTAAGACAAAAAAGTTGCAATTTTACATGAACTTTGTGAACAAAATTGATTTGTCTAAAAAAAATATCTCATAAAACAAAGCACAGCTTTGGAACAACGAATCGAGCCACTCTGAAAAAAATAGGTCTTACTGTACACACTTCAGAGTATTTTCTGGAATTTTTTTGAGAATAATCAAAGGTGACATACCGACCGAAAAAAAAAATTTGTATAATTTTAGTGAAAATGGGTCTTTTTTAAACTCGAAAAATTCAAAACAAAATTTTTCACAAAGTTCGTGTAAAATTGCAGCTTTCTTGTCTTAAACATTTTTCTGTTAAATCAAATGCTCACGAGATATAACGATATTTAGAAAATTTTGAAATTTTGAAAATCTCGAGAAAATGCGATCCAAAATTTTTGAAAAAATGTACACTGTTTTTTTTTCTTCTTATAATTAAATAATTTGACAAAATTTCAATTTTTTTTTAGAGTGGACAACTTTTTGACCGTTCGAAATGGTATGGAACGCCTCTTATACATTCAAAAATGTTTAATTTTCTTTGTTTAAAAATATCAAAAATATACAATACTAGCGTTTCTTAAAAAATCATCCGAAAAAAAAACCAAAAAGATTATTAAATTAGATACTATAATCTAGTACTTGTCCTAGCCGATTTTGAAAATATCGATTTATGACAAAATGGCGGACGTTTGAACACAAATAGTGATTTTTGGGCGATTATTGTAAAAAAAAAAATAAAAATTGGTTATTAACTGACTCAATTACCTCTTTACTAAAAATAATAATTTTATTTCAGACCAGAAACAAAAAATAACAAATTTTAGTAACAAAAATTCCTAATGTTGAGTTGTTCAAAATGAGCTCAATTTGAAAAAAATAAGAAATAAAATTTTTAATGGCAAGAAAAGTGGCAAGTGTTTCACCATTTTGAAATCTTGATTAAATGCGCCATCTTTTGAAATAACTTACCAAGGGTAGTGTAGTACATTTTTTTTTCAAAATGAAGTGTCAAAGTTAAGTAACAATATTTTTGTGAACCATGACTCACTAAAACTTAACTTATTTTATTAAATTAACAATGTTTTTTGCATTAATTTGTAGTTGCGATTAATAGCATCGTTAATGAAGATCACGAAATTAAAAAAATCACAGCGAAATTGTGACATTGGTGATCACAGGACTTGAAAATGCGACCAAGGGTGTCGAATTTCAACTTTTTTTTTTAAATGTCTATTATCGCTGAACTGAGTGATATGGATTTTTTTTTGTATTTTTCCCAGAACAGGTATAACTTGGCCTTTCATCCGGTCTCAGATTATCGTTGAGTTTTGGGACACCCTGTAGAATAACCACAAAAAACCTCAAGGCAATCGGTTCATTGGTTTTCGAGAAATTTTGGGTACCGATTTGAAAAACGTGGTTTTGAGAAAAACGCGTTTGAAAATTTGGGAATGAATAAATCATGAAATTTTGCCGACTTGCATGGAATCATCGATACCAGGCCCATAGTGTAGGTCCTCGACGGTCGACGGAATTTTCATAGCTTCTAAATCCTCGACCTCGACCATCTAGATGTATATCTCCCGTTAATCAGAAATTCCGTACGTACTTCTCTGCGAAACGCAATTAGGAACGTAACTTTTAAATTTAAAGTAAATCGAGTGAAAATTGTCGAAGTTATTTGTCACGCCAATTGGAAAAAAGTAGTTTCGAGAAAATCCCGTTTAAAGTTTTATGTACTCTACGGCCGTGGCCAGAGGTGGGCTTACGTTGTGCGCTCAAAGTCGGTGAAAAAAAACGTTCTCGCTATAAATCGAATAGTAACTTATTCTTATGACGATAAAGCGGCGTTTTAGCGAGAAAAACAAATCGATTTTGTGAAAATTCTACCGTGGCCTTAGCCCTTGAATGAAATTTCGTCGTCAGTCAACACGTTGATGTATGACGTTTGATTGTGATTTTTACAGCTCTAGCCGCAGCTCGAGCCGCTCTAGCTACACATCTTATGACTCTCTGTCCAGGTCCCGATCCCCATCCCCTTCCTCGCGGCCCCAAAGAAGCAGCAAGGGAAAGGCCCCGTCCTCGCCACCGGCTCAGAATCCACCGGCAGTAGTAGCACCGCCACCGCCCCAACGCAGCGTTATGCTCATGAATCCTCCAGCTCCCTCCCCCCGTCCTCCCAAGGGCTCGATCTCGCCCACTAGCGGAACTCTACATCGTCGCGCCGGACTTAATCCACCAGCCCCGAGTCCCCTTACGGCTCAACGTCATCACGACAAAACAAGGGACAAAGCTGCGCTCGCTGCAGCCGCTGTTGCCAAAGTCATCAAGAGCCGGTCGCGATCGAGGTAACTACGGGCGTTTTAACTTTTTATATTATGTGCTAAGCGATAACACCACTCTTGCGGCAGAAAATCAAGCCTAACTTCGACCATTTATGTTGGGAGTATGAAAAAAAAAAACGAATTTCTTCTGTATGAAAAAAAAAACGAATTTCTTCTTCTGACCCCTTAAATTTCCCGCACCTCACATTGTTTTGACAGATCGACGTTGAAACGCACGGAGTTTGAACTCGGCCACTTGAGTAAAAAGAGACGGAGCTAGAACCAATGTTGCCAAATATCAAACCTCAAAATATTGCGCTAATCGTTGGAACAACTATTTTATCATTTTTCTAATTAATTGTGAACATTCATTAACCCTTTCGCAGTGAGGTGAAAATGAGATTTTTGTGCCATTTTCGTGTTAGAACATTTTTGTCATAGATTTGCTTTAAAGTCTCAGTATAAAGGTTTTTGGGATGGCAGACTTCGAATTTGATATCAGATTTCCAAAATTCAAAATGGCGGATCCAATATGGCGGACGCAAATTTGAAAAATAGTTCCATTTCGACAAAAGTGAGTACCTTATGGTTTTTGGGGTCGCTCAATCTGAATCTGAAATCGGTTTTTGAAAATGAAAAGAAACCGAATTCAAACCCAAACAAAAAAATTAAATTACAAAAAGCAAAAAAAAATTAAAAATACAAAAAACACAAAAGTTAAAAAAAAAGCACAAAAAAACAATATGGCGTCAACAACCGCCGCGTCCTCGATTCGTGACTCTGGGTTCGGCTAAGAGCGGGATATAACGCCAAAAAAGTATTCTTTTACATTTGTTATTACGAATAGTTTGTCATACATGATTTGCCAATTTTTTATTCATTATATTGTATCCGAGCTTCACATACTTGGAGTCAGGATCCAAATTCGAAATTCGCGACTATAAACATCCAGAGATACAATTTTTCGTCAAAATCCAACTACTTTTCGAATTTGCGTCCACCGTATTGGATCCGCCATGTTGAATTTTGACAATCTGATTTCAAATTCGAATTCAGCGACGCCGAAAACCATGAGGTACTCACTTTCGTCGAAATGAAACCATTTTTCGAATTTGCGTCCGCCATATTGGATCCGCCATTTTGAATTTTCGAAATCTGATTTCAAATTCGAATTCAGCGACTCCGAAAACCATGAGGTACTCACTTTCGTCGAAATCAAACCATTTTTCGAATTTGCGTCCGCCATATTGGATCCGCCATTTTAAATTTTGAAAATCTGATGTCAAATTCGAATTCAGCGACTCCGAAAACCATGATGTACTCACTTTCGTCGAAATCAAACCATTTTTCGAATTTGCGTCCGCCATATTGGATCCGCCATTTTGAATTTTGAAAAACTGATTTCAAACTCGAATTCAGCGACTCCGAAAACCATGAGGTACTCACTTTCGTCGAAATCAAACCATTTTTCGAATTTGCGTCCGCCATATTGGATCCGCCATTTTAAATTTTGAAAATCTGATGTCAAATTCAAATTCAGCGACCCCAGCAAACCATCATGTACCAAATTACAATCGAATCGATGCAGTAGAAATAGGTTGCTTTTCAAATACCCCTATACGTGTCGTGACACAAAAATGGCACGACTTTTTTTTGCCCCTATGCGTGTCCACTCACAGTCAAGGGGTTAAACACTTTACACATGGAAAATTGTCGTTATTACAAATGATTTTGTTGCATGTGTTAAAAATATAAATTGTCCAAGTACGATCAGTGTTATGACTAGTGTAAAGCGACAGGATTACCTTAAGGGAGCTTTCCAGTGTGACAGCCCGAAAAATCGCTGTTTTTCGCGATTTTTTTTTTAAAGAAAAAATAATCTAATCGGTCTGGTTTTTTTGTATATTAATTGGGTATTGAAGAATACAAAGCAATTTTTTAAAGATCGATTTATTTATTAATTAATATCTATAAAAATGATGAAACAATTGTTGCAGAAAATGCACTTGGATGTGGTGTCCACGTTGGGGGTCACAATTTTGATCTGAAACAAAAAACACAAAAAGATTATTGATCGGTATACAATTGGCTTTCGTGCTATGGAGGCTTTTTTTTTTTTTTGCAAAAATGGCGCCGGTTTGAACAAAAAGTATCGATTTTAGCATTTTTTTTTGGCAGTTTTTTTTACAAAAAAATAGGAAGATGTCAAAAAAAAAAAAGCTTCCATAGCACGATAAACAATGACGTTAAGAATATTGTGCAAAAAATTCAACTCGATAGCTTCAAAACTCTGCCCTCCAAGTTGGACACCGTTTTGAAAAATGCTGTTTCGAGAAAAACGCGTTCAAAGTTTCAAGTGAGGAAATTTTAGGTAAATCGTTTACTTACGGTCAATCAGCGATGCCAAAGAAGCGACGGGAAGAGTGTATACTATTCGATAAAGCAAAAAAAAAAACAAAATCGATTTTTTGAAAATTTCACACTGGAAAGCTCCCTTAACGTTTCGTTACAAATCTATCGTCTTCGGTATCAGACGTGACGATAATAATCCCCAAGGAATTATTTCACATAGCAGTTCGGGTTCGGAAAGCAGCGGAAGTAGCAGCGATTCGAGCGAGACGAGTTACTCGTCGGGATCCTCCCTCGACGTGCGTCGTCGCAAGGGATCATCGCCGGTATCGTCGCGCAAAGAAGCGAAGGGCATAGACGCGTTGAAGCTCACCGGTGCTAAACAACAGATCAAATTGACCCTCAAATCATCGTCGAATAACATACCACCGGTGAAAAAGGTCGATCGAAGCGCAACGATAGCCGGCAAGAAAAGACCCCTCGAATCCCCGCCTCTGTCCGAAAGCAAAGCGAGCGTCGCAGCGGCCGCCGCGAAAGCAGCCAAAAAAGCCACCTCGCGCCGCGAGGAATTGCTGAAACAACTGAAAGCCGTGGAGGACGCGATCGCCCGCAAACGATCCAAGACTTAAGTCTCGGCGTACGATAATTAAAAAAAAAAAAAAAAGAACGAAATAATAAAAAGAAACAAGAGAAAAACCATCGATTCACGTGGGAAAACAACCGACTCGTTGAACACAACGAGAGACAAGATATAACAAACAAAAGTGTACAACTTAGACCGCTGCATTGATTTATCTATTGCTTGATATAAAAAAAAACGAAAAAAAAAAAAAAGAACGAAAAGACCAATGTGACGTCATAATAGGCTATAATTATAGGTTAAAATAAAGAACACTTTGTTTTTAAATTTCAAATCCCTCGACGATCTTATTTTTCATTTCCCGCGCATTCGCCATAGCCGAGATTATCGCTGCCTGCTTTTTTTTTCGTACAAAAATGAACGCTATATTTGTACAAGTACGAGATCGGATAAGTTCAACCGGGAGCTTTAATAAATTATTATTTTACGGAGGAGATGGTGTAGATATACGTTAACTGTTTGAAAAATGTATTCTACGAATTTAATTTTTCACTTCGATTAAACAAATTTTTTTTCTTGTAAACGACGCAGACTTCGAGGTTGAACTTTTATCGGGCACATATCTGGAAACAAAAATTCATCCTTTCGCATCCCTGAACATACTCGAGGTAAAACGTCGCCTAAACGCCTACGCTCCGACACGTCGGTCGCTGCTTCTACCGTTGGACAATACAAAATACATAAATAACGGAGAGCTGCCAATACTACGTATAACGAATAAAGTAAGAAAAAAAAGAGAGAGAGACAAGGCAATGTGTGTACACTTGTACTGAAATACTGTCCAGTGTTCGTGAATTTTGTTCGACGGATTGTTTAGGGCACGACAACAACTCTATTCTTTACTTCTCTATTCTCAGTGGTTGCGAGGTCGATCTCTCCGATTTCGATGAAATTTCGCATGCTCGTAGAATGGGTGAAAATAGGCGACACGTGTTTTTTTTTTTTTTTTTATATCTGCGGAATCCGATTTTTAAAGGGTGAAACGCCGCCTCGAAGATAGGGGTGGTTTTCGTCGATAACGTTATCATCGCCAATGCGCACGAAAAAATAAACATTGTTGCAAGTTATATTTTTTCCATATCACCGTTGAAACGTTATCGACGAAGAACACCCCAATTTTCGAGGGTTTCAACCTTAACCCCTTGAGGGGCAAAAAGATGTTACGCTGACGAGGAACATCCCTCAGGTGACACCCTTCGATTTTGTTGAAATTTGGATATGTTATAAAGCACGGAAAAGTAAGCGATGTGTATTTTTTTTACCGGCGGAAAAACGGTTTTAAGGGGTGAAACGAAGCCTCGAAAATAGGGGTGTTTTTCGGTTTTCGTCGATAACATTATCGTTCGAATTTCCAATGTATAGTGCACGAAAAAATAAACATCGTTGCAATTTGAATTTTTCAAGTATCTCGTACCGTTGAAACGTTATCGACGAAAAACGAAAAACATCCCCATTTTTGAGGGTGCGTTTCGGTGCTTTGTAACATATCCAAATTTCAACAAAGGTCGTGTTCGCTGGGTCTCATCATTTTGACTGCGCATGCGCATAATGATACGCATTTGATGATGCGCACGTTTCATTGCGCAGTTGCGCGTTGCGCATCATTAAGCACATGCGCACTTGTTCGTATCAAAATGATGAGACCCCACGAACACGATCACACGTTTCATTGCGCAGTTGCGCGTTGCGCATCATTGAGCGCATGCGCACTTGTTCGTATCAAAATGATGAGACCCAACGAACACGACCATTATGGTCGTGTTCTTTGGGTCTCATCATTTTGATTGCGCATGCGCATAACGATGCGCCTTTGATGATGCGCACGTATCATTGCGCAGTTGCTCGTTGCGCATCATCATGCACATGCGCACATGTTCGTATCAAAATGATGAGACCCAACGAACACGACCAAAATCGAAGGGTTTCACCTGAGGGATGTTCCTCGCGAGTGCCCCAAACGCGGAATAATAAGTATTTGAATTTTCACGAAATTTCGTACCGCGGGTTTTGCGACGTCGCTGGTCGTGTTCGTTGCGTCTCATCAGTTTGATACGAACAAGTGCGCATGCGCATAATGATGCGCAACGCGCAACTGCGCAATGCAACGAGTCATGCGCAGAACGAATGACTCACTTCATTGCGCAGGTACGCGTTACGCATCGTTATGCGCATGCGCACTTGTTCGTATCAAAATGACGAGACCCAACGAACACGACCGCTGATTACGAAACTGCTCGCAAAATGGCGGACAAAATGCAAAAATTGATTTGAATCGGATGAAACTTCGTACTCGGGGCTTTTCGCGGTCGCTGATTACGAATCTGCCATCAAAATGCAGAAATTCAAAATGGCGGACGAAAATGCAAAAATTAGTTCGAATCGAATGAGATTCGGTACTCGGGGGGTTTTCATGGTCGCTGATTACGAAACTGACGTCGGAATTAATTAATTCAAATTTTTCGCTAAAACATAGTGGACTCAAAAAAAGAAATTATTTTTAAAAAAAGCAAATGGCGTGTACAGTCCTACGAATGCAGCCTGCTCACGGCACACTCTGGGGATATGGATCTAAGTTCACCAGCTAACGCACGGGGGAATTTTTACTAATATTTATACTAAATGCAAATGTGACGAAAGGTTTAATTCCAATCATTTTAAGTTTTGAATTCGCGTGCGTATAGGATCAACTATTTTGAATTTCTGTACTCTGAGAGCAGATTCGTAATCAGCGAACTCGGAAACCCCGGGATACCAATAATCGATGTACGCCACATGGTGTCAATGCCACTTCGGACACGGAAAAAATGTGCGCCATATGCCGTCAATGGTCGTGTTCGTTGGGTCTCATCATTTTGATTGCGCATGCGCATAACAATGCGCATTTGGTCGTGTTCGTTGGGCCTCATCATTTTGATACGGAAAAGTGCGCATGCGCATAATAATGCGCAACGCGCAACTGCGCAATTAAACGAGTCATTCGTTTTGCGCATGACTCGTTTCATTGCGCAGTTTCGTGTTGCGCATCGTTATGCGCATGCGCACTTGTTCGTATCAAAATGATGAGACCCAACGAACACGACCTTTGATGATGCGCACGTTTCCTTGCGCAGTTGCACGTTGCGCATCATTATGCACATGCGCACTTGTTCGTATCAAAATGATGAGACCCAACGAACACGACCAATGCCTACTTTTACCTATGCTGCAAGCATGGCAAAGGCCATAGCCGGGTAAGTAGGGAAAAATTGCCCCCGCATTTTCTCCAGCGAAATTAGGAGTATATTCTGAGGTATAAAAAAAAACAAATTTTCTGAAAATTTCATCCCCGTCAACGAAATGGTTTTGGAAAATGAATTTTTTTTTTAATTAAAAAAAAAATCCGAAACGCTTCAGTGGATCGATTCGATTTTTTTGGTACTTTTTACGATCTAACGTGTTACGAAATAAAATCATAGAACATCTTGCGAAAGATTAAGGTTTAAAAAAACTAATGTTCCTTATTTTTTTTTTTTTTACTATATTCCACTAGGGGTACAATAACGAATTTTTTTTCTTATATTCTTTGGGCACCTTATTAGATTATATAATTTTTTCAAAATGATCGGTATGGTACGCCACAGTGAAAAAAAAAGAAACAGACTTTACTGATATATTTTAGTTATATATCTATATAACTAAAATATATCAATAAAGTGTGTTTCTTTTTTTTCACTGTGGCGTACCAAACGGATCATTTTGAAAAAATTATATAATCTAATAAGGTGCCCAAAGATTATATGAAAAAAAAATTCGCTATTGTACCCCAAGTGGATTATAGTAAAAAATAATAAAACGAGGAACATCATTTTTTTTCAAACCTTAATCTTCCGCGAGACGTTCTATAATTTTATTTCGTAACACGTTTGATCGGAACAAGTACCAAAAAAAGTCAAATCGATCTACTGTACCGTTACCGGAATTTTTTTTTTTTGATATTTAAAAAAAATCATTTTTCTAAAACCATTGCGTTGACGGGCATGAATTTTTCAGAATTTTTTTTTTTTTTTTATACCTCAGAATATACTCTAAATTTCGTTGGAAAAAATGCGGGGGCAATTTTTCCTTACTTATGGCCTTTCATCGAAATCGGAGACATCGACCTCGCAACCTTTCCTTGTCAGACACCCCCTTAAATATTTCAATTCTGGAGCGACTTTAATCAGCAACGTCTCCATTCCAAAATATCTCGCGTCTAAAACATTTCTCCGCGGAAACGTCTCTACTCGTAAAGATCACACCACAATAATTCACTTTTCAATATTACTGCACTTAAATATCTCCATTTCACAATCGTTCGTACCCGAAACTTTTCTATTCCTAAATATGTCTATTCTGCAAAATCTCACGTGACATCGTGCATAATTTCGGCAAAGAAATGTTTTAGTCATGAGATACTTTGGAACAGAGATGTTTCTGATTAAGGGGTCTCTAAAGGCCGAAAAAATAGGGTTTTTGGGGATTTTTTTTCCGAAAAACTACAAAATAAATTAAGACTACAAAAAAGGGTGTCTATCATACATATCAGTGACTATACAATTTTTTTTGAAGCGGTTAATTTCAAAATGGCCGCTGTGCAGCGTTTTTCTCAAAACTGTATTTTCTAAGTTGGCCGGTAAGACTTGAAACCTGCTGCATAATGAAGATATTTAAAGGGAGATAAGTCTGAGAATAGAGAAATAAAGAAAAGAGTTATTGTCCCGCCATTGGTCGTGTTCGTTGGATCTCATCATTTTGATACGAACAAGTGCGCATGCGCATAATGATGCGCAACGCGCAAGTGCGCAATGAAACGAGACATTCGTTTTGCGCATGACCCGTTTCATTGCGCAGTTGTGCGTTGCGCAACATTATGCGCATGCGCACTTGCTCATATCAACATGATGAGGCCCAACGAACACGACCATTGATACTCGGCTGTTCATATTGAAATGGCCGTCGCTCTGACGGCGGCGCTCAGGAGCGGATTGGGATCGGGTTCCTCGGTGAGCATCGTGACTTTGGCCCATTCGCGTTTTTGGTTGCTCTGCCGGAGAGCATCGATAACCGCCTGTATGTAAAGACCATCCTCGAAGGTGGCGGCGAGTGATACAGGCTCCTTGATCCAGCCGCGTTTATCCTCGACCGGTTGAAAGGCCTCGCGCAACGCGCCGATCATTTTTTTCAAGCCTTTCACGTAGGGCCGGGGTATCGAGTCGGTGACGGCCGGTAAGCTCGTATCCTCGAGATCCTCATCGTCGCGATACATTACTTCTTCGTTCGCGTCGCCGCGACATCCGTGCAAATCGCCGCCTCTCACCACCAGATGGCCACAGGGACCGCAAACGAGTACTTCCTGGGTCAACTGGCCAGCAAGATGGTTGCTCAAGGTCGCCGTCACCAGAGCACCGCCCGTCAATTCCATTTGAAAGCAACAAAAATCCGGCGACGTCACGCGACGTATGCCGTTTATGTGCTCCGTCGTTTTCGTGAAGGTTCTCACGACCGCGTGCACCCTCGAGGCCTTCTGACTTATCAGGTAGAATATCAGGTCTATCACGTGACTTCCCACGAGCGCCAGTATGCCACCGCCCATTGTGTCGTCGCATAGCCAGTCGTAGCCTGGAAAAGAAGAAAAAGGTCACCTCTTTGCATTGTACGATTTTTTTCTACGGCTTCTTCGGGCAAGATTACGATTCCCGGGGCGCCAAGATCTTACGACTGATTCATATGCATTTTGATGAAAGAAATCGAAAAGTGCGGAATAAAATTTTTCGATATCTCGCTTGGTTTTCGAGATATCGATATGCAGGGTGTCCAATAGGAAGTTGCTGAAACTAATTGACTGTCATTTTAAAACACGTTCACAGAATCAGAAAAGCCAAATTGCTTTAAACAGAGGAAACTCTGCAGTTTTAAACGCACATAAAGCCCAGTCAAATATTTTTTATGTCAACTTATTACATCTTATAAAAATAACAAAAAAGTACAGTGATCAATGATAGATATTTTCGAAGTGCGAACCGTTAGATTGTGCACAAAAATCAATTCTCTTTTGAAAACTGTGAAAAACTGTGTCCAACATATCGTTCGTAATGCCACGAACCACTTCCTGGATGGCCGCGATCAGTTCTTCTACTGTACTGGGGTTTTTAGCGTAACAATAATCTTTAATGTAACCCCACAAGAAAAAATCACAAGGGTTCAGATCCGGTGAGTACGGAGGCCATTCTAGTCCGCCTTGAGCAAATTTGGGGTACCCCAGACCGATTACTCGAGTCCCATATACGCGACGAATAGCTTCAAACACCTCATGAGTCCGGTGCGGCGTCGCTCCATCTTGCATGAAGTAAACATTTTTAACCAGTCCCCTCTTGTTTGCATAAGGGAAGAATTTCGTTTCCAAAAGCTGTTTGTAACTCTCTCCTGTTACCGTAGATTCCAAGAGTTGCAAATAAATTCCTTTTACTGAAATCGCTGCCCATGCCGTTACTTTCTGTGGATGAAGGGACTTCGCTAGCGATACGTTGGGATTTTCCGTTCCCCAAAACCGGTAATTTTGCTTGTTTACGTACCCATTCATCCAAAAATGTGCTTCATCGGAATAAATAATCAATTTCTCATTAAGTTCTTCGGCTTCAAACATTCCCGTAATAGTGTTACAAAATTCGATGCGTTTCGTCATGGCATGTTCAGTTAACAATTGACGAGTGCTTATTTTATACGGATGAAACTTTAAACTTTAATGATGATTTGGTTATTTTTAATGCTTCAGCAGCTTTCCGAATCGAATCATTTGGATTTTGTTTGAAATAATTCTCAACTTCGTTGATCTTCTCTGGTGTAGTCACCGTAACAGATGGACCTGGCAACTCGTGTCTACGGTCCTGGAGTGTACCATACTTTACGAAGTTATCGATTATCGTACAAAAATTAACGTAAAATTACTTCAATGCAGTTTAATTGAATTGAAACACAAGTTGTGTGATAGATGAATATGAATAAGTATTAAATTCTTACTTTTTCAGAGTGTTTTCGCTGGCAACTCTATGAGTTCCAAACTTAGTACGAAACCCTCTATACGCATTACTATAAATTTTTCCCCTCGAGAAGAAGCACTCAATAAGATATACTTTTTCTTCCGTGGTGAGCTCACTCATTTTGACGCGCGCGTACTTGCTTCAACCACGGCTGGAATAAAAGTGCGGGGCCTCAGGCCTTAGAAAAAGGGACCCCTATTGAATTCATGGAGGGAAGAGACACTTATTTAGTTTTAGCAACTTCCTATTGGACACCCTGTATACTGACTTGTTACATTTTTGAAAATATCTCGGTAAATATGCAGTTGTCGGAAAAATGATAAGAAACACTTATTGTAGGAAATTAAATTTCCTGCAGAAAAGGTCCCACACAAAATTTTGAATAACATACACACACACACACACCGCCCCCCAACACACGCACACACACATGTCGCTCCCAACACACGCACGCACACGCACACATGCACACGTACACGACACTCATACGCACACGCACGGACAGTTTTGAATTATCAAACATCTTAAAGAAGCCCCTTGATTAGCTGCTCAAAAACTTGCCCGTCGTCGATTAAACGCATTTTTATCACATTATCATAGAATCCCCAATAATTTTCTCTCACTGTACTATATCTACCAAATGTGGTTGGATTTTCTCACGCACACATACACGCACCAATGAATTGTGCTATTCTTGACATTGAGTCTGTCGTAAATATTACATTTCATTCATACACGAACTCTTATCAACACATTTGCTTCCACTTGCACCCCTGCTCTCGTTCAAACGCACCTATTTATTCTCTGCGAAAATATATTTCAGACAGTCGAGCATAAACGGATAGAATATCATCAAAACATTGCGGAAAATTCATGCACATGCACATGCACACACAAACGCAAACCTGACCCAATTTCCGAACAATTCAATATAAATTATTCGAACTTCAACACCTCGTTTGGTCCCCTTAAGAGTCGATTTTCGATTTTTATCACTCTTGAAAAGTCTTATAATAAAAAATACCATACGAATTTGCATCCAAATCTTGGCGCCCCGAAAATCGTAATCTTCCCCTTCTTCGTACTGCAAAAAGGCTTTAAGGGGCCTTATTACCTTAGACGCTAAAAAATGCTATTTTCATGAATTTTTTGATAGGTTTGTATTTAGCACAGTCGTGCTGTATATTGGAATCGGAAAAAATTAGAAGGCCAGTTTTTTGACAGGTGCTAAATCCAAGTTCGCTTAAAAATCGGGGTGTAGGGTTTTTTTTAGGGGATAGAAGGGGATGGGAGTGGATTAATGCTAAACTACAACCCCCACGAGGTCGGCGCCGGGAGACAAAATGTTCAGAAAAATCCGGGCTTTATTTTTGTCCACAGCGCCGAAGTCGTGGAAGGTCATCTTGGGGGTGAAATTTTGAAAAATCAGTTTTCATTCGATAACTCTTTAGAAAAAATCATAAAATTTTTGTTCCAATGGGAAAGTTGTAGCCCTTGAAAAGATGGGTCGATCGGGTATTTGATCAACCCTCTCCGAAAATATCTTCACCCCCAAAAGAATTGTTGAAGTATTAAAAAAAATGGTTTATTGAATAACTCAAAAACAATTGATTTTTCGGGGATGGTTTAAATGTACGAAATGTAGAGAATAATTTTCTCTATATTTTCGTTCCTATGGACCACTCCTGAATTTTGCTTTTCCGAACGCCTCTCGGGGTTGAAAATTCAAAATGAAATTCCGGGACAACTATTGACCTAAAATGAAGAGACACGAGTTTGGCTCTGTGGACAAAAATGTAGCTGAGGGTTCAAGCTACAAATTCTTCCACAGCGCCGAATTCGTGCGGTCAATAGTTTCCCCAGAGTTTCATTTTGAACTTCCAACCCCCGAGGGGGGTTGGAAAGTCAAAATTCAAGGGTGGTCCATAAAAACGAAAATATGGAGAACATTATTCTCTACATTTCGTACGTTTGAACCATACCCGAAAAATCGATTGTTTTTGAGTTATTCAATGAACAATTTTTTTTTTGTATTTTAACCACTTATTGGGGGGTGAAGATATTATCGGAGAGTGATGATCAAATACTTGATCGACGCGTCTTTTCAAGGGCTACAACGTTCCCATTTGAACAAAAAGTGTACGCATTTTTTCTAAAGAGTTATTGTATTTAAACTGATTTTTTTAAATTTCAACCCACTTTTTCACTCCCAAAATGAACTTCCACGACTTCGGCGCTGTGGACAAAACTAAAGCCTGGATTTTTCTGCACATTTTGTCTCACGGCGCCGACCTCGTAAGGGTTGTAATTTGGCATTAATCCACCCCCATCCCCTTTCATCCCCTAAAAAAAACTCTACACCCCGATTTTTAGGCAAACTTGGATTTAGCACTCGCGGCACCTACACATCACATGTCAAAAAATTAGCCTTCTAATGTTTTCCGATTACGCGGGTTTTCGGCGACAGTACGACCGTAGTAATTATAGATATTGATATAAAAGTTGTTACAGTTAAGGCCTCAGGCCACAGTAACGGGTATAAAATCATGTGCGAATTGAACAATTTTTTTTTCGTATGAAAAAGTGTTTCACTCGTAAAATTAATTACACATCTATTTAGTATGAATATCAAGCTGTTAGAAAATATATATGTATTTTTTTCGATGTACAAAATGGCCAACTACTAATATTTTCTTTTGGTATCTTTTTTTAGGCGCTCCGCGGCGTGACATTTAGCATCCACAATTTTTTCCCTAAAACAAAAAACGAACATTCTCGTCACTCCGCATTAGAATACCTAGCAGAGTACGTACGGAATTAAAAAAATATTGTTTCATTCAAAAGTTGCAGGTATTTGATCTTGAGAAATGAATTTTCAGTGAAACATTTCGTTATAACTGCTCGTAAACTGCTCATATAATGAAAAGTTTTAGATTATTCAGAAATTCCGTACGTACTTCCCTGCGAATGGTAATTAGAAACATAACTTTTAAATTTGAAGTAAATCGACTGAATATTGTTGAAGTTATTTGTCACGCCAATTGGAAAATAGCTATTTCAAGGAATCGGCCATTTTGTACGTCGAGAAAAAAATATATATATTTTTCTAACAGCTTGATATTTATACCAAATAGATGTGACGAAAAATTGACGATTGAAATAGATTAAAAATTGTCAAATTGGCACACGATTTTACACCCGTTACTGTGGCTCAAGGCCTTCAGGCGGGACATACATTTACAACGATAAAAAAATCGATTTCTTTTTGTTTTCTCTAAACGATAGAACTATATAAGTAGAACATTTTCCTAAAGTTTCAGAGCGAAATTCGATAAACCCCAAACGTTACAGTCCGTCAATGCTGTGCCTCACCACTCAGATTCGGAGCGGACGTGAACTTCAACCAGGTTTTTCTCAAAACTGCATTATCGAAATTCGCGTGTAGGATTACTCAAAAACTATTAAGGCGAGAAATCCCTTTAGAGTAAAAAAAAAAAAAAATTTTAATATATTTCGAAAGTATGATAACCAAAGAATATACTGACCAAAGGAAAACTCGAAATATTGAATATTTGCGGAGTTATCGCATAATAGTCTAGAGCGCGGGGACAGCATGCGGTCAGGTAGCGAGTCACATGTTGAAACTTTAAACGCGATTATCTCGAAACTACTTTTTCAAAAACTGCTCGTGTTCTAGCTCAAAAAGTTATCGACCGATTTGGATGAAATTTTGGGAAGTTACTCTCAGTAATATTATCGGAAGGATATACCTAAAGTTTGAAAGGTAGCGTGTAAATAATTTTTTTGGGGTCATATATGTCGAAAAAATGGTCGAAAATTCGAACTTTGGAGTAAAAAGGCTCCCAATTTTTCAATTTTGCACTTTTTCATCATTTTTTCGGTATATCCTTCCCCTTAATATGTCAGTAAACGAATGACACTTATTAAATCTTTTTCAGATCAACGGAAAAAGTGACAACTGCGGTACTTTTCCATGTCGCAGAAAACAGGCGTCCGAAGACCCCTAATAACGCCGCCATTTTGTTGGTCATCCCAAAAAAAAATTTTTTTTTTTAACTTGGCAGTTATAATAAACTCATGTCCAAATTTGAAAATGATCAGATTATTTAATGCCCTTTAAAAAAAATCCCGAAAAATAGCTATTTTTCATGCTCTTAAAGCTGACTGAATTGAAACTTGGTAGAAATATTGATAATATTGGTACCTTCTACTTGACGAGAATCGTTTCTGAAAAATTGAAAAGAAAAAAAAAACGTTTTGCATCCACATTTTACAGAAATGTTGCGTGAAATGTTGATTTTTTTTGGTAAATGCGCGCCATTTTCTTAAATTTGCATTTTCTTCATTTTAAGGGGTAAGGCCACTGTAAATTTTTTGAAAAATCGATTTTTTTTTATTGGCTTAAAAAATAGTTTAAACCCTCTAGTTTAAAAATAGTTTAAATCCTTTTAACTTCTTTCTTTAATTTTTTCCAATAAAAAACTATTCGCAAAACTTTAAACGCGTTTTTCTCGAAACATGGTTTTTCAAAATGGCACGCAGCATAACTCGAACAATTTTCATTTTTTTTACTTGAAATTTTAACCAGATGTGAACATTTACATTATCTTGAGAATGTCGATCGGAATTTTCAAGAACTTTATTTATTGATTTTTTATTAACAAAAAACTTGCCGTTTTTTTCGTCAAAAATCAATTTTTTTTTTCAAACGCACGCCAAATCCACAAAAATTGATACTTTTTAAAATCCGATCGACATTCTCTAGCTATAGCCCTCTAGATTAATGGTTTTTTTTTTTGTTCTAGATTCAAAAGTGCACCAGTGGTGCTGCGTGCCGCGGAGCCCTGGAAGCAAAACATGTCCCGGGAAGATAGCTGTGGAACCGCCATTTTGTTTTTTTTTTACTGTAAAAAAATTTTATAATGAAGTTTAATGTATGCCCGATAATACCATTAAAAGTTTTTTTTCAAATACCTTCAATTTCGGGAGCAAAAAATTAGTGAAAAAACCTTTTTTTTTGGGCCGTTACAGTGGCCTTACCCCTTAAATTTGCATTTTCTTCATTTTAATTACCGTCACATAGAAACTATACATGTTCCAACTGAAAAAATGTTTGAACTTTTTTGCAAATCCGAGTCTATGGGAAGCTAGACTGCGCGCCGATTCGCAACTCGCGTGGCGACATTGCTGTAACGCTCCGCCACAGCTCCGTCGTTTCGATGATGGATTAATTAAAAAAAATCATTTTGTATACTTAAATATACTATTAAAGTATACCTAAAGTTTGATAATTGTAGAATAATTATTTCTCAGTTTAAAAAATCTCTCGATATTGCTTATTTTTTTGCCGTGTAAATGTATATCCCGTCTTGAGAATACTCGAATTTTTGGGGTATTTTCGCCCACCGACCGTTATGCAAGAGGCTTCCCATCTGAACGCGTACGTCGACGACGGTGACGGAGCCGCCGAGATAGCCCTGATCGAGGGCGTTCTTCATGCGTGCGAAAGCCGGCAGAAATCTGAGACTGTGATTGACAATGCTGATGAGCGAGGGATAGTACTGAGCGGCTCTGACCATTTTCAGAGCTTCGCTCTGGCTGAGACCGGCGGGCTTGTCGCATACTACGTGTTTCCCTATGCCCAACGCCTTGACGGCGATTTGCGCGTGCAGACTGGGCGAGCACACGATGAAGATGAGATCGACGTCTTTGCGAAGCAAAACATCGTCGATGCGACTCGTGTGAAAGGGTATGCGTAGGTCGGAGGCGAGATCAGCCGCCTCGGTCAACGTGCGGCCCCATAATGCCTCTATTTTGAAGCCTCTCTCCCTCAAGAATGGTACTAACACCCGCACGACGCTGCCCGTACCGAACAGGCCTATACCGGGCAACATATCCGCGGTGCGATGTGTTTTCGATTCGTAAAAGCCCGCGCACTCGAGACGCGGTGGTTCGATTTTTCTTATTTTTCCCTCGTACGAACTCAATGCGCGAAGTGTCATAGGTTACG
Organism: Ophion obscuratus; assembly: GCA_964007375.1. Lineage (NCBI taxonomy): Eukaryota > Metazoa > Arthropoda > Insecta > Hymenoptera > Ichneumonidae > Ophion > Ophion obscuratus. Next base: position 83,207,966 of record OZ023312.1, on the reverse strand, counting down.
TCAATGGGAGATGACAGTGGGAGCGGCATTGCGCCATAAGACGGTGCGGCAAGTAGTCCCGTACATTCTAATTAGTCGTGCGTGCGTATACCACTCGCGAAAACGTTTTTACACGGCATGAAACTTCGACTGTCTTCCAACCCATATTTGTGGCTTCGGTGTTTTATTTTTCTTCTCCCCTTTTACGTGTATGCAACGACGCGCAGTTTAAATTTCGTCGGATGTTGATATTAGCGTCGAACGTGAAGTGAACGCACGGTCTTACAATACAGCAGGTCTGGAAACTCCGGCGTTTTTGCATGGTGGAAAGCAGGAAGACTAGAGGTAAGGAGTACGAACGCCTGTGGCGAGCCCGATCCAAAAGCGTCCGTGAAACTGTGGATTTTAGTAGTTAGTGTTTTCACGGCGTGCGTCGCTAGTGCATGACTGCACCGAAGTGAACTAAGCGATAAGAACACAACCGACGTCATGTGTCATCGATGAATCCCGCTCGTCGTTCGTGTTGGCATAAAGCGTGTTCTGGCTAACCAATTTTGCGAATTGTGTTAGATGTAAAAAAAAATAATTGTCTCGGTATAAAATATATTTAGAGATCTGCGGCGAAAACAATCAATCGTAGGTAAGAAAAATAGTACTTACATTCGTAAAAAGAATGTTTTCGTTTGATCGTACCATTATCGTACCGAGTGAAATAAAAATGATCACAAACGCGAGATATGGAGCGGATATTTTCTAGCGCGATCGGTCAACGAAAATAATCACGCAAGGAAAATTAACACGAAAGACAATAGGAAAAAATCAAAACTGTAAGATCGATTTATCTGTACAGCGTGTCATAATATGCAAATATGATGTGTGATAATGTGTAAATCTTTTGTTTGAATTCAAAATTCTTATAAATTTTCTTGTGTCTATGTTTTTACTGCTTCCGCAACGAAAAAAAAAACATTGACTTAATATCTGTATTTCGTTATTATTCTTTATCTGTACAGCGTATCATAATGTGTAAATATGAGATGTGATAATTTGAAAAAATTTTGTCTGGATTAAAATTTCTTATGAATTTTCTTGTGCCTGTAAATAAGTTTTGTTGGTTACGGTTTCTGCGAGGAAAAAAACTGACTTTATTTCTGTTTCTCGTTATTCTTCTTTATCTGTACAGCGTGTCACAATGTGTAAATAAGGTGATAATCTGTAAATTTTTTGTCTGGATGCAAATTTCTTATGAATTTCCTTGTGTCTATAAATAAATTTTGTTTGTTACTGCTTCCGCAATAAAAAAAACTGACTTAATTTCTGTATTTCGGTATTCTCCAAAACAATCTATATATAAGAATTCTGTCTATCTATATAGAAATTGCTTTCACCAACTGGTTGAACAACTAATTTGATGAAATGATCGCTCCATATGAAGTGGCTAAGGGTGCTTTTTGCATGTCGTACGGCAGTGCCTTTACAATTCATTTGATCAAATTATCGCTCCATATGAGGGAGCGTATCTTACGGCACTGGCTTGTTGTTGACTTTACTTCGGTGCGGTAGGAGAGCAGCGCCGCCCTACTCGTCCTCACTTTTGCGGACGTTTCGACGACACGGCGTTCGTACTCCTTACCTCTAGTCTTCCTGGTGGAAAGTGTTATCGTAAGTGAGGCAAAAACGTAGTTTCCTCATTTATCCACTGGAAGCGCTGTTAAATAGAAGTAGTCTTGTAGATATAGATATACAGCAATGGAAAAATATCCTGACAGCCAGTACACGTGTGCACAATGTTCCTAGAAATCGAAACTACTTGAAACGCTTCGGTAGAACCGTATATTATGAACCCGGCCTTATCCTTTCCCAGTTAACCAAGCGTACCTATAGTACATCATACCCCAAATGTGGAGTACGCCGTGCCCTACAGTACCGGTAATGTACGGGTACGGGATAGTAGCGTAGTCGTACCTCCACGGTATCGCTACCGTGAAGTTACACCGTACTGCAGTGCACGGTGGCTCCACGGTGGCGACATTGTACCGGTACCGTACTAGTAAATTGGCGGTACAGCGTACCATACGGCGTACCGGTAATATACCAGTACCGTACGCACGTACGCGGTGGTAACAGTACCGGTACGGCGCTCTCCACATGAGCGGTACATTTGCGATACTTGGTTAGCTGGGTTGCTATATTTTATTGTATTCGATTGCGGATGCGCCAGTTCGCCTATCAACACAACCAAAATCGTCAAAAACAATGATTTGTAAACAACAAACTTGCCAAACTGACAAATCACTAAAACGGCGCCTTTTAAATATACACAATGCTTTCATTTTTTTTAAATTCCAATTCCATTTTATTTATTTTCAGGTTCTTATTAACATTGTTAAAAAAGGTAAAGCACAATTAAAAGTTGTAGAAACAAACAAGCAATGCAATATACTAAGAATAAACAGTAATTATAAGGAAAAGAATTTGGACCGCACAAATTTGTTCATACCCCATCTACATAAATGGTGAAAGACCAAATAAAAATATTACAGAAGTTCGAACATACGAGAAATACAGTCTACTGAAATAATAATTCTCATTTTGCCCGGGAGTTCAGGAGTGAAAAAATACTCAATCGTTTTGCATTTATATCTCTCTTAGAAATAATGGGTCTGTTCAGTTTGACTACACTTTTCTACACTTTTTACTCCTTCTGAGGACTTTCTATTAATGTATCTATTGAAATTGTAGAAAGTGTAGCGAAATCGAACAGACTATGTTAATTTCGAAAAATCTGCGTCTTTGCACAGCTGTTCGGACCTGCGTTTGATTGGCTAACTCCTACCTACCAGCGCTTCGGGTGGCAGAAGCGAGAACTGCCTGTTTGCCTCATTATCTGAGTCACTCCCCACCCTAGGAGTTTCCAGACCTGTATATAAGACCGTGCCACGGGTCGACTTGGTGCGGACGTTGCGGACGTTGAATTTAAAGAAGAAACGTTGACGCGATTTTTTTTTAATGACACTCGACATTATTAGTTGTTTGAACAACATCAACGAATTCAGACGTACCTACATAGAAGAGCAGTTTTTAAGGATATTACGTGCCGATTTTATGGGGGAATATTCCTCAAGGTTAGTTCTCGATTAGCGGCGCTGACGGCAGTTTTCATTCTCGCTCTCGCTTTCGCTCGTAGGCTTAAACGCTGGGGACATAACGGCGTTCTGCTTACTCTTATAGATGCCATGCGCTGGGAGAATTATTGTGTTCTGCTTTCTCTTATAGGTACTATGCGCTGGGAACACGCTCGCTCTCCCTTGCACCTTCTCGTTTCGCTAGCGCGTTCTCGTTGTTCCACTACCGTACAGTCTTTTTTTAAAGATTTTTTTATGATCTGGTTTTCGACCCGGCACGGCCTTTTGCAAGTGACGGTTGCTCGGCTATTTTTCGGCCTTCGAAAATTGCGCGCTTAAATTATGGAATTTTTAAAAATAATTTTCATCCATGATAAACGCGGAAAGGGTACAAAAAGATTCATTTTTTGTTTTTCCAAAAGTTTCGTACGATTTTTTCTCGCAAAGTAGTTTTATTTTTTTGCTAAGAAAGAAAAATTTTTCAAATGCAACGCAACTCTATAATTATAGGGTTTGAGAGGAAATGTCGAAAATATAAAAAGTTGAGATAATAAGAAAATATAAGCTCATACTAGATCGCTTGGAATTTTTTCAGAATTTCCCTTTGAGATTTTTATTACGTACGCCAATAAATTTTTTGGATGATTCTACGAGTTTTGAGGAGACAAAATAAGCGAAAAGAATAAAAAAGAAATTCTGAAAAATTTCATGCGACTTTAAAACCGAAAATTAAAACACCTTTTCCTCGTGGTATTTTATAGTAAACGCCATACTTTTCGAGTTAAAGAATCCTATTAATTGACGTTTCGAGCAGAAAGAGCAAAACAAATCTCAAAGGAAAATTCTGAAAAGATTCCAAGCGTGTTTTCGCTCCGCAATGTGTAAGAGAGAGATGGGTGTCTGATTCCGCCCCCCCCCCCCATCGCGCCCCTTCCGTGACAGCTGTTCTCTCGTCACGCCGCCACGCGGCAGTTTGTGTCCCAGAATACTTGTCTTTAGGCCGCCCATAAGAACGGTTCTATGTACGTCTGAATTCGTTGACGATGGCCATTCGCGATTTTCACGTCCTACAGGTGGCGCAGCGATATTTCAATATGGCCGTTCAAAGTATAGCCCACGGTCTTACATACAGGTCTGACAACGGCGGTAGTGGGGGTAGGCACCTTTAGATGTTTTGCTTTTTATTCTGATTTCTGCCGCTTGGTGCGTGACGGCAAGGGGAAGTATGGTGCGACGAAGAGAGAAATAGCTCTTGTGTCCTTTTCCCTCCTGACCGCAACGCATGCGCCGTTGGCTGCGTGACGTAAACACCTTGTGCCCATTCGCCGCCAAGAGGTAAGGGGGAAACTACTTCCCCTTGCTAGTAGCGACGCGTAGCGGCGCCTAGTGAATCAAAAATTAAAACATATAAGAGTGCCTACCCCCACCACGAAAATTTAGCTTCGTTGCAAGACCTGTATGTAAGACCGTGGTATAGCCTCGAAAGAGCTCAATAAACTTAGCCGCCTACTATGAAAATATCGAATCTTTTTTCATGCCATTCGATTGTTAGTCGTTTGTGAGTGTTTGTTAGACGAACTCCAGCGTTTGTTGGACTTTATATGGGTCATTCCATGTCAAATCGACAAATTTTTTACCTGACCCCCTTTGATTTCGCTGAAAATTTTCTATCTTTTTCTACCCCCCGAAAGTTATTTTTCAGAATTTTTTCAAATTTTTTTTCCCGACTCAAAAAAAGTTATGAATTTTTGAAAAAAACCGCTCTTTTATTTTTAAATTGCCAGAACTTTTTAAAAAATTGACCGTTTGGGAACTTTTTTTTTTCAAAATTTTTGTTTTTAAATGTAGTTTTCGAAAAAAAATATGAAAAAATTTTCAGAATCCCAGATATATGAAATATTTTAGTTTTTTTGAAAAAACCGTAATTTTCTCAAAGTCCGACCGTTTTTTTTTTGTTTTCTTTTTTGCTCTAAAAATACTTCAACTAATTCTGCAATGATCCCCGTTAATCAAAAGATGTGACGACAATCGCTTCTAATTTTTTTTCTTGATTATAAAAAAATTTTTGTTGAATTTTTGCTGATTTTATATAACTTTGTTATGAAATTTTTTTTATTTCCTCGTGAAACCTCAAAAGTTGAAAAATAAAATTTTATTGGAGAATTTCAAGTGATTATCGTCCAAGAAATTGTTATTTTAAAAAAAAAATATTTTTTTTCTCTCATTGACGTTATTTTTTTACTCTTATGGACGTTTTTTTTGGTACTGAAATATGACAACTTCAAAAATACAATGGGTTTAAAAGTTACCTCCAGTTGATACAATGTGATAATTTAAGAGCTATCGATTGTCGGTAAAAAAGATATCATCTACATTTCATTTAAATAATATGGAGGTTATGTTTTCAGAATAATTACATTGTCGTTGTGTTCATCGTGTCACGTAGACTTACTATTGCTAAATAAAGTACCTATTATTTATCATAAAGTGCTGTTAATTTATATTTTGTTAACGAGTGATTACAATGCCGAAGTTTTTTGATCGATGTTGCAATCCATTTAATTTGGAGAAGCATAGAAAAAAAATATCCCTGCGAAATTTACCGGAGCATTTAGCAATTCGATACAATTTGTCGACTGATGAGCGAATATGTAGTTCATGTTATAAAAAAATGCTTCAGCCCTCTGTTGACAATACTTCTGATGAAAGTTAAATAAAAGATAATATAATTTGAACACATACAAAAAAATGTTTTTAATTTATTTAAAGATGTTAAGAGACGGTGAATTTATTGAAGAGTATGAAAAGTCCTTTTTTTTACTTTTTTGAAAAAAAATAACAATTTCTTGGACGATAATCACTTGAAATTCTCCAATAAAATTTTATTTTTCAACTTTTGAGGTTTCACGAGGAAATAAAAAAAAATTCATAACAAAGTTATATAAAATCAGCAAAAATTCAACAAAAATTTTTTTATAATCAAGAAAAAAATTAGAAGCGATTGTCGTCACATCTTTTGATTAACGGGGATCATTGCAGAATTAGTTGAAGTATTTTTAGAGCAAAAAAAAAACAAAAAAAAAACGGTCGGACTTTGAGAAAATTACGGTTTTTTCAAAAAAACTAAAATATTTCATATATCTGGGATTCTGAAAATGTTTTCATATTTTTTTTCGAAAACTACATTTAAAAACAAAAATTTTGAAAAAAAAAAGTTCCCAAACGGTCAATTTTTGAAAAAGTTCTGGCAATTTAAAAATAAAAGAGCGGTTTTTTTTTTAAATTCATAACTTTTTTTGAGTCGGGAAAAAAAATTTGAAAAAATTCTGAAAAATAACTTTCGGGGGGTAGAAAAAGATAGAAAATTTTCAGGGAAATCAAAGGGGGTCAGGTAAAAAATTTGTCGATTTGACATGGAATGACCCATATATTTAATTATACGAAAAACAAAATTCATGTCAAAGTTGCCGCGGGAAAATGGTTTTCTAATTATTACGAACTTTTCTTCGTAACCAATCGTTTGTTAGTCGTTTGTGAGCGATTGTTAGTCGATTTTTATCGTTTGTTAGAGCTTAATTTTTGTTTTATCGTTAAAAAAACTTTTCATTCCCATAGCACGCTGCAAGCCACGTGAAGTTGGCAACATTGCCACGATGGCTCAGCACGGCATTGTCCATGTGACTCCTCAATTTGAGCAAAATACTGATTATTTCAATCCTACTCGATTATTAGTCATTTGTTAGTGTTCGTTAGACAAAATCCAGCATTCGTTAGACTTTATTTATTTAATTATACGAAAAATAAATTTCATGTCAAAGTTAGCCGCGGGACAATGGTTTTCTAATGATTTCGAACTTTTCTTCGTAACCAATCGTTTGTGCGTGATTATTAGTCGATTTTTACCGTTTTTAGAGCTTAATTTTTGGTTTATCGTTGAAAAAGTTTTCATTTCCATAGCACGCTGCACGACACGTGAAGTTGGCAGCATTGCCACGACGGCTGAGCACGGCTTTGCCGATGTGACTCCTCAATTTCAGCAAAATGCTGATTATTTCAATCCTACTCAATTGTTAGTCGATTGTTAGTGATTGTTTGACAAAATCCAGCGTTGGTTAGACTTTATTTACTTGATTATACTAAAACTTAATTATATGAAAAAACAAATTTGTTTTTCGGATTATTAAACGAATAAAGTCTAACAAACGCGGATTCGGATTATTAAATAAATAAATAAATCCCCTAACTTAATGTACCGTACTGTCGTGTAAACTGCATAATATACGAAACCAATAAAAAGTGATAATGCGACCATTTACATCCTTTTTTCTCGAATGTCTTACAATAGATCGTTCTTCGAAATGTTGTTCACACACGCACTGAGACTCTTTTAGTTCCGGAATAGCATCGAGCCATCTTTTTATCGTTCGACGCTTTTGGGCAGTCAAAACACGGAGCGTTTTTGCTTAAAAGTTTTGTACCCCGTTTTACAATTGCGAACCGCGCCACCTTTAACCATTTCGCATTTTTTTTCGGAAACACTCCCGAGAAAAAGTTCATATCTGAATATATCTGAATGTATCTAAATCATATCTGTAGAATCAGATATGATCAGACAAGAAAAATGGCCAGGTCTGTTCACGTAGTGTCATGACAGATCATATATGCTTATATCTGAGAGCATATATTTTGAGAGCAGACCCGTCCATATCGCAGCAGGTCTGATCAGATCCAATCCCCAGGCAAGATCTGATCTTGTTCGATCAGATCTGATCATGTCAGACATATCTGATTTTATTGGGCCAGGTCTGACCATATCAGGCAAATATAATCTTATTGGACGAGATCTGATCATGTCAGACAGGTCTGATCCTACCGGATCAGATCTGAACGTATAAAAATAAAATACCGTGGATCCCAATAGACCTGGACATCTATGAACAATAGACCTGCCCATATGATCATAGTTTATCTGAACTATCAGACCAGGTATGACGCCGACTATATCAGAGCAAATCTTACCCTGTTGAGACAGATCAAACCTTATTAGAGCAGTCATGAAGATATTAAAATGTTTACATATATAGAGCGGGGTTACTTACACGTCATCACTTGACGTGTTAATAATTAACAATATTATAGTAACTCACATGATCACATATAAGACATTCAGGTGAGGTGCCGTATCTGAACGGATATCGTCTCATATCCTCACATATCGTGAACATGTGTGAGCAACTGAACCGCTTATACGATAAGGTATGAGTGTATAAGACTTCGTATGTTCTCTAGGTTTGGTATCGTATCTGATGGGATAGAATTTTATATGAACCTGCGTGCTCATATATCACACCATATATGTTCAGATATAGTTTCACGTTGCCAACTCGCCTTGGTACCTGACCAGATAAAAACATATATGAGATCTATATAGCAGAGTCTGGTACCGTATTTGATCGGATATGATTTTATACGAACAGATACGTTCACATATCACATCATGTATGTTCAGATACGAATTTACGGTACCAACTCGCCTTGGTACTTAGCCGAATATAAACAGATATGAGTTCATATATGGTCAGGCCACATACTGTATTTGATCAGATACGATCTTATACATGCTTATGTGATGTGGAATATGATCAGACCTAATCATATATCATACTGTAAAATTCCAGATATGAATATATCTGATACATATATGAGAATATCTGAAACATATATGAACATATCCACTCAGCAAGCACTTTTTTTCCCCGGGCTACCACAAAAAATTGACATTTTTGCGTAAAAACACGATACAAAAATGTATGACGCTAAATCGCGTAGAACCTCGTGATATATGATCGCAAATAAAGGTTATTTCGACAATCACTCCACAAAACAGCTGTAAACACCTTGGCCCTATTCGCCGGTAAGAGGTAAGGAGGAAAGCACTTCCCCTTGCTAGTGGCGACGCGTAGCGGCAACTCGTGAATCGAAAATTGGAGATGAAAAGCGTGCCTACCACACCACGAAAATTTAGCTTCGTTGCAAGACCTGTAGTAAGGCCGTGGTCTTGTAGATGTAGCAATATAACCTTCTGAAAGTCTCTGAATCGTGTTGCCATATTCCGTTGTAAAACTGGGCTTCAGTCTTCGATTTGTGGTACCCAATGAGAGCCGAGGTCTCCCGGAAATCTTCTAGGAACGAATTCTCCTAGAATTCTGATTAGGTTTATTCGCGCTAGCTACACTTTCTACACTTTTTTAGAGAGTGCACACTTTCGCGTTCGTTTTAACGGAAATGACGTCACGCGCCACTGTTCGCGTTACGAGTGTAGCTACACTTTCGTGCCACTAACCCTAGACTTTTTACAATCTTGACGAGGTGTAAAAGTACACGAAAAGTGTAACAGTGATATTACTAGAATAACCCCATAACCAGCGAAACGGTCAGTGAGTGTATATAGAGGTGAGTACGACATAACCTAAAATATTTAAGGCAATCACAAACAAATTCTCATTTATTACGAAAAACAATCAATAATAAAGGTTGAAAATAACAAACTATTATAATTATCAATCTCTATCGATCAAGGTGATTAAAAAATTGACATGACCTAAAATGTATAAGACAATCACAAACAAATTCTCATTTATTATGAAAAACAATCAATAATAAAGGTTCAAAATATTCAAAATATATATTATCAATTTCTATTGATCAACGTGATAAAAAAATTGACAAGATATAATGACAAGTGTTTATTATAAATTCGCAGTATCACAATACGTTCCAATCTACTATCAACGCAAACAGAAGCTAACATGGAACAGGAGCAAAAAATGTATTCAGTAGTGCTGTTCCGACGTTCATTGTGACCATAGGGAATTTGTCGATCTCGTGTTTTAAAAAATCGCCGCGTCGCGGCGCGTCGAACGTCGTAAAAATCCACGTGACCGCTCTCTCACGTTTGCGCATGCTCCTCGTCTAAACATCTCTTTCCGACAATAACGCCGAAGCGAAGCGTTTTGTCACGTCGAGATTCGTACAAAAATCGGTTTTAATCTCGACCATCAACCATCATTAAGCCAAGGTATGTTTCTCATATAAATGTACGAGACTCCAGGCTTGTCACGGCTACGGAATTTCGCATCAACGATTATCCAAAGTCAGTTACGCGACGAAATATTTTCCTGGTGTTTGTGTGACGATTCCGTCTCTTCTGTGAACTTGTGAATTCTGCAAAAACAACATTCGCATCGTTACGAGCGCGTCCGTCGTGCCGTTGAAACCTTTATTCAGCACGTTCGTTTACGTGCTCCACTTTTTGCCTCTTGTATGCGCTTATCTCGTAACATAACCTCAAAGTGACCCATACTACGAGTTTCCTTCGCACGGAAATATCCAGCACGTTATGTCGACGGAGCATGTGTATAAAAAACGAAAACAAACTGATCTAACTTGACAAATTCTTGCAGATGTTGATGCCCAAGAAGAACCGTATCACCATATACGAGTACCTTTTTAAAGAGGGCGTAATGGTTGCGAAGAAGGATTATCACGCGCCGAAGCATCCTGCTACGGAGCTCGAAACCATTCCGAACTTGCAAGTCATCAAAGCCATGCAGGTACGCTGGATCTACCATAGAAGTATGATTAACTAGCTTAAAAGTTCCAATTTCACTATACGCCAGTGCCAACTCTAGAAATGGTTTACCAAGTGCTCCAATGTACATAGATTCCGTGAGAATGAGGTTTTAACGTCGGCCCTTTAATTGTTTCGAGCCAAATCGCTGGTGAAAGTAAACACCATTTTTCTACGTTTACGAAGTATCGTCTTGAAAGTCCATCTTCGTTGTGAAAAATTGAAATTTTACGGATTGAAAAAACGTTCAAGTACAATTTTTCTCATACTCAGTTGTTTTTAATCCATACAACTTTGGTGGAACAATGTTTTTGTTATTTACTCGTTTATTCAACATTTTATTGCAGCAGCAACGACTCTATACTGTCTAAACTAACAAGATAGAAACTAAACACACCCATTGTTTAAGCCTGACTAGTTTTTGTGCGTGTACTATTGCTATTAATCTTTTTGTTCCGTTACTACCTTTCTATAAAAAGGAATTTTTACTCCGTTTATAAATGAATGACTAATTTTCTACATAGTAAAAAAAACAGTAATTACCGGTAAAATGTAATTATGTCAAATGACGTGATAAATCAATAGTAAATTATAGTAAAACGTAATTATTATTCCCTACATTTCAACATTATGGGATAACACAATTCCAGCGGCACAAAATAAGGCCTAACTTTGACAATTCATTTTGAGAGTATGAAAAAAGTAATAGGATTTCTTTTGCGACGGTTTATTTAACACATTAAAGTATAAAAAATAATTCATTATAATTTTGATACAAAGTGGTGGCGACAGAGCTCATCTTGAAAAACTGAAAATTATAATCTATATATTTTTAGCTATGGGACTATGTAGGGATTTTTAAAAATCAAATGTTGATAAAATGGCGCACTTTTTTAAGCAAAAAAAAACGATTTTTTCAAAATCCTAGAGTGGTGTTATCCCTTTAACGGCGGGGTAAAGTTAATTCGGCGAAAAAAAGGCATGTTTTTAAGATTTTTTTTTGGCGTAACGAATAGTGTTCGTTTATTGAAAAATTTACATATAATAAAGTAACATTTCAACAACATTCTCCTAAATTTGCATTGCAAAATATTCAAAATTGAGCGAGTGAACATTAAACCCCGGAGGCGCCTCGAAAAAAGTTGGTTTGCGGTGTGCACCATAACTCGCAACAGAATCATTTGAAACAAAAAAATCAAAATGCATTTGTTAAAGGTGATGTTTCTCGAGGTAATGACGGGAGGATTTTTTTTTTTTTTTTTTTTTTCGATTTTTCAATTTTTCGTAGCACTTGGGAGCCAAAAACCCGATTTTCGCTAAAAAAATCGCCTAATTTGTTGTTGAAAAATTAGTAATTATTAAAAAAAAACAAAAAAGCTCTCGACAATACCTGGTGAATTATGTGAAGAAGTACTGTGCAAAATTTCAAAGCGATTGGTCCAGTAGATATTGAGTTATCGTGCACACGGACTTCAAATATGACAAGCCTCAGAAAAACGGTTTGAAAAACGCAGAAGAGAAGAGAACGGCATGGAGCAATAGACGCTCAAATACTCATAACTTCGTCAATTTTACTCCGATCGACTTGAAATTTTAACACAATATTCTTGATATATTATGCATTCGTTTAAAAAATTAAACAAAAATGAAAAAAAAAAAATTAAATACTTTACCCCGCCCTTAAAGAAAGTGGCTTTTCGTTTTGTCCTTGCATAGATTGCGCACTAACTATTGAAGAGTTTCGAGACCAAAGTTGAAACGCTTGTAGACGATTGGGATTTATATCACTGAGAGATTAATTTAGCATGCATTAACTGTTAAAAACATAATCCGTTTCACAACATAGTTTCGGAGATTGTTGATGTTCAAGTTGAATCTTCGTCCAATTGGTAATACGCACGGTACCTGATAAACACTAGCGCCCCAAGCTTTTATTTATAGTCACATATAGGTGACTTGGTAAAACAAATTATTTTCTATTTTTTAGTACATCAAGGGGAGGGTTTCAGCGTGAAAAAAAACCACTTTGCGAATTTTTTTCATCTATATGGATAGAGTAAATTTATTGAAACCTTTTGTCAAGTGTCATTTCAAGAACACTCCGTGAAATTTATACGCGAAAATATCCACAAACAAGCCGATGACAAAGCTTTTCCAAGAAAGCGTTTGGAAAAACACGATTTGCGGTGCTCACTGTATCTCAGCTAGAAATTATCTGAAATCAAGTACAGTCCGACCTCCGAATAAGAAACCCGGCAATAAGAAAGTGTCCCCAGCTTCTCACTCGAGCGCTTCCCCCACTCCGACTTGAACTCCGAGCTCGAGAATTTTGTGCGCGGAACCTCTGTTTAAGAAACCAGCCTGGGAGAGATTATTCAGGCAAAATAGAGTGAACGTTGTACTGTAAATTGATGTGTGCATGCGTGCTTATGTGTGTGTGCGTGTGTGCGTGTAACAAAAAATCTACAAGTTTATTAGAAATTTTTTGTATTCATTAAAAAGATACATATATGTGTTGACAAGATTTCATATAAAATAAAAACAAAGATAAGGGCGTTTAATGATTTTCATATGAAACAGCAAAAGTTTCCGAGACGTAATAAAAAGCGTTTTCGTCTTGTTGCGTATTATTTTGATCCGCAACGCACTCAACTGACGGTGGAATATTCTCGAGAGAGTCGAACTCTGCCATTGAAGATGAATCCTCAGAGATATTGACTTCTTCTTTTATATAAATGGGATAAAACCATATGGACGTAAAGCTCTTTGTCTAAATTATCACCTTGTGGCGCAGATTCTGTAATATTTTCTTCGACTTGTATACTACAGTCTTATCTCTTACGCTTCTTTACAGTTTCGGTCATTTTATGATACTTAATAGTAATTCAGATACAGTAGTACACAATAATATTCAATAGTATGTATATTAACGTGAAAAAAAAAATTCGCTAAATAAATGTCTACGCGCAGTCGAAAACGTTTTTGCATGGGCGATGTGAATACCAAGTTGCAACTCGATCGAGCGAGTTTCTTGTTGAGAGGATCGCATGCGGAGAAGAGTGAGAGAGACAGAGGTATCGAGCGCGGAGCGCGCGCCTGGTGGGGGTATACGATATATAAGAAAAAATCTTACCCTTGGGGGCTTTTGGTTTCTTATTCGGAGGTCGGACTGTAACAAAAGTTTTTCTACTTTACGTAATAAAAATGTTAAAGTGCATAGATTTGCCCTTTGATTATATATTCAAAAAAAATAGCATATATAGAATAAATTTGTACCTCGTATGCATTTTTTTGAGGTTCATTGAAAAAAAAATGAATAAACCGTCATTTGACTCAACTGAATCGTTTCAGTCTCCTTCACAGGCCCAAATCTAAATATATTAATTGTGAACAGATCTCTACTCCTTTGAACTGTATTATCATTTGACAATTTTAACTCGTTAGTAGATTACCATAAACATCTACTGAGTTAAGAGAAATAAAAGTGATCAAATACATCATTATTTTCAAAGAAATACTATGGCTACAAAGTTTTGTCATGAGAACACGAATATTTCTCAACGACTAACAAATATGGTAACAGTTAATGAATATTTGAATTAAAGCGCCAACTAAATGTATTTCTTCACTATAAATAAACTGTTTTATCAGTGCAAATACGTTTCTCTTGAAACTGCATTTTCGAAATTGGCGTGCAGGATTACTCAAAAACTAGTAAGACGATTGAGGTGAAACTTGGTAGAAATATTGATAATATTGCCACCGTCTACGTGACGAGAATTGTTCGTCGGACTGTACCATTAAAATTTAGGCAACGTATCATCAAATCCTCCCCCAACGGTCTTTGATACATTTTCTTTTAATTTCTAAATTTTTGGTCGTGAAAACTGCTATTTTTCACGAAAAATTCCGCCATTTTGAGGGTGGAAAACCCCCTCAATGTAGAAAAAAATCTCAAACTAACCGTTGGGAGAAGGTATTTTATATGTAGAAAGTGTGTACCAAGTTTGAAATAAATCGGTCATGCAGTTTTCAAATGGCAGTGAAGACGGACTTTGAAAAAGTGGTTTCGAGAAAAACGCATTTGGAGTTTTAACTGTCGGAGCTACAGTGTTAGAGGAGCGGGACTAAATAGTCAATAAGAGTTTTGCTCTCATTGACTTGAAATTTTGGGATTTTATTCTTGAAATGTTTAACTATAAGAAAAAAACAAAAAAATTGATTTTTCAAAAGTGCAAACCCCTACCCTCCCCTTAAATAAAAGCTCGTTTTTTAAATATATTTTTTTAACTTATAAATTATTTTCTACTTTTTAGTCTTCAATTGATTTTACCAGTTGTTACTAGCAGTTTACTACTTTACGAGTTTGTACATTGGGGACATGTAATGCTTGTAAAAAATAACAAAGCCTGTTATTGGGATTGAACTTACGACTAATTGCTGCATATAAACTTTTCACGTACAAACACAGTCGGCTACGAATTTGTATGTGTTAGTGCGATTTTATATGGATGATTAGATATCGCTGATTTTACATGAAAAGTTGAATTTTTTCAAAAGTTGAATCATGCATTGTCGCCTTTTAGATGCATGTTTGCAAAATATCAGTGCTCTAAGTAGTCGGGAAGTGGGTGAAATATCGTTATTCCGTTTTGCATCTCGCATAAAGCCAAGTTAAATAAAAGCTTGTAAAAATTTGATACTGGAAAAGTGTACATACGCTACTGAAGGATGCTCTCATCAAACGTCGTTGTCCTTTCAGTCTTTGAAATCGAGGGGATACGTGAAGGAGCAGTTCGCGTGGCGTCATTTTTATTGGTACCTGACTAACGACGGTATCGAGTATCTACGCGGATATCTCCATCTTCCACCGGAGATCGTCCCATCGACGCTGAAGAGGCAACCCAGGCCCGAGGCGACGAGGCCCAGGCCTGCGGCTGGCTCAAAAAGCGAGAGTTCAAGACCCGCGGAGGATCGCGCTGGGTACAGACGCGGACCCGGCGGTCCCCCGGCACCGGGCGACAAAAAGGCCGACATTGGACCTGGCACGGGTGACCTCGAATTCCGCGGCGGATTCGGACGCGGCAAAGCTCCACAATAAGTTATTTGTACGTTTTAAACTGAAAATGAACGTGTCGCAGCTTGGCGTGACAGAAAACAGTCGTTACTTTATTCAAAATTCTCTCACGCTCCGTCTATTTCGTGTGCAATATTTATTGCTCTTCCTGTCGCGGCGATCACGAGCCGCCACCGATACGAGATCGTTGAATCTCCAGCGCCACCTCCGTCCAAACGGTCAACGAAGAAAAAGTCAAATTCGGTATACATGTTATGGCCCGCTTATACAGTGTTGCCTACACTGGCTTTTAAGGTTGTTACGGGGTTGAGTCAACATGTTACCAACGAGCTGAAATTTTCTTCTCAACCTTTATAACCTCTGCTGATCATCCTGTGCAGTTTGAATACGATCCACAGTACCGTTTTTTAGAAGAAAGTAACTGGCAACTCGACGTATTTCGTGGGCTAATTACATTACGCTTATGGAAAACTCCCGATCATTTTTCAGTACATTACCAGGTGTGTAAGTATGAAACCGGAATTTGCCCATAGGTGGCGCTAGATGTCGATGCAGTTACCGACACATCACGTCAGCGGTGTCTTGTTATTGTATTGATATCCGACAAAGATTTCCAACTCACAATAACACGAGTTTCATTCAGTAGCATTAGTTTATTAGAGATAAACATGTCGAGTTTTGTGCCAACAAATCACGATTTGCCGACAGCACTACTTTTCGGTTTTCATCTGAAGAAAACCGCAGCCGAATCGCATCGAATGCTTGTGGAGGCGTTTGGTGAGCATGCTCTCGGTAAAACACAGTGTTTCTAGTGGTTCAAACGGTTCAAAAGTGGCGATTTTGACGTGAGGAACGAAGAACGTGGAAGACCACCGAAAAAGTTTGAAGACGCTGACCTGCAAGCCTTGTTGGACGAAGACGACGCTCAAACACAACAACAACTGGCGGATGTACCTACGGTAATAATATGATACTTTGTATCATATCATTACAATAAACGTGTTTTTTCTGTACAAAAATTCCGGTTTCATACTTACACACCTGGTATTAATATCTGCTAAGGTAAATGTCCCAATTATTGAACAGCTACGGATCTGGGGGATTGAATTCGGTGAGAAAAAAATTTCAATCAAGAAAAAACCGTCGTTTTCATGTCCAAATGATACTTTGATATTTTTGCTTTCGAAAAATCACCCTTTAACGACGGGGTAAAGTTAATTCGGCGAAAAAAAGGCATGTTTTTAAGTTTTTTTTTTTTGGCGTAACGAATAGTGTTCGTTTATTGAAAAATTTACATATAATAAAGTAACATTTGAACAACATTCTCCTAAATTTGCATTGCAAAATATTCAAAATTGAGCGAGTGAAAATTAAACCCCGGAGGCGCCTCGAAAAAAAGTTGGTTTGCGGTGTGCACCATAACTCGCAACAGAATCATTTGAAACGAAAAAATCAAAATGCATTTGTTAAAGGAGATGTTTCTCGAGGTAATGACGGGAGGATTTTTTTTTTTTCGATTTTTCGATTTTTCGTAGCACTTGGGAGCCAAAAACCCGATTTTCACTAAAAAAAATCGGCTAATTTGTTGTTGAAAAATTTGTAATTATTTTTAAAAAACAAAAAAGCTCTCGACAATACCTGGTGAATTATGTGAAGAAGTACTGTGCAAAATTTCAAAGCGATTGATCCAGTAGATTTTGAGTTATCGTGCACACGGACTTCAATTATGACAAGTCTCAGAAAAACGGTTTGAAAAACGCAGAAGAGAAGAGAACGGCATGGAGCAATAGACGCTCAAATACTCATAACTTCGTCAATTTTACTCCAATCGACTTGAAATTTTAACACAATATTCTTGATATATTATGCATTCATTTGAAAAATTTAAAAAAAAATGAAAAAGAAAAAATTTTAAATACTTTACCGCGCTTTTAAATTATTTTTAAATGATTTCGAATGAAAAAAAAGAATAACAATGTGAAGCATGCAAATGTCCCAATTATTGAACACTGCACGTGCCTATGTCCCTAATATTGAACACTCGAGAATTCTTTTTCCGTTCTGAAAATATTATTTTGAGTACAATATTAAGAAATAAAAGCAAAATCAAACACTTAAATAATCTTTTATTAATCATGTAAAAATACAAAAATATATATTTAGTCTCTTTTGACAGGTTTTTGGTTCATTCGCATTTGGTTTATTTGTGCTTTTCAACTCGAACTTTATTTTCTTTTATATTCAGCTTCCTCGTTTTTATGTTCTGTTTTTGTTTGATTTTGTCGCAACTTGGCTCCTTGAAATATCGGAGAACAAAAAATATTGAACGTTACATTCGTATTTTTAGGTTACATTTAGGTTATATTCTCTTTTTACATTTCTTTTTATGTTTTTTGCACGAAAATTCAAATAAAAATATATATTTGACGATCTTGGAGTTATTATTAAAAGAATAAAGGTAAGTTTATTCAGGAACTTACAGTTTTTGTTTGAATAAATCCGATTCACACGATCTGTCGCACGTTAACTGTCTCGATGTTTTGATGGGTTTAATGACGCCATCTTGGAGAATTCGAGTTTTCAATAATTGGGACTGCATTTTCTATGTCCCAATGATCGAACACCGTATTGTTCAACAAATAATTGATTAAAAAAAAATTAAATGTTATTTGTAAGACATTTTCTGAGGAACCTGAAACGCCTTTACTTTTTGAGATACGACAGTTTTTGAATTTTTTATTCCCTTACGCATGAAGCGGCACATCTTAGCAAAAACGATAAGCAGTTACCACGAGACGTCAAATAAGGTCACTGTTGCTGATTGAATAATTTTTTTCTCTATTAATTAAAACTTTTTTGCACAAGTAAGGTAACATTTCGATAGCTAAAAGTTCCATATATGTAATGAAATTTTTATAAATAAGTGCATGCAGGTGAATGAGAAACAATAAAAAATACAAGATAGTGTTCAATAATTGGGACATTTACCTTAAGTGAATGTTACCACGGAGCTGAAAAAATAGGTACGTTTCGACTAATTATCGGACTAACCTTTGGTACCGTGAAAATGAGGATTCACAGTACCGTTATTGGATGATTAATGTTTTTGATAGCGAATTTGTGCGAAAATCAAACACAAAATATTATGCTGCAATCATGGCAACGTCGTAGACGGCACAAATGCTACCTATCTTATCGGTATTCGGTAATTATGCCCGGGAACCTTAAACTACTCGGGCAGGATAATTAATAACGAATATTATTGGTACTTATTCTCTTAGTAATAATTATTCAATATTGATTTGATATCTATGTTCAGAAATGATACATTTCTGGACATTTTTAGACGAAGACAAAATAACGGGGATTTTTCTTCATACGGATTTTTTTTTAGAATATCGGAAAATTATTAGTTTTTTATTTCTTCGAGATTATAGACAGCTTTAGTACACACTTTTTCTTTCCATCGGAATTTTTTTTACTCGGACCGATATTCATTTTGGGCCGATATTGAGGTTACGAACCGGGCGCATATGTGTCTAACGTCGCGACACTTCTGCCAACCTGGGCATTATGGTATACCACGATTGACGACGTTGCCAATTCGTTTCGCGTTAATTGAGTGAGAAAAAGTTATAGAAAATAATTATTCAAAGTAATGAAAACACTTGATGCAATCACCGAATGTTCAAAAATGCATATTTTTACAAAGGGTTTCTCTTAAAGTTATCTTACAGAAAAATCTTGAAGACGGGTGCATTTGTAGAAAAAATAATGAAATTGGCAGCCTGTACCAATATACGACGCATTTGATTATTTTATGAGCGTCGTAATAGCAAATTTAGCTGCTTGGTCTGCTAGTTTTTCCTTTGAAACCCGTAGGGGATGCAATCTAACCTATTTTGACAGTTTTGCTTTCAAGATGTGATTTATATAGCAAGCCTAAAATGTATAATATTTATTATGCTTTAAGAATTCGAGAAGATTGTGAATTTTGAACTCCCTCAGGCCCTAATCATCGAAACTACATACAGGAGTTTAAACTCGGCGTTTTAATTCGTCCCCGACATTGCTAATACTAAGGGTGGCGCTACGGTCGTGCGAAGATAGTATGCTATATATATATATTATATATGCATAAAATATCGGATCCGATTGTAGAACAGATGCCTAACCTATCTAACCTTAAGTTAGCGTCAGGATTATAATAAAATTTAAGATTGAGTGATATGCTGGTTGGTGCGAATACAGTATTGATGAAGGAATATAATTTATATGGCAAACTTCACTTTTTCTTGTTCTCATAACGTAATTTATCGAGGTACAAAAACGCGTATTTATTACAGTCTGCAGATATGATTAAATTTCTAAAAAGGCGTACTTTTCTTTTAAATATATTTTCTCTTAAAATTATCATGCGGACATTTGAAAGTAACGAATAAAGTCGCTCAAAGTACAATAGTATACTCCACAACCGGTCCGTTGCGAGGTTAGAATGGGAGGAGCCCGAACTCTTATGGAGCGACTTGAGAAAAGTGGCTACAAAAATGTGGTCAAACAGGGACGCCCCCACTATTGCTAAGACCTTGAGAAGTAAGCTGCGTGTGACAGAAGCGGAACAAACAAATAATGAGAAGTGAGCTGTGTACGAGGCAAAATGATACTTGAGAAGTGGGCTGCGTGCGAAAGAGATGTAAAATGATATATACCAGAGAGATTTCCGTAAATGCGTAAAGATACAAGAAGATTTCTAATATAGCAATGCCCAATGAACAATGAGCATTAGTTGCATAATTATCGGTGAAAAGGTCCAAAATAATAATAATGAAATACGTAGTGATAGAAAAATATTTGTATTATAACAGTGTTTAGTTGTACAACGAACGATAGAAAATGTCTTCAATAATGCTGATAAAAATTTGTTCAAGAATAAAAGTTTCTTGAAACAATTTTTATTTTCTTAGATAAATACGACGGTGAATTAATCCCTGCTGTCAAAGAACAATCCTTGCGATCTGTTTATATGAAAACTCGCGAACGGTAACGCGATAATTCTTACGATAACGATATTTAACGTAACAACTCATGAATTATTATTTTTTGATCGTTAAACGCATAACTGAAGTGTATATGCACCCCGTGCTTTTCTTTGTCATTAAACCGGTCCTACGGGGATAAATGAACTTTATCATACTTTAATTTCTCCTTATTTTCATAAGAAAGTAAACAGTGTGCGAGCGATCTGATTTGATTAACTTGTCATTAGTGAACAATCCATTTAAAGACTGGAAAACGGCAAAAACCTCATTTTTTGCATAAAAATTGGGGTGCGACTAGACCTCAGTCATGAGTTTAGGTTAAACTTCGTTTATCTGACCTTCGATTAATCGACTTTCCGCATTATCCGAGGTGTACCCTCGGATAATGCGCAGAATCTCGGATAAAACAGAAGAATCGGCTATGCCTATGCGTGAAATAGTCCTACTGTTTTCCGTATTATCCGAGATTTCACATATCTGAGTACCCTCTCCCCACATTACCACGGATAAGCGAGGTTCTACTGTATTTGCCATGCAGGGCGAGGATGCGTATTCGATTTTCTTCCATCTCTTACACGACATCGATACTCAGCTTACTTCTTGAGGTCTTAGAGATAGTGGCGTCATCCCTGTTTGACCCAGCCCCCTGGCACTGCTGGATGTACCGTGTCCCGTTATTGTCGCCACGTAAACTAACCCACCATGCGGCGCTAGTAGTCACCCCCATGACCCCCACTCCAGTCGCGCAGCGTTTGCATAATTTGCATTCGACGCGTCTGGATAATTCATTGTTTAGAATAGAATTTAAACGTATATGTGTATATACTAAGGGATGCAATATTTACACTTGTTGCAATATCATGTGTTATACAAATATTTATTGAACGAAATAAACAGATAACATTATTGTTTTTTAAATAATGGATTAGTCACGTTGTACAATGTTTTGCGATTTTTTTCTTATCGAGATTGCTTTTTTTTGTTCTGCGCTGAGACGTGCAGAATATTGCTGCATCCGCATCAATATGTAATATTGTATGTATTTTGGTACATTGAAAAAATGCGATTTTTCCTTGTTTGATTGATAACCTGATGTGCACCCAAGAAGCACGCTCGCTGGAATTCTCAAATATGAGCACAAAAACCACAAAAATTGTTTTTTATTTTATCGCTACACTGAAATTGTTTATTATTTTATCACTTTGTGATAAAGTAATTACGATTTTACCACACTACGATTTTTTTATTCGAGAACAATGACAAATCGAGAAAACGAAAAGAAATATTCACTTGGTTCACGCGACGAAAAAGATGACGAAATAATACGGTGAGGTGCTTTGCGGAGTGGGGGTTCATGCGGGTGACTACTAGCGCCGCATGGTGGGTTAGTAACGTGGCGATAATACGGGGACACGTTACTGTTAAGAGAATTTATCCCAGTGTTAGCCCCCTGGTCACTCCCCACCCTAGGAGTTTCCCGACCTGTGTGTAAGACCGTGCCCGTATCTATCTTCAGAGAGATGCTCGTCTGCGTAAAGTTAAAAATCACACGTTACCAACCTCGTCGTACGAAACATGAAAGACTTTTTTTTTCGTCGGTCCGACGAAACGATACCTTGGTTCTTGTCATCGTCCGTTACATATTTACGACATTTGAAAAACTTACAAATGAAATTAGCAGTATTTAAAATTCAAATCAACATATCAACCTCATCGGTCGCATTTTACAGACGTCATTGTTGCTCGAAAAGATTTTGCTGATATTTCGCAAACTGTGCATAGGTAACGTACATATGCCAGTTTTTCCCATTACACGCACGCACACACGGGAATTCCTCGGGCCCTGTGTTTTGCACCGACCCCTACGTCGATGTAGTATGTGTTATTATTGCAATATGTTCTCTGACAATGTGTCGAAATAATGGCGAGGAAGGTTTTCTTTTTAACTACCCACTTTGCATTTCCAACACACCTTCGGCGCCGTTTTTCAGCGTATAACCTTCAAGACTTCATTAACATAGCCACGAATTGCATCAGTCCGCATCGACGTAATCGGGCCTCGAAAATTTCGAATATATTTTAAACGGCGATTAATTTTTCATCGTGTCATTTTTTTTTTTCGACAATCGATCATTTTTTCCAACCCGTAAGTCATTCAGCCCTCTTTTCCCATCCATTGTGAACGTTGCTTTTATTTTCCCGAACTTTTCACCCTCATTTTCGTATAAAAAATATCCTACGTACATTGCACATTCCGATTCTGGGGGAACCTGCGTACTTTGCCAGAAAAAAGTCTAGAGTGTCGAGAGAACTATTACGTTGTATCGTTAATATTTGACGATTGTGCTCGTACCTACCCGGGTCCGAATCTGTGTACATTTAAATCGAAGCTACGGCGAATCAAACGCATGTCCGTCTCGCGTCTAGTCGCATCGCTGATAGTTTATTTTTTGCAGATACCAGGATGTCTCTGTTGCAATAATAAATTTGACCGAGCGCCGAACGGAATGTCCGATGAAGGCGGATCTCAGCCGACCACTCGAAGTCGAGTGGTCAGCATCGTGCCTGGCGAAACGATCGATTTACCTCACTTGACGAGGCTAGAGGAGACCCTGAGGAGACTTAACTCTAATTTCGTGCCGCAGCGTCAGAATAGCGAACCTAACAATGGTAATATTCATTTGGTTTTATTTTCGAGTATCCTTGGTACACTTTTGCAGGCTTTTACGAGCCCGCGCATCCTAGTTCTTAGAACTCTTCGTTGAATCGCTCAAGGCCTTAGGCCACAGTAACAGGTATAAAATCATGTGCGAATTTAACAATTTTTTTCGCCGCTTTTATGAGCCGCTAACATCTCCCGCTGCAATTTCAAGGACATAGTCTCCCTTAAATTCGCACATGATTTTATACCCGTTACTGTGGCCTAAGGTCTTCAAAAGGCTCCCGATATTTTTTCCAAGTGCCGAAATTTCAAAGAATACTCATTGTATTTCGACCAGCTGCGTTTCTTCCATTGTTCTCAATGTTCTCATTTGTGGAATAACAACGGTTTTTGACAACTAAAGATGTTGGTTGCGTTATGAATCATGATAATAATATTATGTTAAGGCGGGATATACATTTACAATGATCAAAAGATCGATTTCTTTTTTTCTTTCTTTAAACGATGGGACTATACAGGGTGTCCCATTTTAATCTTACACCTGAATTTTCTCGAAAAATATTGCTCGGACGAAATATTGTGTGGAACAAAACTTCTAGGGATTGAAGGGGGACGTTTGAAAAAAATTTATTTGAGGAGCCAAAATTCAAAATGGCGGCGTTACAACGGCTGACATGTTTTTTTCAAACGGAAACATAACTTTTTTTTATTGCCAAAAAATTTGTCAGCTGAAAACTAAAAACTTTTGTTGAAAAATTTTTTTGATTAAGTTCATAGTTTTCAAGTGAGAACATCATTTTCAATTATTTCAGATGTATCCAGGATTTGTGTGTGTGTGTGTGTGTGTGTGTGTTTTTCTACCCATCGTGATCAAAGTTCGTCAAGGATTTAAAGAAACACGTTTTTGGGTCTGAAAATGGCACAAACGCTATTAAAATGGAAAAAAAACTATTTTTCATCGATTTTCCTCCAAAATTTTCTCATGAAATATCGTCCAAATTTGAAAACAAAAAAACAAAAAAACAAAAAACAACAAAATTTTCAACAAAAAAATTTGATTCTTTTTTTGTTCAAGTGGTCATACATTCGAAAATACAACATTGAGCGGCTTGCCGTGAGACATTTAGTCTAATTGTCCCTACCACCGGCATTTGCGTTAGCCAAAGCGTAGGAGGTTGCATGGCTGATGGCATGAAAATGATGTTCTCACTTGAAAACTATAAACTTTATCAAAAAATTTGTTCAACAAAAGTTTTTAGTTTTCAGCTGACAAATTTTTTGGCAATAAAAAAAAGTTATGTTTTCGTTTGAAAAAAACATGTCAGCCTTTGTAACGCTGCCATTTTGAATTTTGGCTCCTCAAATAATTTTTTTTTCAAACGTCCCCCTTCAATCCCTAGAAGTTTTGTTCCACACAATAGTTCGTCCGAGCAATATTTTTCGAGAAAATTCAGGTGTAAGATTAAAATGGGACACCCTGTATATGTATTTGACATGTGGAACATTTGCCCAAAGTTTCAAAGCGAAATTCGAAAAACTTCAAACGTTACAGTCCGTCAACGCCTCACCGCTCGGATTCGGAGCGGGCGTGAACTTCAAACGCGTTTTTCTCAAAACGGCATTACCGGAATTGGCGTGCAAGATTACTCAAAAACTATTAAGCCGATTGAGTTGAAACTTGGTAGAAATATTGATAATATTGGTACCTGCTACTTGACGAGAATGGTTTTTGAAAAATTGAAGAAAAAAAACGACTTTTTTAATCCACATTTTACAGAAATGTTGATTTTTTTTGTAAACGCGTGCCATTTCCTTAAATTTGCATTTTCTTCATTTTAATTACCGTCACATGGGAACTATACGTGTTCTAACTGAAAAAAATGTTTGAACTTTTTTGCAAATCGAAGTCTACAGTCTGTAACACTCTGCCACAGCTCCGCCATTTTGATGATGAATTTATTTTAAAAAATTGTTTTGTGTACTCAAATATACTATTAAAGTATAACTAAAGTTTGATAATCGCAGAATAATTATTTGTTAGTTGAAAAAAATCCTCAATATTGCTTATTGTTTTCCTGTCTAAATGTATATCCCGCCTTAAGGGACAACACCACTGTGACCCCCTGTTTTTTTTGCCATTTTTCAAGAATTTTTTTTTGTGGGAAAAAAAAGAGATATTCGAAAGAAAAAAATTTTTGGTTTTGTACGTTGTTTATTGAAGATACATAAAAAAAAAATTTCAATTTCTTCACGCCCCATGGTGACGCTGGGGAAGCTCCTGCGTCAGGTACTGTTGCCTCTGCAGTGGTTCGCGGCACGCAGCAGAACTCTCTTCAAAGTCGATCTGAAAAAAAATACGGAGTGTTTTCGTTAATAATATGATATTTTGAAGAGAAGTACATAGGGATTTGAAAAAATATTGATTTTTAAATAATAGGCACGCTTTTGAAATTAAAGGACGATTTTCGAGGGAAATTTCTCGTCGAAAATAGGCTATAACTTTTTTTATTATTGAGATATCGAAAAAAATCCTATGTACTTCTTTAGATAATCTAGTTTTATTGATGCATTCCAAATTTGAAGTCGATCGGATAAAAATTGCTCGAGTTCTGCTGCGTGCCGCACTCAAAAAAGTAGTTTGAGAAAAACGCGTTCAAAGTTTTAGGTTTGTTAGTTTATGCGATAAATTGGAAAAAAAAATGTTTACCATTAATCAGCGATGCCGACACCATATAGCTGGCCTTCAAGAAGCAAATCATTGTCCCTAGCATCTTTTCTCGAACTTGTAGAGGCTCTTCTTGCCTCTTTCGCAGCGTCTGTGAGCGAGCGCTCCGTCAGCTCGATCCGCGCTGCGTCGGTTTCAACGCAAAAGTTGAAACAATTTGGGCCGATAGTTAACCCCAACGTCTCCAAAACTTTCATGAGGCTTCTCAGGCCATCATTGAATAATAATACCGCGATATCAGCTGCAATATCGACGATTGACGATCGACGACTTGAAAATTTTTCAATTATCGCCACCTATGGCTTTTTTTCGAAACTATATTTATAACAATAGCCGGTTTTTGTGAAGGGAGACAAAAGAATACCTGGGAAAGACCCGCAGGACCTGGGAAAGGCCCGGTATACCTGCCGACCCTGAGGCGCGCAGCTGCGCGGGATCCCGAGCGTCACGGAGCGCTGCACCGCTCCACAAAATATTCAATATCTCCGAAAATAATTATTTTTTCCACCTGGGTCCAACGGCATCTTAATCTCAAATGTATTTTAGATTTTTCTAGATGGTTTTCAAAAAATCGATTTTTTGAAGCCGTCACAGTGGTGTTGTCCCTTAAATTGAGACTTAGTTGGCTAGGCTTTGAGTGCGTGCACGTAACGATTAATTAAGTTGGCCTATTGGAAATATTAGTTTAAAGGTATTCGATTTCTCATGTGACTATACAATCAGATTCATAGTTCACCATTTGTGATTCGTTGTTGTTTGTGGTGATTTTTTCAAGAGATATTTAATTATAAATATTGAAGATATTAGAGCTTATAAATGTGAGAAGTTTGATAGGAACTTTTATTTGAACTGTTCGTTTACTTGATAAAAAGAGAAACGTGCCTGATTATTTTTTAATTGTAAAGACTAGATTTTTAAAATGTGTAAGACTGATTATCGTAAAAAAATAAGTAAACAAATCAATATTAAAATAATCGAAATTGGGGTTTAATTTCACATCCATATTTTTTCAATACGCAACACATTCTAAAAAAGCATCTCTAAAAAACTGTAAAAAGATAGGGGTTATTTTTATAAATATTAAAAATATTTAAATATCGCATATTTTCGATATTTATAATAAATATCGGATTTTTACGAATTCTGACATTTCCCCACCTTATCCTCGTCCATGTTGCCTTACACTTTTCTTTAAGGGATAAGGCCACTCCAGCGGCAGAAAATAAGGCCTAACTTTGACAATTCATATTGGGAGTATGATAAAAGGAGTAGGATGAACATTCAAAATGAAATTCTGGGAAAAATATTGACCGCACGAATTCGCCGCCGTGGAAGAATTTGTAGCCTGAACCCTCAGCTACATTTTTGTCCACAGCGCCAAACTCGTATCTCTTTAGTTTCAATCAATAGTTTTCCCAGAATTTCATTTTGAATTTTCAACCCCTGAGAGGGGTTCGAGAAAGCAAACCTCAAGGGTTGTCCATAGGAACGAAAATATACTGAAAATTATTCTCTACATTTCGTACGTTTGAACCATCCCCGAAAAATCGATTGTTTTTGAGTTATTCAATAAACAATTTTTTTTTTAATTCTTCAACAATTCTTTTGGGGGTGAACATATTATTGGAGAGGGTTGATTGAATACTTGATCGACGCGTCTTTTCAAGGGCTACAACGTTTCCATTTAAACAAAAATTGTATGAATTTGTCCTAAAGAGTTATTGAATGAAAACTGATTTTTCAAATTTCACCCCACTTTTTCACCCCCAAAATGAACTTCCACGACTTCCGCGCTGGGACAAAAATAAAACCCGGATTTTTCTGAACATTTTGTCTGCCGGCGCCGATCTCATGGGGGTTGTAGTTTGGCATTAATCCACCCCCATCCCCTAAAAAAACCCTACCCCCGATTTTTAGGCAAACTTGGTTTTAGCACCCGTGGCACATACAAAATCACCAGTCAAAAAACTAGCCTTCTAATTTTTTCCGATTCCAATATACAGTACGACTGTACTATGAGAGGGTTTATTTAACACATATTAAAGCACAAAAAAAATTATTATAATTTTCATACAAAATAGCCGCGACGCAGCCCGTCTCGAAAAACGTGTTTTTTTACAAATAGCTTCACGGGAGGTCGGTTTTCTCGTAAAGTATAAGACCTGGAACAAAAGCCAAATAAATTATAATCTATATATTATTAGCTATGGGACTACGTAGACATTTTTTAAATCAAATTTTGAAAAAATTGCGCACTTTGAAAGAAATAAATCGATTTTTTGCCCAAAAATAATCAGTAAATTGTTTAAAAAAAAAAAACGTTTACATTTAATCAAAAAACGGCTACGTACTCCCATAGAGAATGTAATTGTGAAGCTACTATCAAAAATTCAAATTGATTCATGCAAAGGTGTTCGAGTAATCCGTCCTCCCGTTTGAAAAAAAAAGGGGTTTCGAGTAAAAAGCGTTTAACGCGGTCCTCTAGTTTCTCGGCTGTTTTGTACGGCTTTTTCAATAATTTTTTACGGGCGAAGCATCGAAATAATCAATCTCGTTGTTTTTGCATAATCTTTATTAACATTTAAATAAGCTTTACAAATTTTTTGAAGTCAAAATATATAATAGAATAAAGGTTATAGTGGTCGACAGGAAGACATCAAGTAAAAGAGGTGCTTGACGGTGACCAAGATTGCGGCTGTTCTGCTTATCTGAAATCAAAAAAACCAAACGGCATTTTAATCTTCATATTTAAGACTAGCGATTGAACTAGAGTGAATTCTAAATTACAAAAATTGACTTTTTTATACACTTTTGAAAATTACATTCTATTTTTTACACATTTTTTCTTAAGTTTTTCGCTCGTACAAAAAAAAACTATCGAAGCAATCATGATAATCCTAGTTCAATCGCTGGCTTATAACATATTAAAGATGCTGTATAAATTTGAACAAGATCGGTGCGGTAGTTTCTGAAATATCGTGGTCACCGTTTCGAAAAATGGTGTTACGAGAAAAACGCGTTTGAAAGTTCGCGCATGTGATTTATACGAAAAAAAATTTCATCTCACCGTCAATCTGCTATGCCTGGACCATACAATAGGCCTTCCTCTTCTTCTTGGAAGTCACGCAGAGCTGCTCCGTCTTCCCTTTTCGCGATTCGGGCCTGTTTTACAACATCACTCGTGCGCCTTTCTGAACGGTCGATCCGAGAACTATCACGCTGTTGAACATATCCTTTAGCTTGTGGGCCGATTTTCACTCCCATGGTTTCCAATGTCTTCAGGATAGATTTGAATCCTTCGTTGAAGATTATGACAGCGAGAAACGTGGCGATTTCAACCACTTTTAGCCCAGAATGGAGGTGCTTCGGAACAAAAGTCCAGATTAACGAATTGAGCGACTCGTTATTATTTTGAGTTTCCGCTCCCAGACATCTGCTTAATAATTTTTCTTTGGATAAATCCTCATAAATTGGCTTTATAACTTTTTGAACTGCTTCAGAAAGAGGCGGTTTATTGTGTTTGAATTGCTCGGCTTTCGGAGCAGCCCGGCGCGCGCTCCGTATACCTGCTCCGTTCCAGGGCCGTAACTTGTGAACCACTTCGAATATCGAAAAATCCTTTGGCACACATTTTCTACACATGTTGTAGATGTGATTTATGAAGAAAAAAAATCGATTTTTCGACCCGAGAAACTAGAGGACTGCCTTAAAGTTGTACGAGGCGCCTGAAAGAAGTCCAAGGCGCTGCGGCAAAATCGATAATTGAACCTCAAATTAAAAAACATCGCTACAGAACCAATTATATTAGGTGTACAAATAAGTTTTAGGACAGTTCGATTTTGTATCATAACAGCTATTCTAAATTAATTCAAAGGTCCCGCTCACTTATCATAGATGGCGCTTGATATGTAGTATCGAAACGTAAAGGAGTCATAAACATAACTTATAAATTCTGTAAATTAAACATGCAGACCGATAAGCTATTTATTAGACACTGCATTCGCTATGAATTCCATCAAGGAAAAAGTGTTAGGAAAGCGTGTGAATCGATATGCTCTGTTCTTGGAGACAACATTGTATCTAAAAGTACATGTGAGTATTGGTATAAGCGATTCAAAGAAGGTGATTTCGACGTTAGTGACCGTGAACGCACGGGGCCTCCTGTAAAGGTGGACGATCAGGAACTGCAAGCGTTGCTGGATGAAAACTCTTGTCAGACGGAGAAACAACTTTCGGAACAGCTTGGAGTAACTCAACAAACTGTTTCTTATCGTTTAAAAGCAATGGGTAAGATTCGAAAAGGAACAGAGTGGGTACCACACTTTCTGACTCAAGAAAATAAAAACAGCCGTCTTAACATTTGTGTGAGTCTTTACAACAAGCAACATAGAAAGTCTTTCTTGTGGAAAATTGTGACCGGCGATGAAAAGTGGATTTATTTTGATAATCCGAAACGCAAATATCATTGGGTTGACCCCGGCGAGCCGACAACATCCACGCCAAAGCGCAATGTTCATTGTAACAAAGTCATGCTGTGCATATGGTGGGATATGAAAAGCATACTGTATTATGAACTTCTCAAACCTGGTCAAACAGTTACTACCGATCGCTATTGTCATCAATTGATGCAAGTGAATCAAGAAATTGAGAAGAAACGTCCATTTTCTGGTAAAGGAAAACGTCCAGTAAAACTGCTCCATGACAACGCGCGGTCTCATGTGGGTAAACCGGTCAAGGATACGTTACTAGCGCTTGGATGGGAAGCTGTACCACACCCGGCGTATTCACCAGACTTAGCCCCATCCGATTATCATTTATTCCGGAAAATGCAGAACGATTTGTCTGACGTGCGATTCAAAACATTTGAAGAAGTGGAAAAATGGGTCGCTAAATTTCTCACCTCGCAAGACGAAAGTTTCTTTGCGAAAGGCATCCGCGGGTTACCTGAGAGATGGCTGAAGGTCATTCAGTGCGATGGAGATTACTTCGATGAATAACTGTGTTTTACTTATTTTTTAATAAATCTTGAATTTTTTGAAAACTGTTCTAAAACTTATTTGTACACCTAATATATTGTTTTTATGATCCCAAAGTATATTTTAAGCAAAAAAAACGATTTTTTCAAAATTCTATAGTCGTTTTCTATTATCGCATTCTATACACTATTACACGTCAAATTTTGAATCTTATTTTTCTCGCTCTATGATCTTTTCAAGTTTTTCAATCCCTTGTCTATCAAATTCTCCATTATTTTCATTTCTTTCCCCTCTTTTGTCATATCTATTATTTCCTCAATTTCCAAGTTCCTCGATAGTTTGCTGGGAAGAGTATATTTCTCTATGCGCTCTGACATTACAGAAATATCGGATAGTCCAGCGGCGACGATATCGTCGGAGGAGGAAACGACATGCAACACAACGTCAAATTTAACGGATCCGGAATCGTCGGTCGACGTGACCGACGGTGCTTCCTCGCCCAGTCAAACGACCACCAGCGTCCCAACCTTGAGCTCAGACGACGAGTAAGACCTTGTCAGGCCTTCTTAGGCCTCCTCTCAAGGGATACGTGAATTCATTTATCGACAGACGTAACTGTAAATATGACGAATAACGCAAAGAATTTCTCGAATTCTCAATTTGTATCTGTTAACGCTGTCTTTCGACTCGAAGACTCGAGAATCATGTATCCCTTTGATTGTTGCATCGTTAAAAAAAAATGGAATTGATATTATCACTTGAATTTAGCAAAAGATATTGCTGGGTGTGCTTCGCAACGGATGAGGACGATGCGACGGCTTCTTGGGTCAAGCCTTGTCACTGTCGCGGCACAACCAAGTGGGTACATCAGGGCTGTATACAACGTTGGGTCGATGAGAAGCAGAAAGGTCGTGCCGGTGCTCATGTCGCCTGTCCTCAGTGTAACACGGAATACATTATCGTCTATCCCGACATGGGTAAGTAGACACTGAACGAAGTAACAAACCGTTCAATTTCACGAAAAAAAAAACAGCCAGAACTTATTCAACATACCAATAGAATTTTTATGTTTTTTTAAAGGGTCTCTCAATTTGATCCTTTGGTGATAATAAACTACTGCAATTTTCTGTTTCTACTTTATTAAATCGAAGTGCCATGAAAATTCGGGTGGGGGTAAAAATGTCGAATGACCAAATATAGAACGACAAAGATTTCGAAACGACAGAATTATGAACTCTCAAAATAACGAAGGTTAAATCATTCGAAATTTTATCTTTCGACTGATAAAAAAATCGAATGAATATATATCGAACCATTATTTATTGGAGAGGTAATTTATTCGAAAACGAATATTCAGATTGTCTGCAATTCGGAACATAAAAATACAGAATCGAAAAATGTAGAACACCCATATCTCCGAAACAGAAAATAGCGAGTGCCTAATATGCGTAATACCGTCTATGGCGAAAAGCAATATATCGAAACGCAAAATGTCGATGGTCCGAAATGTCGAACGCCGAAAGGTCGAACGGCCAAAATGGCGAACGTGGTAGGGCCCGTCACGTGGGATGACTGTCTTACGATATTTTAGCCTACAGACCGCCAGCGCCATCTCGCAGCTTCACTCTGAGGCGCAAGTGACGTATTGCTCGATTCGCCATTCGGGCCGTTCTACATTTTGACCCTCCGCGATTTCAACCACTCGACTTTTCGGCCGTTCGCTTTAATGATTTTCTGCATTGTGAACCATCGCCATTTTTTTAATTCGGAGAATTGTCGTCTCGAATTATTTGGTGTTATGCATACAGGCCCATCGATTTTATGTTTTTCGATATTTTATTAAATCTGATTTTTGTTTTTCGCTACATATCAACTTCCGAGATGTTCATATTCGTAATTTTTATTTTCGAACTCACAGACTCTAGTAAGATTGATCTATCTATATTCGAACATTCGTTATTTTCGAATTCGACATTTTGGCCCATCTACATATCGATCTTTCGACATTTGTCCTCTCACCCGAAAATTCATTTAAATTTTACCTTTCACATATCCGCGCGAAAACGCTAGCCGCCATGCTGCTTCGGTTCGTGACGTCACTTGCATGGTAAACACCCAGGTAGAAAAATGTTATCTATATGGTATCCGAAAGATGTCACAAAACGGATATGGATAACTTTTTGGTTGTCCAAAAAGATGGCAGTTTGGATTACAAATAGTATCACTAACGATCGCTTCGCGGATAACTTGTTTGTGTCCAACAGGTTAACTGTACGGCAACTTTTAATGGTTGACAAATTGACAATCAGGGGTTAACTTTTATCCGTCGCCGGAACGGTAGCGTTAAGTTATCAAATCGACGTATCCGAAAGATATCCTCTTAAGGAGCCAGTCCACTTTGGAGCCGCGAAAAAAGGCTATTTTCGCGATTTTTTTTGAGGATTTTATAAAAGATACGAATATAAAAGTTGAGCTTGATAAATAAAGTCTTAAAATAATTTTTTTTTAAATTTCAATTCATTTTTATTCATTTTTAAGTACAAAAACTATAGTTTAACGTAACGCCTCAAAAATAGGTGGGCTAGGTAGCTCCATCACAACTCACATATATATATATATATATATATATATATATATATATATATATATATATATATATATATTAGGGTGGCCCTTGATATGGGTAAAAAAAATCTACGCGAAGCCCCAGCTATGTCCGTTAAGAGAAAGGCGTGCCTGTAAGCATGAACTTAAATTTAAATATCAATTTTTCTTCATGATTGGAGAAATGTCGATTTTTTAAATCTAGTTTATTTGTCAATTTTTCAACACGATATTTCTGTGGTTTAAAATAAATAAATTCGTACTGAACGAACTAGTATCGATATCTTATGTGTACATTTTTTAAATATTATGTTTTTTCCGACCAATTGGATGACTTGTGCGAATAAATAATTTCTTTGTTTTCAATAAAACGAACAAGCTCGCCAAGTTTAAAATCCTGCCAAGTTTAAAATGTCCCTATGCATTTTTGCGAAAGTAATTTTCAAATATATTTTTTATCCACAGCACTGGAGGTCTGATCTCAGTGAAATATTAATATGTTTGTATCTCAGCACGCAAGGAATATTTCTAACAAAATAAAAAAAAAAACAATTCTGGCCAATCCGGAAGTTCGATGTGAATGGTTTATCGTGAATTTATATCCTTCGTACTTAATAGATTTTTCTGACAAGATGCAAATTTAAAGTTTGATTTTGATGTGATTAAAAGCGTTCGACAGCAGCTAAATCGAACTATTGTTCCAAAATGATAGGATGGTAAAACTGAACGCTCATCAAATCTAGTATGGAGGACCTTATTGTTTGATCTGTATATTGAATGCCAATGTACAATAGCTTCGGAAAGTGAAAAAAAAATTGACAAATAAACTAGATTTAAAAAATCGAAATTTCTCCGATCATGAAGAAAAATTGATATTTAAATTTAAGTTCGTGCTTACGGGCACGCCTTCCTCTTAACGGACATAGCTGGGGCTTCGCGTAGATTTTTTTTTATTATTTCTAACCGTTTTGGAGGACGACGCGATCAATTTGTTTTTACCCATATCAAGGGCCACCCTAATATATATATATATATATATATATATATATATATATATATATATATATATTTCTTTATCAAAATCAACTTATTAATAGTCTAGGATATTTAATATAGCCCAATAGACCTATTTTTAGTTATTACATAGTAAACATCGTTAATAACCAAATCCGCGATGCGATTTTCGATATACTTTATTCGCGTCGCGGAATGTACAAATATAATGAATAGAATTTTACTAAACGTGCGATGACGTCTTTTTAGCGAATGACTTCACAAAATATCGAAGCAATACGATATTTATTTATACGTCTAATATATACGTACCGATAGTGTACTTACTCAAATTTTCGCGCCTCCTCGAACAAAACTGCCTGCGCTGTAAATAATTCTCTGCATAACCTAAAAAGCAAACGTACGCTTTCAGAATACAAGAAATGTACATTAAATATACACATATCTACTCAATGAGGTATATATACTCACGTGAGTTTGTTTAAACACTTTCTCGTTTTTTAAGTTATTTTTTAACACTCTGCACTATGCCCCAGTAGGCGAGCAGGTGAGAATACAACAGTCATCCGTTAAGTGTCATCTTTCGGACATTTGGATGCCTTTTCGCTATCTTCCGCCAATTCCAAATACGTAAAAAAAAACGGCATATTACCGATGTCCGAAAGATATCGTAAAAAAGACATCTTATGTGATTATTCTTCAGGATATCCTTCGGACAACGTTTAATTAGATACAATAGATAACAGCAGACAGATAACTTATTGATTCCTGAAAATAGTCATCAATTGCATAACAGCTTGTGATACCTTTAAGACATCCGTTTTCACCGCCAAAAGACATAGGATAACTTCACGACAACATTAAACGAAATATCGTTTGAAAGATGTCGAATAGTTATCTTACGGTAATGTTTTAAGGGCGGGGTAAAGTATTAAAATTTTTTTTTTTTCATTTTTGTTTAATTTTTTAAATGAATGCATAATATATCAAGAATATTGTGTTAAAATTTCAAGTCGATCGGAGTAAAATTGACGAAGTTATAAGTATTTGAGCGTCTATTGCTCCATGCCGTTCTCTTCTCTTCTGCGTTTTTCAAACCGTTTTTCTGAGACTTGTCATATTTGAAGTCCCTGTGCACGATAACTCAAAATCTACTGGACCAATCGCTTTGAAATTTTGCACAGTACTTCTTCACATAATTCACCAGGTATTGTCGAGAGCTTTTTTGTTTTTTTTTTTAATAATTACTAATTTTTCAACAACAAATTAGCCGATTTTTTTAGCGAAAATCGGGTTTTTGGCTCCCAAGTGCTACGAAAAATCGAAAAATCGAAAGAAAAAAAATCCTCCCGTCATTACCTCGAGAAACATCTCCTTTAACAAATGCATTTTGGTTTTTTTGTTTCAAATGATTCTGTTGCGAGTTATGGTGCACACCGCAAACCAACTTTTTTTCGAGGCGCCTCCGGGGTTTAATTTTCACTCGCTCAATTTTGAATATTTTGCAATGCAAATTTAGGAGAATGTTGTTCAAATGTTACTTTATTATATGTAAATTTTTCAATAAACGAACACTATTCGTTACACCAAAAAAAAAATCTTAAAAACATGCCTTTTTCGCCGAATTAACTTTACCCCGCCGTTAAAGATAACCTGAAAACGGCAACTTATCGGTGTCAGTTGGACATCTGTGCTACCTGGCAGGGTTGGGCGTAATTCTATTTATAAATACAAATACGAATTTATCCACATCGTGATTTTCATGTGAATATAAATACACATTTATTCATACTTCGCTTATTTGTATTCACACGCATGCATACAAATACAATGCTATTCACAAATATTCTGACCATACAAATAAATTCCCAGAAAAAAATTGTGAATATTCACGAAAAATTGTAAATACAAAAAAAATCACAAAATATGTCGTGAATTTTTTCGTATTTAAGACAAATTAAAATCAAATTCACAATGGTTAGATTCAAATTTACACCAAAAGTGAGTTCTTACGTATTTTGAGAGAAAACATTGCGTCGAGGCAAAGAAATTTTTGCAAAAAGAAATGTAAGTTTCAAATATTACATTATAAATATTCTCATATTTGATGAAAATTAAAATCGAATTCACGAAAATTATATTAAAATTTACACAAGTGAGTTCTTACGTGTTTTGAGAAGAAACATTGTGTTGAGGCAAAGAAATTTTTGCACAAAAAGTAATGAGTTTCAAATATTATTTTGTAAATACTATTTTACAAAGTAATTGTAATGAATTCGATTTTAATTTTCTTCAACTTGAGAAAATTCACAACTCATTTTGTGATTTTTTTCATATTTATAATGTAATATTTGAAACTCGCAGCTTTTTTGCAAAAATGTCTTTGCCTCGACGCAATGTTTTCTCTCAAAATACGTAAGAACTCACTTTTGGTGTAAATTTTAATCTAATCATTGCGAATTTGATTTGAATTTGTCTTAAATACAAAAAAAATTCACAACTTATTTCGTGATTTTTTTTTAATTCACAAGATTTTTTGTAAATATTCACGATTTTTGTGAGTATTCACAATTTTTCCTGTGAATTTGTACGTTCGGAATATTTGTACATACAATTGTATTTGTATGCCTGCATGTGAATACAAATAAGTGAAGTATTAATAAATTTGTATTTATATTCCCGTGAAAGTCACGATGTGAATAAATTCGTATTCGTATTTATAAATAGAATTACGCCCAACTCTGCTACCCGGGCGTCAACGCAGCGCCAATTGTGAATACGTAAATTTTGTTGGTTAAAAGTGAGTTACAATCCCCTTCATTGGTGTGCTGTTCCTAAATGTAAAAATACTAGTGTAAAAACACCGGGAAAGTTGTGGATTCAAATGTCAATTGATACAAATATGCGGAAGATTTGGTTAAAACTCGCGAGAAGAGATCCAAAGTCATAGTCCGAAAAAAAAACTCAATTCTTCTTTTTCAAAGCACAGAAAACAATTTGAAAATTTGCAATCAACTATGACAAACGATAACACATAGTTGTTGACGCTTTCTTTCGCAGGTTAGAGAGTAATACGCCCGGGTGAGGGTGAAAATGTCGAATGACCAAATATAGAACGACAAAGATTTCGAAACGACAGAATTATGAATTCTCAAAATAACGAAGGTTAAATCATTCGAAATTTTATCTTTCGACTGATAAAAAAATCGAATGACTATAAATCGAACCATTATTTATTGGAGAGGTAATTTATTCGAAAACGAATATTCAGATTGTCTGCAATTCGGAACATAAAAATACAGAATCGAAAAATGTAGAACACTCATATCTCCGAAACAGAAAACCGCGAGTGCCTAATATGCGTAATACCGTCTATGGCGAAAAGCAATATATCGAAACGCAAAATGTCGATGGTCCGAAATGTCGAACGCCGAAAGGTCGAACGGCCAAAATGGCGAACGTGGTGGGGCCCGTCACGTGGAATGACTGTCTTACGATATTTTAGCCTACAGACCGCCAGCGCCATCTCGCAGCTTCACTCTGAGGCGCAAGTGACGTATTGCTCGATTCGCCATTCGGGCCGTTCTACATTTTGACCCTCCGCGATTTCAACCACTCGACTTTTCGGCCGTTCGCTTTAATGATTTTCTGCATTGTGAACCATCGCCATTTTTTTAATTCGGAGAATTGTCGTCTCGAATTATTTGGTGTTATGCATACAGGCCCATCGATTTTATGTTTTTCGATATTTTATTAAATCTGATTTTTGTTTTTCGCTACATATCAACTTCCGAGATGTTCATATTCGTAATTGTTATTTTCGACTTCACAGACTCTAGTAAGATTGATCTATCTATATTCGAACATTCGTCATTTTCGAATTCGACATTTTGGCCCATCTACATATCGATCGTCCGACATTTGTCCTTCCACCCATACGCCCATCGCTTTCTTTGTTTACTATGTCAATGACGTCACGGCGGAATTCATTATGGCCGCTACCGTTTCGCATGTTCGTTCAACCGATAGAAAAAGTCTTTTTCTAAAAATGAATTATAATATCTATTTTGTCTTTTTGTCAATTAAAACCACCATTATTCGATTGTCTATTGCGAAAGCTACCTTATTTGTACATTTCTAGTATCAGGTTGATAAAAAAGTTTTGTCGCAATAATTTCAATATAATTTATTTATATATCTTACACAAAACATTTCTAATCAACAATATATTCGCCATCGGTTTCTATGACACTCGACCATCCAGTTGGCAACTCATTTATTCCCTTTTCCCAGAACTGCGGCGGCTGGAACTCAAAGAAATTTGAAATATCCCTTCTGAGATCGTCGACGTTTTTGAAAGTTTTGTTTCTCAAATATGCCGTCAAATGTCTGAACAAATGGTAGTCAGATGGCGCGATGTCGGTAGAGTATGGTGGATGAGGAACGGTATTCCAGTGAAGCTCAGTGATTGTTTTATGGGTTTCCTTTGCGACACGGGGGTCTCGCGTTGTCGTGGAGAAGGTGCACAGTCGCGCGTCTTGGCCGTTTTTTTTCTTATAGCTTTTGCCAATTCCTGGAGATTCTCGATGTATCGTGTAGAGGAGATCGTCTTACCTGCAGGGAGAAAATTGTGAAACAGCATTCCCTTTGCGTCCCAGAAACAGCACAACAAAACCTTTTGTGAGTGACGATCAGATTTCGGTTGGTGTGGCGGTTTTTCTCCGATAGGAAGCCAGTAGGCTAAACGCGTTCTGTTATCATACAAGACCCAGCTTTCATCTCCCGTCACAAGATCTTCTAAAAACTGCTTGCGACGGTGGCGAAGCAGGAGAGACTGGCAGATGGTCACGCGACAGTTCTTATTGTCGTCGGTGAGACGGTGGTGGTATCCATTGA
This sequence comes from Ophion obscuratus, assembly GCA_964007375.1. Taxonomy (NCBI): domain Eukaryota; kingdom Metazoa; phylum Arthropoda; class Insecta; order Hymenoptera; family Ichneumonidae; genus Ophion; species Ophion obscuratus. The sequence goes on along the minus strand of OZ023312.1, from coordinate 83,168,239 downwards.
GCTAGAACCTTCCTGTATCCCAAGTTTTGTAAGTGATTGACTATTGACGGTTGGGTGCAGCCAAGTTCTCTTGCTAGCTCGTGCGTACTTGCTTCCGGTTTTGCTTTGATGCAGCGGAGTAATGCTTCATCATCGATGGTCGACGGTCGTCCGGAACGTTCCTTATCTTCAAGGCTCGTGTCTCCAGATATAAAACGATTGAACCAACGCTGGACTGTTCCATGAGAAACTACGTTCTCGCTGAATGCATCCTGTATATTTTTAGCAGTTGTGCTTGCGTTCGTGCCGCGCCGCCACTCGTAAAAAATGATCGCTCGAAGTTGCTCCTGCGAGATCGAAGCCATTTCTGTCCACTGGAACGCGCGCTCGCCCTTTTATACCCCATCACGCGGAAGAGTAGAAAACATTCTAGAATATTCTCAACATATTAGGTGTACAAATAAGTTTTAGGACACTTCGATTTTGTATCATAACAGCTATTCTAAATTAATTCAAAGGTCCCGCTCACTTATCATAGATGGCGCTTGATATGTAGTATCGAAACGTAAAGGAGTCATAAACATAACCTATAAATTCTGTAAATTAAACATGCAGACCGATAAGCTATTTATTAGACACTGCATTCGCTATGAATTCCATCAAGGAAAAAGTGTTAGGAAAGCGTGTGAATCGATATGTTCTGTTCTTGGAGACAATATTGTATCTAAAAGTACATGTGAGTATTGGTATAAGCGATTCAAAGAAGGTGATTTCGACGTTAGTGACCGTGAACGCACGGGGCCTCCTGTAAAGGTGGACGATCAGGAACTGCAAGCGTTGCTGGATGAAAACTCTTGTCAGACGGAGAAACAACTTTCGGAACAGCTTGGAGTAACTCAACAAACTGTTTCTTATCGTTTAAAAGCAATGGGTAAGATTCGAAAAGGAACAAAGTGGGTACCACACTTTCTGACTCAAGAAAATAAAAACAGCCGTCTTAACATTTGTGTGAGTCTTTACAACAAGCAACATAGAAAGTCTTTCTTGTGGAAAATTGTGACCGGCGATGAAAAGTGGATTTATTTTGATAATCCGAAACGCAAATATCATTGGGTTGACCCCGGCGAGCCGACAACATCCACGCCAAAGCGCAATGTTCATTGTAACAAAGTCATGCTGTGCATATGGTGGGATATGAAAAGCGTACTGTATTATGAACTTCTCAAACATGGTCAAACAGTTACTACCGATCGCTATTGTCATCAATTGATGCAAGTGAATCAAGAAATTGAGAAGAAACGTCCATTTTCTGGTAAAGGAAAACGTCCAGTAAAACTGCTCCATGGCAACGCGCGGCCTCATGTGGGTAAACCGGTCAAGGATACGTTACTAGCGCTTGGATGGGAAGCTGTACCACACCCGGCATATTCACCAGACTTAGCCCCATCCGATTATCATTTATTCCGGAAAATGCAGAACGATTTGTCTGACGTGCGATTCAAAACATTTGAAGAAGTGGAAAAATGGGTCGCTAAATTTCTTACCTCGCAAGACGAAAGTTTCTTTGCGAAAGGCATCCGCGAGTTACCTGAGAGATGGCTGAAGGTCACTCAGTGCGATGGAGATTACTTCGATGAATAACTGTGTTTTACTTCTTTTTCAATAAATCTTGAATTTTTTGAAAACTGTCCTAAAACTTATTTGTACACCTAATAGCTCGATGTCATATTGCGTCAATACGCAAAAAGACATTTTAAAAAATGTTTGCGACAAAACTTTTTTATCAACCTGATATTTTTCTTACATAGAGTAAAGTACCCTGTTTGACAGTACGTTTCGTTCGCGACAATTTCAGGGCCCCTGGTGGTAATATTGGACACTATAGACGGTGTCATATTTCGGGTATGCCCGTTCATAGCAGCCGGAATAGTTGTCGGGTCGATTTATTGGACAGCCGTTACGTACGGTGCGGTAACAGTGATGCAAGTGGTCGGTCACAAGGATGGTCTCACAATGATGGAGCAGGCTGATCCCCTGATTCTTCTCGTTGGCCTACCAACCATACCGATTATGCTCGTGCTCGGAAAAATGCTCCGATGGGAGGATCAAGCTCTCGGCCTTCTTAGGAGACACGCCTGCAAAGTTCCGATTCTCAGGCACTTCTTGCCATGCAGGTAAACACGTCAACATCGCGATCTCAAAATTCGTGCCAATTCGCTGACTTAAATTCCCTCGAATCGAATGCTTCCTTGTTAACTTTGAGAAAACTAATCGCTCGCAAATTATAGCTATTCCGACACCGACAGAGCACAATCTCAAGAGGTCCCACCAATGAGCGATCCCGTATCGGCGACTCGCATTTTGTGCGGAGCTCTTCTACTACCGACTATCGCCAGTATCTGCGGCAAGATATTCTTCGAGAGCATAAACTCGAATTTTCAAAGAACTCTTCTGGTGAGTATTTACGGAACTTGGATTTACTGAGGAGCGCCGATAGAAGTAAAAGAATTTGGAAAACGGCGCCATTTTTTCGATTAAGGGGAGATATACACCTAGGAGCCGGAAAAAAGGTCATTTTTGTGAATTTTTTTCAAGGAAAACTATTTGAAATTTCGGATTGGGCTTTTAATTATCTAAAAGTATATACATTCAAAAATGTGTTTAATTTTCTTTATTTAAAAATATCAAAAATATACAAGGATATTGTATGATCCTTGGAGCGTCGTGAAAAAAATCTGCGTATACGGTACCCACTGGCGTTTCTTCAAAAATCATCTGAACAAAAAGCAAAAAGATCATTAAATTAGACACTATAATCTAGTACTTGCCGATTTTGAAAATATCGATTTATGACAAAATGGCGGACGTTTGAACATAAATAGTGATTTTTGGGCCAAAAATTAATTATTATTTTGCCTATAAAACAAAAACCAAGTAACGGAAAAAAAATCCTATGACAAGTACTAGATAATGGTGTATAGAATAACCACAAAAAACCTCAAGGCAATCGGTTCATTGGTTTTCGAGAAATTTTGGGTACCGATTTGAAAAACGTGGTTTTGAGAAAAACGCGTTTGAAAATTTGGGAATGAATAAATCATGAAATTTGTCAACTTACTTAAATCATCGATACCAGGCCCATAGTGTAGGACTTCCACGGTCGGCGGAATGTTCATAGCTTCTAAATCGATTTTTTCGATCATCTAGGTGTATATCTCCCCTTAAGCGGCTATACCAGTGTGAACGCTGAAAATTTGGGTGATTTTCGCGGCTTTTTTCAAAGAAAAGTACTCAATTAAATGGTTCGGAAAATTAAAAATATATTTTACTATATTTGACCTATATTGCATAATTTTTTCATGGAAAAATATTGAGATCCACGCGACTTATGCGCTGCGTTCGGAGGCGCAGAAAAAAAGTTCCTCCATTGCTGACATGATTCCGGCCGATTGAGTAGGTGAAACCGAAAAAGGAAAATAATGTCGTTAAACTGGAAAGTATTTCCTGTAAAATGACGTAGGATTTTCGTAAAATATCGAAATGATGAAAAAAAAGTCTGTTTTCTTGCCTATAAAATGGTCGTTTTTTTTTTCAATGCCAAAACGTCATTTTTCATTCAATCAAAAATATCCTACGTCATTGTAGAGTAAATATATATTTAAGAGTACTCAGTTCAAATGTCAAGTCAATCGGATAATTGCTGTGAGAGTGATATGGGGCCGTCCATATATTACGTCATCGATTTTTGCTGATTTTCGACCCCCCCCCCTACAATCATCCTATCGTCATTTCCTAATGACCCGCCCCCTCTCGCAAAATTGACGTCATTACCAGTTTGGCAAAATTAAAACATTTGCGGATTTGAGAAAAATTGGGTAACATTAAAACATTTTGTTATAGAATCATCTTTTATTATTTTGTACTTTGGCAATGTTTATTAATATAATAATATTATTCTTGAGAAGAGTATGTGGCTTCCGGATGGAGGCCGTGTTGAGGATCAGCGTTGTGCCGACGTTTCGCAAACGTTACAGTCTGCATCATCAGGGCTGAGAGCTCCGATACTGAAGCTCTCGTGTCTCAGGTATTCCTTATATAGTTGCAGTCATCGTTCTGGATCGCTGCACCAGCCAATCAGATGTTTTAATTGATCAGCTGGTCAATTAAAAAACCGGGAGGACGGTGTGCCAAATAGGATTGACGTGATATCCTCCATCTCTGTTTAGATTGTCCGGATGTTTTCGGATTTCCAAGCCTTCTCGGTGTTTCCTGGAAAAATAGCTGTTTGATGGGGCCAGGCTTTGGGCTTTGTCGAACTGGATGGCATGACCAGTCTCCATCCAATGTTCGGCCAGCGCTGATTGTGTAATATGGCCATATTTGATACACCGTTGATGTTCTTTGATCCGTGTACTGATCTTCCTCCCGGTTTCTCCTATGTACACTTTACCGCATGAGCAGGGTATCTTGTATACTCCTGGTGCACTTAATGGTGGTCTTTGGTCTTTTGCACTTGGAATCACTTGTGCTAGTTTCTTCTGAGGTTTGAAGATGACTCGCACGTTATGTTTTCCAAGGACCCTCCCTATGCGATCGGTTACGCCCTGAAGGTATGGAAGGGAAGTTGTTGCGGTTATTTGTCCTTCATTCTCCCTATCAGGTGCTGTAACCGTTTTCGGATCAGCTATTTTTCTTTTTAGATTTTTGATCGTTCTTTCGATGTTGCCTGGCTTGTAGCCATTGTCTCCTAAAGCTTTTCGTAGGTGTTCTAGTTCAACCTCCAAGGAGTCTGGTTCGGAGATCGCTAGAGCTCTGTAGACCAGAGAGCTTATGACCGACTGTTTTTGGGAAGGGTGGTGATGGGACGTAGCATGGAGGTATCTATCCGTATGCGTTGGCTTCCGGTAAACTTTATGGCCCAAAGTGCCATCGCTTTTCCGTTGCACCAGTACATCCAGAAAAGGGATTTGATTTTCCTGTTCTATCTCCATGGTGAATTGAATATTGGGGTGCTGGGAGTTGAGGAAGGTTAAGAAATGACTGAGGTTTTCTTTGCCGTGACTCCAAATGACGAAGGTGTCATCGACATATCGGAACCAGGTGGAGGGCTTGAGGGAAGCTTCTTGCAGAATTCTGTTCTCGAAGTTCTCCATAAAGATGTTGGCGATGATAGGAGAAATAGGGGAACCCATGGCTGCGCCTGAAGTTTGTTCATAAAATTGGGATTGAAATTGGAAATATGTAGAGTTTAGGCAATGTTCTATGAGGGGCAGTAGGTTAGGGTAAACTTTTTTGGAATTTTTAACTATGCTTAGGGTTTCATTGATTGGGACGTTTGTACTTGGTTTGTACGTTTGTACATTGGTTGGGACAATCTAAACAGAGATGGAGGATATCACGTCAATCCTATTTGGCACACCGTCCTCCCGGTTTTTTAATTGACCAGCTGATCAATTAAAACATCTGATTGGCTGGTGCAGCGATCCAGAACGATGACTGCAACTATATAAGGAATACCTGAGACACGAGAGCTTCAGTATCGGAGCTCTCAGCCCTGATGATGCAGACTGTAACGTTTGCGAAACGTCGGCACAACGCTGATCCTCAACACGGCCTCCATCCGGAAGCCACATACTCTTCTCATTACATAAAGAGCCGTGAAAGCCTTAAAACTAATATTATTCTTCCCTATTCTTTATTTTTCTTTGGATAGCTCCCACATTTTGTTATAGAATCATCTTTTATTATTTTGTACTTTGGCAATTTTCATTAATATAATAATATTATTCTTCCCTATTCTTTAGTTTTCTTTGGATAGCTCCCACGGAGTTTTCACCCATTCTTGCAAATCCTGGATCACGGGTAATATCTCCGTATCCTCCCCATATTCATTTTGGCTCGATCGAACTATTTTCATAGGTACGCTGTTATTTGAAGTTCTCGAATATAATGTAGACAAACCTTATGTAATAAATAAGTAAATAATGAGTTCAATAATTAATAACATTAGGTACTTGCAAAATATTTTTCATCACTCATGCGGGGAAACCACTCTAGTTGTACAATATACTATTGTACATTTTGAAGTGGTATCACCCCCAGAACCCCCCCCCCCCCCCCAAATTTAGAATGACGTAATATATGGACGGCCCCTAATGACAATGACAATTGAGTGAAATGATAATGATATTCTTGAAAGTATAAACTGTCGAAAAAGGCAACAAAAAATCGATTTTTTGAAAGTGTCACAGTAGTAGAGCCCCGTAAGGAGTCTTCTCACTTTAGACGCTAAAAAGGCTATTTTCATGATTTTTTTAATAGGTTTATATTATACAGGGTATCCAATAGGAAGTTGCTGAAACTAATCGACTGTCATTTTAAAACACGTGCACAGAATCAGAAAAGCCAAATTGCTTTAAATAGAGGAAACTCTGCAGTTTTAAACGCACATAAATAAAACCCAGTCAAATATTTTTTACGTCAATTTATTACATCTTATAAAAATAACGAAAAAGTACAGTGATTAATGATAGATATTTTCGAACTGCGAATCGTTAGATTGTGCACAAAAATCAATTCTCTTTTGAAATCTGTGAAAAACTGTGTCCAACATATCGTTCGTAATGCCGCGAGCCACTTCGTGGATGGCCGCGATCAGTTCTTCTACTGTGCTGGGGTTTTTAGCGTAACAATGATCTTTAATGTAACCCCACAAGAAAAAATCACAAGGGTTCAGGTCCGGTGAGTACGGAGGCCATTCTAGTCTGCATTGAGCAAATTTAGGGTGCCCCAGACCGATTACTCGAGTCCCATATACGCGATGAATAGCTTCAAACACCTCATGAGTCCGGTGCGGCGTTGCTCCATCTTGCATGAAGTAAAAAATTTTAACCGATCCCCTCTTTTTTGCATAAGGGAAGAATTTCGTTTCCAAAAGCTGTTTGTAACTCTCTCCTGTTACCGTAGATTCCAAGAATTGCAAATAAATTCCTTTTACTGAAATCGCTGCCCATGCCGTTACTTTCTGTGGATGAAGGGACTTCGCTAGCCATATGTTGGGATTTTCCGTTCCCCAAAACCGGTAATTTTGCTTGTTTACGTACCCATTCATCCAAAAATGTGCTTCATCGGAATAAATAATCAATTTCTCATTAAGTTCTTCGGCTTCAAACATTCCCGTAATAGTGTTACAAAATTCGATGCGTTTCGTCATGGCATGTTCAGTTAACAATTGACGAGTGCTTATTTTATACAGATGAAACTTTAAAAAATATTTCAAAATGTTGTGTAATGATGATTTGGTTATTTTTAATGCTTGAGCAGCTTTCCGAATCGAATCATTTGGATTTTGTTTGAAATAATTCTCAACTTCGTTGATCTTCTCCGGTGTAGTCACCGTAACAGATGGACCTGGCAACTCGTGTCTACGGTCCTGGAGTGTACCATACTTCACGAAGTTATCGATTATCCTACAAAAATTAACGTAAAATTACTTCAGTGCAGTTTAATTGAATTGAAACACAAGTTGTGTGATAGATGAATATGAATAAATATTAAATTCTTACCTTTTCAGAGTGTTTTCGCTGGCAACTCTATGAGTTCCAAACTTAGTACGAAACCCTCTATACGCATTGCTATACATTTTTCCCCTCGAGAAGAAGCACTCAATAAGATATACTTTTTCTTCCGTGGTGAGCTCACTCATTTTGACGCGCGCGTACGTGCTTCAACCACGGCTGGAATAAAACTGCGGGGCCTCAGGTATGCGCCTTAGAAAAAGGGACCCCTATTGAATTCATGGAGGGAAGAGACATTTAGTTTTAGCAACTTCCTATTGGACACCCTGTAGATAATGAGATAAAAGTTGTTACACTTAATAAATACACTTTCGAAATATATTTAAAAAAAATGTATTCAAGTCACGATTTATACACGAAAATGGTAGTTAAAAAAATTGTAGGTCTGCGCTGTTGATAAAATCTCGGAGATGGATCATCCGAAACAAAAAAAAATAACGATTTTAGATTCAGTGTGTTAATGGCTATAGCGCATATCATACGATTTTTGATATATGCAAAAATAAGAAAACAGCGAACATTTTTCGAAAAAACTAAAAAAGTGTTTTTTTTTCACCGTTTTTGGCAAAAAAAGTAAATAACAATTTTTTAAATCCTTCATATGCGCTATAACTATAGTTGTAAAGAATATGTGGTTAAAATTTCACAAGGATCGGTTCAGTAGTTTTGAAGATTTTGATGAAAAACGTTGTTTCGAGAAAAACGAGAAAAATACATAAAAACATTTTTTTGAATGTATTTTGAAAGTTTATTTATTAAGGGTAACCTTTTATATCAACATCTATAATATAAACCTATCAAAAAAATGAATCAAAATAGCCAAAAGGTCAACCAACCAAAGATTTAGCGTTTAAAGTGAGAAGACCCCTTAATGTTGTGCCCAACGATCGCAATACTGAGCCCAAAGGTGGGCGATGTTAATCCAAAAATTAACTACGTCAATCGTTATTACGCCTCTCTAAAAGATTAACTTCGTTAAGCGTTAAAGCGTTAGTTTGTTGAAAATTTAACGCGAGTTAAAGTTAACAGTCCATATGAAATTGTAGGTAATTCTTATCATTATGTTTCACCTAACACTTACTTTAACAATGAACCAGTCACGTAAGGATTTTATACTCAGATTAATACATATGGTATATTTAAGCATACAAAACAATTTTTCAAATTCATTTATCATCAAAATGACGGAGCTGTGGCAGAGTGTTGCCGCGAGAGTTGCGAATCAGCGTGCAGTCTAGCTTCCCGTAGACTTTGATTCGCAAAACAATTCAAACATTTTTTCAGTTCAAACATGAATAGTTTCTATTTGACAATAATTAGAATGAAGCAAATGCAAATCGAAGAGATTGACACGCATTTACAAAAAAGTCAAAATTTCACGCAAAATTTCTGTACAATTTGGATTTAAAAAAGTTTTTTTCCCCAATTTTTGAAAAAAACAATTCTCGTCACGTAGAAGGTGGCAATATTATCAATATTTCTACCAAGTTTCACCTCAATCGTCTTAATAGTTTTTGAGTAATCCTGCACGCCAATTTCGAAAATGCAGTTTCAAGAGAAACGTATTTGCACTGATAAAACAGTTTATTTATAGTAAAGAAATACATTTAGTTGGCGCTTTAATTCAAATATTCATTAACTGTTACCACATTTGTTAGTCGTTGAGAAATATTCGTGTTCTCATGACAAAACTTTATAGCCATAGTATTTCTTTGAAAATAATGATGTATTTGATCACTTTTATTTCTCTTAACTCAGTAGATGTTTATGGTAATCTACTAACGAGTTAAAATTGTCACATGATAATACAGTTCAAAGGAGTAGAGACCTGTTCACAATTAATATATTTAGATTTGGGCCTGTTAAGGAGGCTGGAGCGATTCAGTTGAGTCAAATGACGGTCTATTCATTTTTTTTTCAATGAACCTCAAAAAAATGCATACGAGGTACAGATTTATTCTATATATGCTAATTTTTTTGAATATATAATCAAAGGGCAAATCTATGCATTTTAACATTTTTATTACGTAAAGTAGAAAAACTTTTGTTACAGTCCGACCTCCGAATAAGAAACCAAAAGCCCCCAAGGGGAAGAGTTTTTCTTATATATCGCATACCCCCACCAGGCGTGCGCTCCACGCTCGTTACCTCTGTTTCTCTCTCACTTTTTTCCGCATGCGATCTTCTCAACAAGAAACTCGCTCGGACGAGTTGCAAATTAGTACTCACATCGCCAATGCAAAAACGTTTTCGACTGCGCGTGGACATTTATTTAGCGAATTTTTTTTTCACGTTAATATACATACTATTGAATATTATTGTGCACTACTGTATCTGAATTACTATTAACTGTCATAAAATGACCGAAACTGTAAAGAAGCGTAAGAGATCAGACTGTAGTATACAAGTCGAAGAAAATATTACAGAATCTGCGCCACAAGGTGATAATTTAGACAAAGAGCTTTACGTCCATATTGTTTTATCCCATTTATATAAAAGAAGAAGTCAATATCTCTGAGGATTCATCTTCAATGGCAGAGTTCGACTCTCGAAAATATTCCACCGTCAGTTGAGTGCGTTGCGGATCACAATAATACGTAACAAGACGAAAACGCTTTTCATTACGACTCGGAAACTTTTGCTGTTTTATATGAAAATCTTTAAGGGCGGGGTAAAGTATTTAAATGTTTTTTTTTTAAATTTTTTAAATGAATGCATAATATATCAAGAATATTGTGTTAAAATTTCAAGTCGATCGGAGTAAAATTGACGAAGTTATGAGTATTTGAGCGTCTATTGCTTCATGCCGTTCTCTTCTCTTCTGCGCTTTTCAAACCGTTTTTCTGAGACTTGTCATATTTGAAGTCCGTGTGCACGATAACTCAATATCTACTGGACCAATCGCTTTGAAATTTTGCACAGTACTTCTTCACATAATTCACCAGGTATTGTCGAGAGCTTTTTTTTTTTTTTTTAATAATTACTAATTTTTCAACAACAAATTAGCCGATTTTTTTAGCGAAAATCGGGTTTTTGGCTCCCAACTGCTACGAAAAATCGAAAAATCGAAAAAAAATCCTCCCGTCATTACCTCGAGAAACATCTCCTTTAACAAATGCATTTTGATTTTTTTGTTTCAAATGATTCTGTTGCGAGTTATGGTGCACACCGCAAACCAACTTTTTTTCGAGGCGCCTCCGGGGTTTAATTTTCACTCGCTCAATTTTGAATATTTTGCAATGCAAATTTAGGAGAATGTTGCTCAAATGTTACTTTATTATATATAAATTTTTCAATAAACGAACACTATTCGTTACGCCAAAAAAAAAATCTTAAAAACATGCCTTTTTTTTCGCCGAATTAACTTTGCCCCGCCGTTAAACGCCCTTATCTTTGTTTTTATTTTATATGAAATCTTGTCAACACATATATGTATCTTTTTAATTAATACAAAAAATTTCTAATAAACTTGTAGATTTTTTGTTACATTCACACACGCACACACACATACGCACGCATGCACACATCAATTTACAGTACACCGTTCACTCTATTTTGCCCGAATAATCTCTCCCAGGCTGGTTTCTTAACCAGAGGTTCCGCGCACAAAATTCTCGAGCTCGGAGTTCGAGTCGAAGTGGGGGGAGCGCTCGAGTGAGAAACTGGGGAAAGTTTCTTATTGCCGGGTTTCTTATTCGGAGGTCGAACTGTACTACCAACTTGAAAAAGCATAACATTATCGATGATTATTATGAAAAAAAACTACGACAACGAATGTTTTATACAATTCACAATGAAATTTTGAGGAATTCATAATTATGCCTATTCATATTTACGTCACGAGCTTATTGGCCCATGGTTTACGATGGGCAAGATGAGAATTTTTTTTTCTAAATGTTCACAAAGGCTCAGATTGCGTTAATCCGTTGTTAGAAATGGTTTATCTTGGTGCTAAATAACAATCAAAATTACATAACCTTTAGTGTGAAAGTCTTGCCCATCTAACCGCAAGTTAAATTACATTCGTTAAACTATTTTTTATCTCTGGTGTTTGGTGGTGAAAAAAGTTCAAAAAAATCGTAGACTCAGTATAGTGCAACCAATAACATGTATTTTTTAATTAAATTTTACCTTGGATTGTGGCTAACGCTCGAACCTCCTTAACGTGTAGTTGCCGCGACTATCCTGTGTTCGATGCAAACGAACATGTCGCGACAATTAACCGATCTTCATTCGAGACGACTATCTCGGCCGCATTTGAGCCCAGCGTCACACTGGTATAGCCTCTTGAAGAAAAAAAAACTCGATTTTTTTAATTCTCGCAAATGTAAATCCCAACTTGATCGATAATATTGCGAACACGACGTTTATCCAGGGAGGCGTGGCGTTCATAACGATAAAGGGTGCTTTCAAGATCTATCACAAGCAACAGCAATACGTAAGACAGTGCCAAAGGCGTATAATGGACTATACGGACTCGAACGTAGCGATGTACAGAAGGCAACAGAGCACGGATAACAACCAAACGAGCTAAATCCGTAATATTTCAGTCCGAATCGATCGGTCTTTCTCCCGAGGATCAGAGACGGCGAGAATGCTACGCAAAGATGAGCGCAAAGCCGCTCATTTTAATTATCTGGCTCAAAAGGGAAAAATTCGATACAAAAGTACACTGAAGTACTTGAAGCATCACTCGAGACAGCAACAAACAGACGAAGCTCATATACGGACGATAGATGTACATACTTACATAGTTGCAGATTTTCCGATGAATTACGCTCGCCAATGCTCTTTTCTGCTGTAATTGCCGTTTATCGGTTAATCGGAGAAGTTAACGCGAATAGTTCGAAATATATCCGTCACGTTGGCGCAGAAGTACGAGCGGTCGATGGACAATGAGAGTGAAGACGAATTTCACGAATTCGATAAAGATGTATCCAACGCTGCCACCTCCACCGCACAGCGCGACGTCGTGAAAATTCTCATTAAAACTATAACTCGAAAGAACTGAAAAGAACGTTTATATTTTTTGTTCAATTTTATCTTCAATCGCTCCAATCGTGAATATCAATTTGGAGTGTATCGATGACAATCCGGATATCCAGAGGGAGCACCTCGGACAAATCGAGAAAGCATTCCAAGCCCAGACGGCTTTTCCGTGCATTTTTCACGACTTAAGGCCGTAATTTCGCTTCAGTTTGACGAGAGAATATCCAGAACTCTGGAAATCCAGGTCGCATACAAGGCATTCCACATTACTTGAGCCAGTAAAAAAAAATCGACGAATTTTGAAAAATCGAGTTACTTTATTGAAAAATATTCACTGTGTCGAAATTTAAAAAAAAATTTGACGTTTTTTCTCGTTGATTACCATTTTTTAACATCTTTCCATTCAAATGGCTGTATCTTTGGCAGGATTTGACGTATTTACATTCGTAAAAAACGAAAATGTGCGTCTTTTTCTAGCCTTCCAGAAAAAAATTAATTTAGATTTTATTGAGCAAGTCGAACGTCCGTTTCAGGGCAAAATATGCAAAAATATTTTTTTTCTCAAGGAAAAACACTCGTTGTTTTATTTTTTAAAATTTCCCCGAATTGTGAATAGGAAAAACGGATTTTTGGTATTTTTTATATTATGGGATTCCTAAACACCGTGAAGTAACAGCTATTTTTATTTTTTTTATTTTTTAAAATTAATATTCGATTGAAGAGTGTGGAGCACTCCGAGGCTCCAATACATATGACATATATGTCATATGTATATCAAAAACCTGGTAAACATACGAGTGCTCCACACTCTTCAATCGAAAATTAATCAAAAAAATATTTAAAAAATAAAAATAGCTGTTACTTCACGGTGTTTAGGAGTCCCACAATATAAAAAATACCAAAAATCCGTTTTTCGTATTCACAATTCGGGGAAATTTAAAAAAATAAAATAACGAGTGTCTTTACGTGAGAAAAAAAATATTTTTCCATATTTTGCCACGAAACGGACGTTCAACTTGCTCAATAAAATCTAAATTAATTTTTTTCTGGAAGGCTAGAAAAAGACGCACATTTTCGTTTTTTACGAATGTAAATACGTCAAATCCAGCCAAAGATACAGCCGTTTGAATGGAAAAATATTTAAAAAATCGACACGGTGAATATTTTTCAATAAAGTAACTCGATTTTTCGAAAATTATTTGTCGATTTTTTCTTTATTGGCTGAAGTGACGTGGAATGCCTATTATTTGAAAGTTTTCTTTGTCTCGGATATTCAAAGATGCGAACTTTTTACGATCTCGCTGGAGCTGGATACGTTACTGCGAACGAAAGCTTTTGTCTTTTTAATTCTTTCATTATTATACGTTCGATAACGCGATCCACCGGTTCAATAACTACTAGGGTCGTTATTTCTATTTTCACGTGGCACAGACACACCAATGGTGCTAGACAAGGAAACAAACAGGCTGAGAAACGTCGGCGAATAAAACAAACATGAAATCCAGAACACGAAATTCGTGCATATTTCCACCGAAGCCAAGTTGGCTGGTAACTTTTATTTCCGCGCGACACTTAACGATGTATTGCCCGTAGATTCCCCATAGTACAGTCGTGCTGTCGCTGAAAAACCCCGTAATCGGAAAAAAAAATTGGAAGGCTAGTTTTTTGACAGGTTATTTTGTAGGTGCCGCGGGTGCTACATCCAAGCATGCCTAAAAATCGGGGTGTAGGGTTTTTTTAGGGGATGAAAGGCGACGGGGGTGTATTAATGCCAAACTACAACCCCTACGAGGTCGGCGCCGTGAGAAAAAATGTGCAGAAAAATCCGGGCTTTAGTTTTGTCCACAGCGCCGAAGTCGTGGAAGTTCATTTTGGGGGTGAAATTTTGAAAAATCAGTTTTAATTAAAAAACTCTTTAGAAAAAAATCGTACACTTTTTGTTCAAACGGGAACGTTGTAGCCCTTGAAAAGACGCGTCGATCAAGTATTTCATCATCACTCTCCTATAATATCTTCACCCCCAAAAAAAAGGTTAAAATACCAAAAAAAATTGTTTATTGAATAACTCAAAAACAATCGATTTTTCGGGTATGGTTCAAACGTACGAAACGTAGAGAATAATTTCCTCTATATTTTCGTTTCTATGGGCCACCCTTGAATTTTGATTTTTCAACCCCTCTCGGGGGTTGAAAATTCAAAATGAAATTCTGGGAAAACTATTGACCGCACGAATTCGCCGCCGTGGAAGAATTTGTAGCTTGAACCCTCAGCTACATTTTTGTCCACAGCGCCGAACTCGTATCTCTTTATTTTCGGTCAATACTTTTCCCGGAATTTCATTTTGAATTTTCAACCCCTCAGAGGGGTTCGAAAAAGCAAAATTCAAGGGTGGTCCGTAGGAACGAAAATATAGAGAAAATTATTCTCTACATTTCGTACGTTTAAACCATGCCCGAAAAATCGATTGTTTTTGAGTTATTCGATAAACTATTTTTTTTTTATACTTCAATAATTCTTTTGGGGGTGAAGATATTATTGGAGCGGGATGATAAAATACTCGATCGACGCGTCTTTTCAAGGGCTACAGTGTTCCCATTTGAACCAAAATTGTATGAATTTTTCCTGAAGAGTTATCGAATGAAAACTGATTTTTCAAAATTTCACCCCACTTTTTCACCCCCGAAATGAACTTCCACGACTTCGGCGCTGTGGACAAAAATGAAGACCGGATTTTTCTGAACGTTTTGTCTCCCGGCGCCCACCTCGTGGGCGTTGTAGTTTGGCAATAATCCACCCCCATCCCCTTTCATCCCTTAAAAAAATCCTGCATCCCGATTTTTAGGCAAATTGGGTTTAGCACCTGCGGCACCTACAAAATCACCTGTCAAAAAACTAGCCTAATTTTTTCCGATTCCAATAAACAGCACGACTGTACTACTAACAAAAGTGAGTTTCGGCGAGAATTTTGAATATTTTGCGATGAGATTAAAATAAATAAAAAATCAACCTCATTGAAGATTCTAAGAACATTAATATCCGGCAATAATCATGCAAAAAAGTTATAAGTATATTGTTGCCAAAAAAATTGTTCGACAAATGTCCGGTGAACTACTTTTTTTATATTATAAAATGAATTCGTAGATTTTTCCGAATAGGAATGAATTTTTTTCGAATTTACTTTCTATTTTTATTTTATTTTTTTTTTTAATTAAAAAATGGATGAAGAATCCCAAATGTTCAATATGTTTTCGGAGCAATGTTCCATATTGAATCCAAAAAGTGTCCGGGGTATTGAACGAAGTGTCATAGGTACAGCCTCCGAAGAATTCCAAAAACGGGATTTTCGAAAGAGAGAGGAAATTCTCAAAAATCTCACAATTCATTTAACATCACAAAAAATCAAGTTTACCGGAGGTTTTTTTTAACAAATTTGTGTTTAGACAATTTATTTATACATTTTTGGCATTCTTATTATTCAAAACCAATATTCTAAGCATCTTCAATACGGTTGATTTTTTTCACATTTTAATGTTATCGCAAAGTACTCAAAATTCTCACCGGAACTCACTTTTGTTAGGGACTGTACGACCGATGCATTTTTAATTATTTTATGAAATACAGGACCGTTCGTTATTGCGTACGCAACTGATTGTCGAAAGAATCGTTACGCGCGATTTTAATCTTATCGTTGAGCAAAAAGAAACTGTTGGGCATGTAACTTTACCAGAGCCACGTTCTTGGCATTGAACCTATTGTCACCTAGAATTGTAAAGGAATAAAATAAAATCGGACAATTGTGTACGGGGCGAGATACGAAAATAATGATTCCGCAATCAGCATTTTTGTGTGATGTACAAATATATTTACTGAATAATACTAGCAGCTTATCCATTCAATGACAAATTTATTAAGTACCACTTCGTTTTTTTTTTCTTTCTTTTCGCACGATTATTTTGTTCGAAATTATCACTTACGCTGTTCTGGCTTTATTGAAATCTAAATGTGTTACATCGCGAAATCGGAATCGCCCGTTAGATGGGGATACCCGCACGCGATTTATAAAGCCCATATCAAACGTGCAGTGCCATTTTCGGCGGCCCTGCAACATCACTTGTTAGTCGAATGAGTGCTCAATTAAAAAAAAAAAAGTATTCTCGCAACAGTCCGTAAATCGAACGATAATAATTCTATCGTCGAAAAATGAATATCCATCAGCAGTGCATTACCAATTGATTGTGTAAATATTATTTGAAAGAATTCAACGTTTTGTTTTTTTGGTGATTTTCGTGACTTTTTTTTTTACCAAGGAATGATTTATATAATTTATTCAAACTTTGGGAATATTTTTATTTTTTCGAAGCATTTCCTCGGAAAATATGGAGCATATCGACGCTGCTTACGAAAACCAGCAAGTTTCGGTTTTCGCCACGAAAAGAAGCAGATTTCGATATTCACCGCGAAAATTAACACGTTTCAGTAACACTGCAATTGCTTCCGACTTTTCTTCCATGCCTTTTTACGCCTTGCCTCTATTTTTTTACTCCAATTTCTTTGACCGCAATCGGAAATTTACGATTTTTTTAGACCTCTCAAAAGATTTTCATTGGATTTCAATTAAAATTGCAAGTATTCGGGAAATATCCATTCAGCCTTACGTCGATACAATCCGCGTTGAATATGATTTTGACCAAGAAGGACGAGAGATGAAAATCTTTAATGAAAACAAAAACATGGATGACGTTCGAATGTTCCAATTAAAACAGACGTCGGATAAAAAATTGCCTCTTGCACCAAAAATAAAAAAGATTTACTGTGGCCCCAAGTTTTGGCCATGCAGTCTTTATATTTGGCCCAAAATAAGACTTTTTTCAAGAATACAAAAAATCGAAATTCGGCTTTCAAGGGGGTGAAACAGAGGTTTTAAATTTTTAATGAGGCGGAGTATTTTTTGGGTAGATTTCTTTAGAATTCGGCGTAAACACACACACAAGTGCAACTATTCCGCCCACACATCCCGAGATGCCAAACACCCGCCCCACTATTTCCACGAGTCCAACTATTCCGCCCACACATCCCGAGGTGCCAAACACCCACCCCACTATTTCCACGAGTCCAACTATTCTGCCCACACATCCCGAAATGCTAAACAACCGTCCCACTATTCTTACGAGTCCAACTATTCCGCCCACACATCCCGAGATGCCAAACACCCACCCCGCTATTTCCACGAGTCCAACTATTCTGCCCACACATCCCGAGATGCCAAACACCCACCCCACTATTTCCACGAGTCCAACTATTCTGCCCACACATCCCGAAATGCCAAATACCCGCCCCACTATTTCCACGAGTCCAACTATTCCGCCCACACATCCCGAGATGCCAAATACCCGCCCCACTATTTCCACGAGTCCAACTATTCCGCCCACACATCCCGAGATGCCAAACACCCGCCCCACTATTTCCACGAGGCCAACTATTCCGCCCACACATCCCGAGATGCCAAACACCCACCCCACTATTTCCACGAGTCCAACTATTCCGCCCACACATCCCGAGATGCCAAACACCCGCCCCACTATTTCCACGAGTCCAACTATTCCGCCCACACATCCCGAGATGCCAAATACCCACCCCACTATTTCCACGAGTCCAACTATTCTGCCCACACATCCCGAAATGCTAAACACCCGTCCCACTATTCTTACGAGTCCAACTATTCCGCCCACACATCCCGAGATGCCAAATACCCGCCCCACTATTTCCACGAGTCCAACTATTCCGCCCACACATCCCGAGATGCTAAACACGCGCCCGACTAGTTCGCCGAGTCCAACTATTCCCCCTACACATTCTAAGATGCGGAACACGCGTTCCACTATTTTTACGAGTCCTACAATTCCCCCTACACATCCCAAGATGCTGAACACCGGTATCGTACACATATCGAAAGTGCTCCAGACCCACCCAACGATACCACACACACATCGAAGGTGCTCCAGACCCACCCAACGATTCCACACACGCATCGAAGGTGCTCCAGACCCACCCAACGATTCCACACACAAAAAAATCGCATTTTCTATCGAATATGGACGCTGCATGGTCAAAATTGCGAACCACAAACATAATAATGCTTCGACTTTCAACCCCCTGTTTCACCCCCTTAAAAGCCGAATTTCGATTTTTTGTATTCTTGAAAAAAGTCTTATTTTGGGCCAAATATGAAGACTACATGACCAAAACTTGGGGCCACAGATATCGTAATACTGCCAGGCCATGCTCGACAGAGGTTCAATTGCAATCGAACATCAGCAAGATTTTTCAAACATTCGACGATAACCATCTCTAAGATTACGGTAAATTTGTTGAATGATATTTTCAACAACGTTATTTTTTTAATAGAAAATCACGATAAATATTTCATTGTATTTACAATTTCGATATTATTTTGTCGTAAAAATTACTACTATCGATTTTAATTGATAATTATTATCAAAATGTTGATAAAAGCAACGAATATGAAATAAAAATGTCATTACGCAAAAAATTGTCATATTAAAAAAAATACTAATGGTTTATTTTTCCAGATTTTTACCTGAGCACGAACGACTTTAAATTCTCACCAAAACCTTTTTTGGTTAGATTGTACGAGCGATGAGATCCTTGAGGTTTTAAACTTACTCCTTTTAGGCTAGTTTCTACAGTGAAAATCAAACATGCTGGTTTTCGCGGTGAATATGGAAACGTGCTAATTTCCGTGGCGAAAGCATAATCATGCTATTTTTCGTAAAAACTTTGAATCCTGCCACTTTTCGTAAGCAGCGTCGATATAACCTGCCGCCCATCGCAGCCCTCAGACTTTGCTGTTTGTGTACACTCCAGAGCCCACAGTTTTCATCGGAAATCAATACGGTTTGAAGATTACCTTAAAAACCGGTTTTCCTTCTATACGAACCTAACTCCGACCAAAAAGTTAAAAATTTCAATTTTTTAGAGGTGTTTAAACAAAAGGGTATGATTTTTGCCATTATTTTGTAACCTTTTTTTTGCTATAGAAAATATACTTTAAACAATATTATCCCAAATTTAGGTTCATATAGAGCGTAATTATATAAAGAAACTAACTACCTCTTTGTAAAATTATAGGTTAGAAACTTCTCGATCTAGAGTGTACACAAATGAAAAAACGTCGTTTCGAGAAAACGCGTTTGAAAAAACATTACCGAAAACAAAAAAATCAAGGCAGTAATGAATTGTCAGCGATCAGTTGTACTAACAATTTATGGAAATTTAAAAAATCGATTTTTTGTCATCTAAAACTGGTTTCCCGCCTCAACACAAACGCGTGTTACACGTTCACAAAGAAATTCGTATCCTTATTTTTCAATACGAAGACTTGCATCACTGCTGTCCAGTAAATAAAAAATTGTGTTCGAAAAAAAAAAAATACGGACATTTCGACTTTTTTCGCTTTACCCAGATTGAGTAATTTGTAACTATGCAGTTCACCAAATACGACGTTGACGTTTGCATCGATGGAATGCAACCAAAATGCTTTCTTCTTCAATTTCTTGAATTTCCGTTGGCGGATTTGAGCTACGAAAATCACGCCACCATTTTTTAGGATTCTTATTTAGCGATCTGC
Organism: Ophion obscuratus; assembly: GCA_964007375.1. Taxonomy (NCBI): domain Eukaryota; kingdom Metazoa; phylum Arthropoda; class Insecta; order Hymenoptera; family Ichneumonidae; genus Ophion; species Ophion obscuratus. The sequence continues at coordinate 83,148,046 of OZ023312.1, read as the reverse complement.
AACACGACGTTGAAGTTTGCATCGTTGGAAAGTACGGGAAGACAAATCTTAGTTGTTCAAACGTTTTTTCGGCCGATTTAGACTGAGAATATCATTAAAACGTTTCTCGTATTCTCATCATAAACGTACGACTGTAATTTGCAAAGAAACAAGCTTCTGGATAATGAGAAAAATGAGGGAAAAAATGGAGCAAAAAATCTTTAACGTCATTCTACAATAAACTTGCTAAATATGATTTCGGATAATAATGAGAGAAGGTAAAAAGGATTTTCGTTGCATTTCAAATATGCAAACTTCCACGCCACAAATACTCAGCATTATAAAATATAATTATTGCGCAATGCAGTAATTTCGAGGCGGTAGAAAATTTCTATCTATTTCCATCTGTTGCGTAGAAAATATCTACGCAGGTACGCGACGAATGTAAAAAGAATCTCACGCATAAAAAATGCAAAATATCGCGTTAAAAAGAAAATTAAAAAAAAATCCTTCGATATTATCCTTACGAATATTCCCATTGTCATGAAACTTATCACTTTTGATGTCAAACCTGATCAATTTGATTACCCGACGTTGCCTACGAAATCAAAGAGTTCGGAAACCATTTCCCCATATATTATTCATAAATGTAATTTTTCAAACTTTCCACACATTTCGATCGCAATAGAATCAGAAAACGAATAATGCTCCAGCGAATTTTGTCCCTCCACCATTTACGTCAAACTTCGAGTATCGTTGTTCGGTAATTATACGATACATATAATTTCTCGATTAAACGAGATTTTCGTCTCGCAAATCAGCGCACGTTCGACTAGTGAAAAGTTACAATAATAATTCTACGATTTTTCTCAGTAAATCGAGGGAAAAAAAACAATACAGCTTTCCAATCACTTGACATTCAACATTTCCTTCTTCGAACTCCGAGCAACTAGCCAAAAATACAGTTGCCAGTTTCACTATAATATTCTTTGTACTATTCACCGATGCATCGGGGCGTCGATACAACCATCTTCCATCGTTTCGAATCATTCCGAATCACGAGAATGCTCAATCGAAGCGTTATAAATATCAAACAACATGACCTTAAGGGGTCTTCTCACTTTAGACGACAAAAAGGCTATTTTCGCGAATTGTTTGATAAGTTTACATTATAGATATTGATATCAAAGTTGTTACACTTAATAAATACATTTAAAAAAATTATTTATTCAAGTCACTATTTTAGACGAAAATGATGAAAAAATGTCCTATAAAATGGTAGGTCTGCGCTGTTGATGAAATCTCAGGGATGGATCATCCGAAACAAAAAAATCAAAAGCGGCGAAAAGTTTCCGGATAAAAATTTTAGAGTGCCGGAACGCTTTTCTATGCCATTTCGCCCGTAGTTGACCAAGGCCAATTTAATAAACGGTATTTTAAAGAGGAGGGATTCCCCTTCATTTTAGCTTTTGTCAAACATTTTTACGATTTTTTTTACAATTAGCATCCGGTTTTGAAAACGAATATTTTTCGTCGTCTTTTTGTTCCTTTTTGAGTGGACCTCGTTTGCAGTAAAAAAAAAAAGGTTTACGCATTTCTTCGACCAAAATCATAAAGGGGGAAGTCTAGGCTTCAATTTCGTTTTTTTTTAATTTTCTACGATTTTTTTTTCCAACAATATTTCGTTTCTTGTGAAAAAGTAGATAATTTGAAAATCGCTCCGGAGTACGAAAACGATGAGATTTACAACAAAACCTCAAGACAGCAAAAAAGTTGCATTGCTTCTTGTGAGTTCAGGAGAATTTATTCGAATTTTTCTTTTTCATCTATTTCCGGTCAAAGCTCGATTGATCTGAATACAATAAGAATAATATAATTAAATCCGGCGCGAGGAGGTTTCTTCGACGAGACTAAAGTTTGATATGTAAGTGAAAAATTTAATTATATTATCTTTATGGTATTCAGATCAATCAAACTTTGACCGGAAATAGGTGAAAAAAGAAAATGTCGAACAAAAAAATCGGAAAAAATTCTCGTGAACTCACAAGAAGCAATGCAACTTTTTTGCTGTGAAGATCTCATCGTTTTCATACTCCGGAGCAATTGTCAAATAATCTGTTTTTTTCACAAAAACGAAATATTGCTGGAATTTTACGAAATTGAAGCTTAGGCTTCCCCTTTTATGATCTTGGTTGAAGAAATGCGTAAAATTTTTTTGAGGTTTTGTTGTGTAAATCTCATCGTTTTCGTACTCCGGAGCAATTTGCAAATTATCTATTTTTCACAACGAAATATTGTCGGAAAAAAAGTCGGAGAAATTATTTTTGAAAAACCCAAGGGTTTGTTGTGTAAATCTCATCGTTTTCGTACTCCGGAGCAATTTTCAAATAATCTATTTTTTCGCAAAAACGAAATATTGTTGGGAAAAAAATCGTAGATATTTAAAAAAAGAACGAAATTAGAACTTAGGCTTCCCCTTTTATGATTTTGGTCGAAGAAATGCGTAAAAAATTTGTTGAGGTTTTGTTGTGTAACATTTTTGAGGTTTTGTTGTGTGAATTTCATCGTTTTCGTACTCCGGAGAAATTTTCAAATAATCTATTCTTTCACAAAAACGAAATATTGTTGGAAAAAAAATCGTACAATTTTTTTTTAAAACGAATTTAAAGCTTAGGCTTCCCCGTTTATGATTTTGGTCGAAGAAATGCGTAAACATTTTTTTGAGGTTTTGTTGTGTAAATCTCATCGTTTTCGTACTCCGGAGCCATTTTCAAATTATCTATTTTTTCACAACGAAATATTGAAATAAAAATCGTAGAATTTTTTTTGCAAAACCCAAGGGTTTGTTGTGTAAATCTCATCGTTTTCGTACTTCGGAGCAATTTTCAAATAATCTATTTTTTCACAAAAACGAAATATTGTTGGAAAAAAATCGTAGAAATAAAAAAAAAAAACGAAATTGGAGCTCAGGCTTCCCCTTTTATGATTTTGGTCGAAGAAATGCGTAAAAAATTTGTTGAGGTTTTGTTGTGTAAATTTCTTGAGGTTTTGTTGTGTATATTTTTTGAGGTTTTGTTGTGTGAATCTCATCGTTTTTGTACCCCGGAGCAATTTTCAAATAATCTATTTTTTCACAAAAACGAGATATCGTTGGAAAAAAAATCGTAAAATTTTTTTTTCAAAAGGAAATTGGAGCTCACTCTTCCCCTTTTATGATTTTGATCGAAGAAATGCGTAAAAAATTTTTTTACTGCAAACGGGGTCCACTCAAAAAGGAACAAAAAAACGACGAAAAATCGTCGTTTTCAAAACCGGGTGCTGATTGTAAAAAAAAATCGTAAAAATGTTTGCTTTTGTACGGAAACTTTTCGCCGGTAATGTATGCAAAAATAACAAAATGGCGGACATTTTTCGAAAAAACAAAAAAACCGTTTTTTCCACCGTTTTCGGAAAAAATACTAAACATAAAAATTTAAAAATCCTTGACATTTGCTATAGCTATAGTTATAAAGAGTATGTGGTTAACATTTCATAAGGATCGGTTCAGTAGTTTCGAAGATGTTATCAACAAGCCGTCGAAAAACGTTTCGAGAAAAACGCGTTTAAAGTTCGTTTAAGTTACATAAATACATAATACATTGTTTAAATGTATTTCGAAAGTGTATTTATTAAGTGTAACTTTTATATCAATACCTATAATACAAACCCATACAAAAATGCATGAAAATACTTTTTTAGCGTCTAAAATGAGAAGACCCCTTAGATGATTAACAAAAAATCCACGTCTCCGTAATTCCCGTTCATTTTTCTCGCTAAATTTGCTCGAAACTAGGCTCTCCATCGTCTTACAGTTTCCCTGCTAAAAATAATGTACAAACGTATAATAATGTATTTGAATAAAATAAAACTAAAACAAAAAAAAACATTACGTTATCAGTATTGCTGCAGTGCCGGAGGCAAACATTTTTGAGAGTGTCAACCTTTCAGACGAATGACCTCGCGACGTTTTTGGACTCCGTCGATAATTAAATACAACAAACGCACGAGAGTCTAAATCATCTGAGCGCTGGTCCAGGATACTTCATACTTATAGCGTAAAAGTCTTGCGGCTTGTTGATCGCCATTAATTGGACTTCGTAATCGCTTTCGGCAGGAGGCTCCTCGTTCGTGATTTCTTTGAAGTAAGTGCAGGGCCTCAGATGTATATCGGGAATTCGCGACTCCAAGATATACGGCGGACTCAAGATGTCTAAGAAAACGGCGGGTCCCTCGACGCACGAGATCTCGTGGAAATTTCGTTTGTCCGGCGTTAAGACGCAAGCGGGGTCATTGGCGCGGACTGTCACTGTTGGATGCTTCAGAGCGTGGAACTCCTCGCCTGGTTGTATGAGGTAGTCATCCCGTATTCTTACCGTGTAACTGTTGATCCTTACAGCCCCGCATAATACCTGAAATTTTACGCTTTGAGTCTCTATTCCGACATTTTCTACGTTTTTCTATTTTATTAACGGCGGGGTAAAGTTAATTCGGCGAAAAAAAGGCATGTTTTTAAGATTTTTTTTTTGGCGTAACGAATAGTGTTCGTTTATTGAAAAATTTACATATAATAAAGTAACATTTGAACAACATTCTCCTAAATTTGCATTGCAAAATATTCAAAATTGAGCGAGTGAAAATTAAACCCCGGAGGCGCCTCGAAAAAAAGTTAGTTTGCGGTGTGCACCATAACTCGCAACAGAATCATTTGAAACAAAAAAATCAAAATGCGTTTGCTAAAGGAGATGTTTCTCGAGGTAATGACGGGAGGATTTTTTTTTTCGATTTTTCGATTTTTCGTAGCACTTGGGAGCCAAAAACCCGATTTTCGCTAAAAAAAAATCGGCTAATTTGTTGTTAAAAAATTAGTAATTATTAAAAAAAAACAAAAAAGCTCTCGACAATACCTGGTGAATTATGTGAAGAAGTACTGTGCAAAATTTCAAAGCGATTGGTCCAGTCGATTTTGAGTCATCGTGCACACGGACTTCAAATATGACAAGTCTCAGAAAAACGGTTTGAAAAACGCAGAAGAGAAGAGAACGGCATGGAGCAATAGACGCTCAAATACTCATAACTTCGTCAATTTTACTCCGATCGACTTGAAATTTTAACACAATATTCTTGATATATTATGCATTCATTTAAAAAATTAAACAAAATGAAAAAAAAATTTAAATACTTTACCCCGCCCTTAAGGGGTTGGGCCACAGTAACGGGTATAAAATCATGTACGAATTTAACCATTTTTTTCGTACGAAAAAGTGATTCGCTTGTAAAATTAATTACACATCTATTTAGTATGAATATCAAGCTGTTAGAAAATATATTTTTTTTTTCGATGTACAAAATTGCCGACTGCTTGAAACTTCTCGAAACAGCTTTTTTCCAATTGGCGTGACAAATAACTTCAACAATTTTCGCTCGATTTACTTCAAAATTAAAAGTTATGTTCCTAATTGCATTTCGCAGAGAAGTACGTACGGAATTTCTGATTAATCGAAAACTTTTCATTTTATGAGCAGTTTATGAGCAGTTATAACGAAATTTTTCACTGAAAATTCATTTCTTAAGTTCAAATACCGAAAACTTTTGAATAAAACAATTTTTTTTTAATTCTGTACTTCTCTAGTAGTACAGTCGTGCTGTATATTGGAGTCGGAAAAAATTAGAAGAAGGCTAGTTTTTTGACAGATGATTTTGTAGGTGCCACGGGTGCTAAAACCAAGTTTGCCTAAAAATCAGGGGGTAGGGTTTTTTTAGGGGATGGGGTGGATTAATGCCAAACTACAACCCCCACGAGGTCGGCGCCGGGAGACAAAATGTTCAGAAAAATCCGGGCTTTATTTTTGTCCATAGCGCCGAAGTCGTGGAAGTTCATTTTGGGGGTGAAAAGTGGGGTGAAATTTTGAAAAATCAGTTTTCATTCGATAACTCTTTAAGACAAATTCATACAATTTTTGTTCAAATGGAAACGTTGTAGCCCTTGAAAAGACGCGTCGATCGAGTATTCGATCAACCCTCTCCAATAATATCTTCACCCCCAAAAAAATTGTTGAAGAATTAACAAAAAAATTGTTTATTGAATAACTCAAAAACAATCGATTTTTCGGGGATGGATCAAATGTACGAAATGTAGAGAATAATTTTCTCTATATTTTCGTTCCTATGCACAACTTTTGAATTTTGCTTTTTCGAACCCCTCTCAGGGGTTGAAAATTCAAAATGAAATTCTGGGAAAACTGTTGACCAAAACTAAAGAGATACGAGTTTGGCGCTGTGAACAAAAATGTAGCTGAGGGTTCAAGCTACAAACTCTTCCACGGCGGCGAATTCGTCCCGTCAATAGTTTTCCCAGAATTTCATTTTGAATGTTCGACCCCCGAGAGGGGTTGGAAAATCAAAATGCAAGGGTGGTCCATAGCAACGAAAATATGGAGAAAATTATTCTCTACATTTCGTACATTTGAACCATACTCGAAAAACCGACTGTTTTTGAGTTTTTCAACAAACTATTTTTTTTTTGTTTTTTAACAATTTTTTAGGGGTGAAGATATTATCGGAGAGTGATGATCGAATACTCGATCGACGCGTCTTTTCAAGGGCTACAACGTTCCCATTTGAACAAAAAATGTACGATTTTTTTCTAAAGAGTTATTGAATTAAAAACGATTTTTTTAAATTTCACCCCACTTTTTCACCCCTAAAATGAACTTCCACGACTTCGGCGCTATGGACAAAACTAAAGCCCGGATTTTTCTGAACATTTTGTCTCACGGCGCCGACCTCGTAGGCGTTGTAGTTTGGCATTAATCCACCCCCATCTCCTTTCCTCCCCTAAAAAAGAACCCTACACCCCGATTTTTAGGCAAAATGGATTTAGCACCCGCGGCACCTACAAAATCACCTGTCAAAAAACCAGCTTTCTTATAATTTTCTCCGATTCCGGGTTTTTTCAGCGACAGCACGACTGTACTAAAACCACTTTTTCAAAGTTCGTATTCACTGCCATTTGAAAACTACATGACCGATTTATTTGAAACTTGGTACACACTTTCTACATATGAAATACCTCCCCCCAACGGTTAGTTTGCAATTTTTTTTTACATTGGGGGGATTTTCCACTCCCAAAATGGCGGAATTTCGTGAAAAATAGTACTTTTCACTTAACATGACCACCAAAAATTTAGAAATTAAAAAAAAAATTATCAAAGACCGTTGGGGGGAGGATTTGATGATACTTTGACTAAATTTTAATGGTACTTGATTTCAGATAATTTCTAGCTGAGATACAGTGAACACCGCAAATCGTATTTTTCCAAAGGCGTTCTCGGAAAAGCTTTGTCACCGGCTTGTTTGTGGATATTTACGTGTACAAATTTCACGGAATGTTCTTGAAATGACACTTAACAATGTACAAAAGCTTTCAATAAATTTACTCTATCCATATAGATGAAAAAAAATCGCAAAAAAGTGTTTTTTCTTCACGCCGAAACATGGTGTTGAACTTTGCATCATTGGAACGCAACGAAAGTTCGTTTTTACATTTTATTTAACGTTTTTCATTATTATAAAAGTTTTTTTACATAGCTTCATCTTGTAGGTCACGAAATAAATATCTTGAAAAATTTTCAAAGGATTTTTGTTGGCAAAATCAGCTGAAAGAGATTGAAGGAATTCAGAAATGTTTATTTTCGCTGCACTCAAACGATGCAAACTTCAGCCTCATGCTGAAACCTCTACCCTCCCCTTAAATAGATGTGTAATTCATTTTATGAGTGAATCACTTTGCCATACGGAAAAAATTGTTAAATTCGCACATGATTGTATACGCGTTACTGTGGCCTAACGCCTTAGGGGAAAATAAATTTTATTATGGAAAAATCCATTTTATTATGGAAAATCTACGTTTTTCTATTTTACTATTCCCTATAGAGGCTTCGCAGAATGCAATTTTTTATTGCCTGAATTTATAGTTTGAAACCTGTTGAATACGATGCAGTTAGTGATTTTGATCAATTCTCAAAAATGACGTCCCACGAGCCTTTGAGGGTGATTATATGTGTGTGTGTATTCCTACCTTTCCAAGCAAAACGGTTTTTTTTTTCAAAACGATCACTAAACAATTGCATAGTAGTTTCGGCGTCCAAGTGAGCACTGGCGTGGATTCAAATCCAAATTCGGGCAACCGGATTTGAACTTTCAATTTTCAATTTTGAAATTGGAATTGTAAACAATGTTGGCACCCTGAAGCGAGGCACCTATCGTACCAATGGCGTAGAATTATCGTAAATGGGCCAAAATTATCGTACTCATTAGGATATTGTCTATAATAAATAAATAAATCATATCACACGCAATATCGATATGTATGCCAACACTCTACAGTTTGTCTCTTGTAAACTACCACTTTTCAAATTAGTAGAACACTTTGAAATGAAATGTTTTACGTGTGGCACAGACCTGAACCGATTTCCCCTCCATTTCAAGTTCAATAAACGCGCCAACAGTTCGTACTTTAAAGAAGAAAAGAACATGAGAGGGGAGTGACAAATAAGACAAAGGCATTTTTGTTATATTTAAATATATCGTATAGTCGCGTAAACAGAAAATATAAGTATTAACGTAACTAACATTTAACATATAATCGAAATATTCGAAATATCGAATATCGAACGATGTCATTCTCTTATTCGCTGATTGGCAAATGGTAACCAATGGGGTATAATCTAAGGGGTGTACTTCCGAAAAGCCCCGCCTCCGAATAATTTAGAACTTCGTGTACTTATGTATTTGGACTCGCTGATCACGAATATGATAGTGTAAATACCCCCAAATTTTATTTTCAAGGTCAAAACCAAAAAAACAAACGTTTTTTTGTCGTTTTTCTATTTTATTTTAACAAATATTGATCGTAGAGAACAATGTCTTCCGCAAAAGTTGTAGTCTATTAAAAGACTGATATTTTATGTTCTATACAGGTATCGCCTAAAACCATTATTTTCCAAGAAAAATGGGATAATACTCCAATATTTTGCTAAAATCTAACGGCGAAAGAGAAAAGAATGGAAAACATGCTCTGCAACCACCCCAGTGTTGTACGCACCACAAGATTCTACACACCATTCATCCAAGGTGCCCAACTATCCCCCCCCCCTCCCCAGTGTTCGATGCACCCCACGACTCAACATACCCGAGTTTGTTGGGGTTTGTTTTGATTGCTGTTTGTGTTTGTTTGTTTTGTGTTTATTTGGGCCCATATGCAGTAAAGTGCGTAAGTAGATAATATCGAAACTAGTGGAGTTTAGCAAAATATACTTATCTGAGTATTATCCCATTTTTCTTGAAAAATAATGATTTTAGACAAAATTTGTATAGAACGTGAATTATCAGTCTCTTGATGGGCTACAACTTTCGTAGAAGACATTTTCCTCTACCACCAACGTTTGTTGAAATAAAATAGAAAAACTATAAAAAAAACGTTTATTTCAGTTTTGATCTTGAAAATAAAATTTGCGGGTATTTTTACTATCATATTCGTGATCAGCGAGTCAAAAGACATGAGTACACGAAGTTCTAAATTGATCGGAGGTGTGGGCTTTTCGGAAGTTTATCAAATCTAAGGCGCTGCAATCGCACCACGGCGGCGCTTTTTCGTGCGTCTAATTAGAAGACGCTCTAATGAGCCAATAGCACTGGAGTAAAAAAAAAACGCATTTGCTATTGCGCTATTGGCTATAAGCGTACGAGTAGAATAAATTCTCAAATTTTTCATTATGATGAAAATGATCGTACAATCTGCGTGCGATAATAATGTGCTATCGTACGTAGGTATGAAATTATCGCGTATGTGCGATAATTATTGTACGCTTCCTAACACCGATTTTGAATCTTATCCGGTCGCCCAAATAAAGTATTAAGGGGAGACATACACCTAGATTCATCTACATTCCGTCGACCGTAAAAGACCTACACTATGGGCCTGGTATCGATGATTCCATGTAAATTGACAAATTTCACGATTTATTCATTCCCAAATTTCACGATTTATTCATTCCCAAATTTACAAACGCGTTTTTCTCAAAACTACGTTTTTCAAATCGGTACCCAAAATTTCTCGAAAACCAATGAACCGATTGCCTTGAGGTTTTTTGTGGTTATTCTACAGGGTGTCCCAAAACTCAACGATAATCTGAGACCGGATGAAAGGCCAAGTTATACCAGTTCTGGGAAAAATAAAAAAAAATCCATATCACTCAGTTCAGCGATAATAGACATTTAAAAAAAAAAAGTTGAAATTTGACACCCTTGGTCGCATTTTCAAGTCCTGTGATCACCAATGTCACAATTTCGCTGTGATTTTTTAAATTTCGTGATCTTCATTAACGATGCTATTAATCGCAACTACAAATTAATGCAAAAAACATTGTTAATTTAATAAAATAAGTTAAGTTTTAGTGAGTCATGGTTCACAAAAATATTGTTACTTAACTTTGACACTTCATTTTGAAAAAAAAATGTACTACACTACCCTTGGCAAGTTATTTCAAAAGATGGCGCATTTAATCAAGATTTCAAAATGGTGCAACACTTGCCACTTTTCTTGCCATTAAAAATTTTATTTCTTATTTTTTTCAAATTGAGCTCATTTTGAACAACTCAACATTAGGAATTTTTGTTACTAAAATTTGTTATTTTTTGTTTCTGGTCTGAAATAAAATTATTATTTTTAGTAAAGAGGTAATTGAGTCAGTTAATAACCAATTTTTATTGTAAAAAATATATGTTTTTTACTAAAGTGGCAAGTGTTGCACCATTTTTAAATCTTGATTAAATGCGCCATCTTTTGAAATAACTTGCCAAGGGTAGTGTAGTACATTTTTTTTTCAAAATGAAGTGTCAAAGTTAAGTAACAATATTTTTGTGAACCATGACTCACTAAAACTTAACTTATTTTATTAAATTAACAATGTTTTTTGCATTAATTTGTAGTTGCGATTAATAGCATCGTTAATGAAGATCACGAAATTAAAAAAATCACAGCGAAATTGTGACATTGGTGATCACAGGACTTGAAAATGCGACCAAGGGTGTCGAATTTCAACTTTTTTTTTTAAATGTCTATCATCGCTGAACTGAGTGATATGGATTTTTTTTTTATTTTTCCCAGAACTGGTATAACTTGGCCTTTCATCCGGTCTCAGATTATCGTTGAGTTTTGGGACACCCTGTATACACCATTATCTAGTACTTGTCATAGGATTTTTTTTTCCGTTACTTAGTTTTTGTTTTATGGGCAAAATAATAACTAATTTTTGGCCCAAAAATCACTATTTATGTTCAAACGTCCGCCATTTTGTCATAAATCGATATTTTCAAAATCGGCTATGACAAATACTGGATTATAGTATCTAATTTAATAATCTTTCGGTTGTTTTTTTTAGATGATTTTTTAAGAAACGCCAGTGGGTACCGTAAACGCAGATTTTTTTACGACGCTCCAAGGATCATACAATATCCTTGTATATTTTTGATATTTTTAAATAAAGAAAATTAAACATATTTTTGAATGTATATACTTTTAGATAATTAAAACCCCAATACGAAATTTCAAATAGTTTTCCTTGAAAAAATTCACAAAAATGACCTTTTTTCCGGCTCCTAGCTGTACATCCCCCTTAAATGATAAATAAAGAATGTTAAAGAATGTTATCCATTGTCTAAATTTTTTAATTATTTTATACGTCATTTGGGCGACCGGATAAGGTTCAAAATTCAAATTTCAACATTGGAAATTGAAAATTTGACCTTTCAAAATCTATTTCAATTAAAACAAAGTCAATGGTATTGAATCGGCTTGCGCGAATGTGGATTCGGAGCCACAGCGGCCTTTGCTTGGACGCCGAAACTACTGTGCCATTGCGTACTCAACGTTGGACTTTACTCTTGCATGTCTCGGCCAATTGTTGTCGCGCGACATTAAAAAAAAACTATTTTGCTTGGAGACACTTTATATGCGCGCGAATGGAAAACTAGTAGTTAAAATACACACTGATACACATATACAGAAATAGAGTAACTCCCTGAAACGCTATGTTTATAAATTTGATTTTATAATTGTTGCAAATACCTTCAACAAACCGTGCATTCCCGGATGATCGTGCATGGGCATTACAACGCCGTGTTTAACGAGAAATATGGCGATCGTTATATCGTTATCCTCAAAAACGTCCATCACGCACATCGGAGCCAACTGAGCGTCGACGAGACGAAGAACATGTTTATCGATTTTAACGTCTTCGGCACGGATTTTGTTCATCATTATTCGCAGTTTGTCGAAATTCTTCGGACACAAACGATAGCCAACGCTCCGACGACCGGAAAAAGTTTTTATCGCTTGCTTCCAGAGAATCTCCATAGCCGAAGACATACTTCTCGACAATTGACAGCTAATGGTTTTTATTATTCTATTCCGTCGTATCGCAGCTGTTTTATTGCGCACAACCGTACGCGACAGAGAGACGAGAATAACGAACGTCAGAGCTCGGAGTATTGAGAGGTTATGATCTCCGTTTTTACATAAGGATTTGTTTCGCACTGAGGCAATCACGCGCGCGGCCCACCAGTGATCGATTTACTGCAACTTTCAAGATCGACTTGGTGAAGCAATTGATTATCCCGATAACGAACGATAAAACGCGTGAACGAGAGGTCCAAATTACAGTTTGAACGTTTGTTGACAGATAGTCAACTTGTAAGCAAAAGCAGGTACACTGCGAAAAAAATCCAACAATAATTAAGGGGAGTTTTCAATGAAAATTACTATGCTGCACGAAAAACCTGGGACCAATCGCTTGCGTAGCAATGATTTATATGTGACGACTAAATTTTCAACGAAGTAGGGATAAAAACTAACAGATGGCGCCGCATGAAGTGTTTCGCATATACATCGGGAATTAATATGTTAAGCACAGTAAAATATGAGCCGCCAAAATATCAATTTTGAATTCGTTGCTTATCAATAAACCGATATCTAGCGTCACATAAAATCACTAATAAATTGAAGCCATTTCGAATGCGTTTCTGAATATATCGACGCTTGTTACGAAAAGTAGCACGTTTACATGCTAACGTGTAAACGTGCTACTTTTCGTAAGAAGCGTCGATATATTCTTATCGATTGTGATAATATAAAAAAAACAGCAAACAGGTTTAATCGAACACAAGTTGTAATACATTTTTATTAAAAATATAATTATCTTTTACACTTATAATTAAAAATTCACACCCATTTTTTTACAATAAATGTACCGATGTTCGTAACGTTGACTACATGAGTGACAATCATTTCAAACAACTTTGAACCTTTCAATACGTGCCATTTATATTTCTCGCTCAGAACCTCGTAAGCCTGAGTGTGTTCGTCTAAAAATACGTCACAAAACCTTTTCACAACTATCGTAACATTTTTCTCGTCGTGATTTCGAGATTTGGAACTCTTCCAGTCGTGCGGTTCCATCTACTCGCTGTACTGCATTAAGGCGTTACCCCTACTTGTAGCGCAAAAAAGGCATTTTTCATGAATTTTTTCAAAGAAAACTACAAAACTTTTTTGATCGATCAATATACCATCTTAAAGAACACATCTTGAAGAACATTCAGTAATTTTTTTATTGAAAAATATTACATTGTTTAGTGGCAAATGGCCGTCAATGAAATAATGTTTTTATATACACGGTTTGCGGTGACCAACATTGCGGCGAAGTGGATCATCTGAAAAAAAAATGCGGATGGATTTAGTCAAATATAAGTATAAACTAGTCTTTAATCGAAGGATTTTAAAAAATATTCATTTTTCACAAAATGGCGGACAGTCAAAGTTAATGGTTCGATTTTAACGAAAAAAATCGAACGATTAAAGACTTCATTTTTATGTATTAAATAAGCCTGCAAAATTTCAAGAAGTTCAAAATTATTCTAGCATGACGACTTGATGCAAGCATTAAATGCATAGAAAAAAGAAAGCATCTTCTTGTATATGAAAATCTATTATTACGACTAATTACAGTAATTATTCTCGAGGATACTATATCAAGAATGAAAACGACATATATTGAAAATTATCTAAGTTCATTTATGATTTTTAGCAAGGAAACACAAGATACAAAAATATAAAGAATTAATTAAAAAACAATGAAGCAAAGAAGAACGATCCAAATCTCCATCGAGGGCCCTTGAATGTTCATCTTACATTTTGAGGTTATAATTCCTTTTCCACAAACCATAAAAATGCCATACATTTATTAGTCATTCGAATAGTGAAAATACAATACATAAAATACTTACAGTTCTTCCAATCTGTCTTCTGCTTAATTTCACCAATATTCACTATTAATAATCGAATAATATAAACATCCGCATCAAAGAAAAACTTTTGCCGGCAACGAAAAAATAGGTTAAACGCAGTTAGATGCGAATGGACGCTCGGACCGCTCGGACCACTCAGACTGTTTTCTGATTGGTGCAATAAACGATGGCGAGGAAAAACTTGTTACCAATCAGCATTTCGGATTTGTGTTGAGTAGCACAGTAAAACTGAAAGCACCTATCGTAATTACCGCTGCTTACACCGTACATATTAAATAAGTCATATCACATTTTAATATATTTATGGAGTAGAAATTCATAAGCCAAGGAAATTACAGTGCTGCACATCACTTATTGCAAAGAATTCTTCATAAATTATTTAGTTTGTTTTGCAATTTTTGAGAGTCGTCTTTTAAAATTCTTCGAAAATCGATTTGGTCCCTCGTTTATTGTGAAGTCACAGTAATTTTTGGTGGAAATTTTTCACAGTGTACAGTCGATGTACGTACTCACGTAGAGGAATAGTGACGCGCGAGAAGTGCAGTGTGGCGCTCATGAAGGTTAGAGTGGTAGGAGTCCGAACCACGGTCTTACATACAGGTCTTGAAACTCTGGTGGTGGGGGTATGCCCTCGGTTTGAAGCACCGGCCGTTTCGCCTAGTGACCACGAGTGTCGCTGCGATAGAGTGATGCAGGCTGTGCAAGAGAGATGGAAATCGATTGTTGACTCATAGGAACCTAACCTAGCTGTACAATTGGTTGGTGAAAGCAAATTATGATATTCAATGTCAAAAATGCATGATGGACATAAATACAATTAAAAGTAACTTTATTGTAAACCTGAAAAAAAACAAAAGACTATAGTTATCCAAGTGGGTACAATGAATATGAATGTTTTTTTTATATAGGTGTCAATGTAAGCTCGTGTTGGACGAGGGGTTCGGTGCAAGGTTCGTAATGCTGCTTTCAGGGGTTCGATCCCTGTGCGCTCGGTTTTTTTAAAAACATGTTTTAGCTTTTAAAAAACAAATAGGCTTTACGCGTTGTTTTAATTGACCGAAAAATAAGTGGCAACTATTCCAGACCGAATTGGAATCCAGACCGAAACACTTGCAGGATGTGTTTCTTGAAAGTGAAACAAATACTTAAGAAACAGTGCTTCTTTTGCAATTCTTTATTTCCTCTTCGAAAAATTTTAATGCATGACCCAAGAAACATTTTCAATAATCTCTGCTTTGCAGTTTCCGAAACGGTTTGCGTTGGTAAATTAAAAAAAACACCGCTTTTCCGACCTTTAAGCGAAGGACTCTTTTCGCTTTTTTTTCAATATCACCGTTTTTACAAGTTTACAAGTAGAGCACGTCGCGTGTGGTCGCGTGAATCAGCGGTTATGTTTGGGTTTTCTTTACTTTTGAAATCTATTTCCGTCTCTCTCACACAGCCTGCATCACTTTATAGCAGCGATCCTCGTGGTCACGAGTTGAAACAGTCGGTGCTTCAATAAGAGACCATTCTTCACCACTGAAATTTTGAGCGAGTTTCAAGACCTGTATGTAAGACCGTGGTCCGAACCACGGTCTTACATACAGGTCTTGCAACGAAGCCAAATTTTCGTGGTGGGGGTAGGCACGCTTATCGGCTTCACTTTTCGATTCACTAGGCGCCGCTACGCGTCGCTAATAGCAAGGGGAAGTAGTTTCCCCCTTGCCTCTACCGTCGAATGGGCCCAAGGTGTTTACGTATGTTTTTGTGGCGCGATTGTCGAAATAACCTTTATTTGCGACCATATACCAGAAGGTTCTACGCGACTTACCGTGATACATTTTTTATCGTGTTTTTACGCATAAGTGTGATTTTTTTTGGTAGGTTTGCGAAAAAAATGCAAAATGGCTAATGGTTGCGCGGTTTGCAATTGTAAATCGGGGTAAAAAAATTGTAAGCAGAAATGCTCCGTGTTTCGTGTGCCCAGAAACGTCGAAAGATACAAAAAATGGCTCGATGCTATTCCGGTGCTGAAAGAGTCTCAGTACGTGTGCGAAAAACATTTCGAAGAACGATATTTTGTGAGACATTGGAGAAAAAGGATGTAAATGGTGGTAATATGTGCTGGTATGAATTAATGTATACAAAAAGTTTTCAATTTTTTTAGATGAAAGTAGTCTTTTTTTTTAATTTGCACATTTTTTATTGGTTTCGTATATTATACAGTTTACACGACAGTACGGTAAATTAAGTTAGGGCAAACGGCGCATGCGTTGCGTTCAGGAGGGAAAAGGACAGAAGAGCTATTTCTCTCTTCGTCGCACCACTACTTCCCTTTGCCGTCACACACCAAGCGGCAGAAATCGGAATTAAAAACAGAACCGCTAAGGGTGCCTACCCCCACTACCGCCGTTGTCAGACCTGTATGTAAGATCGTGGTTTGACCACATTTCTGTAGCCACTTTGAAATGCACAGATCGGACTCATCTCACTGAAGCCTCCATGGTACAAATCTTGAAACGACGGTAGTGTGGGAAGGTTCGTTTAGCGTCTAGTTTTTGCTTCAATTTTTGGCCGCATGGTGCGTATAGGAAGGGGGTCTCCTGTGCGAAAGAGACAGCAATATCGTGTGCGCAAGAGACGGCAATATTGTGTGCGAAAGAGACAGCAATCTCTTGCACACAGCACATGCGCTTCAGACTGCAATTTTTCGGTTTACATGTTCCTGATTCTTTTTCGTAAGAAACATCCAATACAGGAGAAGTAATTTGTATAAAACAAAAGCATGTAGTTGCATGCAGTAATGAACAAATAAATACATACATACGCGAAAATATAACCAAACCTTTATTAACCGTGTGCAGAACTCAAGTGACTATGATAAAAGTGATTCATATGTTATTGCTCTTATTACGGTAGTATAGTCGAGCTTAATGGTTCCGCTTGCACTCGGAAAAGGAAAGTTGTGAATCGAATCACAAGATACTTTTATTTTTCTTCTTCGTTATCAACATACCATTTCGAATAAAAACTTCGGTATGGCCAATTTATAATTAAATACTTCTTCCAATTAAAAAATTATTTTAATGGATTTTCGTAAGTGAATTTATATAGTTGACTTATAAATAAAAATATTATTTATGTTATTGATTCGACTTTTATTGATCGAGTGGAATTGAGGATTTCATAAGACTGATAACAACGGCACTTCGTTGAGTACAGCTGTAGAAGAGAATGTACGCCATGTTATTATCGGTTTAGGTTAGTCTCATCATGTCCCCCCGATCACAACGACACACGGTGGCGGCGGTAAGAAAGAAAAGCTTGGACACTAAGCGGCCCACTCGCCGCCTATCAAATACGACCGCCGTTTCAAAACCTGTATAATAAGATCGTGCCATGAGGCGGTCTAGTGGGTTGTCGGGAAAGTTCGTGCAGATTATTCAAAACGCCACCTACCGATAATCGGCGCAGGGAGCAAATATTGGCTGCATGCGCAACAGTGGCGCCGCGCAGCGTTCGTATTTCTGTCGGCTCTGTCCAGGGGGGCGGGGGGGGGGGGGTTGACATTCGTATATATTCCTTTAAGGGCATGCACAAGGTCAACATAACCTCACAAATTTTCCAACCCAATTTTCTCATAGATCTTTCGTCTTAAGGCGAAGTAGAAGATCTACCGCGTGACATATGAGTGCAAGAGAGATAGCCGAAATTTTCGAACAGAGATTTTTCAGAGATGAATAATATTTAGGGCAAAAGAAAATCATCAAGCTCTGCATCAGGGAATTCTCCAGAGCCTACTGCTTTGTTTTTCCTAAAAAAATTAACCATCTATGAGAAAATTGGGTTGGAAAATTTGTGAAGTTATGTTGACCTTGTACATGCCCTTAAGGTTGTTATGGGGTTTAGCCGTCGGTGTTGAAGTACGAGGGGGACGCCCTATGCTTATGCACGGAGCGGTTCGACTGTTGGCAATTGTTAGCTTTCAAATAATCGTCATATTAAACCACGGTCTTATAAACAGGTGGGCACTCCCATATACTTTGCATAGGCCGTCGTGTGACAAAAAGTGAGGCCATTTAAATTCCGAAACGGGCCACACTATTTGGAGCGCTAGTATCGGAGCGGCCGATTGTGGGACAGATATACTAGCGCATGCGTACTGTCTTCATGGTTGTAATAAGAATACATCCTCTACATAATTACATATAGCATTTATCATAGAAACTTACTTGTGCGATAATTTGTCCATCTCCGTCTTTATGGGTGAAGTGGCGCACAATGTTGGATTGATTAAAGCGCTTCTCGCATATTTTGTGTGTTGTTTTTAATTCATTTATGAGTGGCGATACTGCCTTCACCCATTTTCCACGCAATATAGGATCTTTCAGGCATTGCAAAATTTTGACTTCAATTATCAATTCACTTGAATTATCGGTTCACTTCAATAAAAGACACTTCAAATAAAATAAACATTTCCACTTCTGTTGGCTGTGGGTATACGGTGTAGTAAGGTGGCGACGAGGTTATACACAATATACTAGCAAACACAACAACACTAGTATATATAAGCAAATCGGCCGCTCCGACGCTAGCGACGTGGCGGAATTTGGAACTCAATTGGCCTCACTTAGTGTTACACGATTTTAGCCTCTGTGCCCAGACCTGTTTATAAGACAGTGTATTAAACGTACGTTTTGGAACTATTTTTCTACATCTCTTTGTAAAAATATGCTTTTTTCAACATTAAGTGTTTTCACTGCTTTGTATAATTATCTTCTATAACTTTTTCTCGCTCAATTAACGCGAAGCGAATTGGCAACGTCGTAAATCGTGGTATATCATAATGTCCAGGTTGGCAGAAGTGTCGCGAAGTTAGAGACGCATGCGCCCCGTTCGTAACCTCAATATCGGCCCAAGGAGCTTTCAAAACTAAATATCGGTCCGAGTAAAAAAATTCCGTTGGAAAGAAAAAGTGTGTGCTAAAGCTGTCCATAATCTCGAAGAAATCAAAAACTTTGATAATTTTCCGATTTTCTAAAAAAAATTATGTATGAAAAAAAATCCGCGTTATTTTGTCTTTGCTCGGAAATGTCTAGAAATGTATAACTTGTGAACATAGTTATCAAATGAATATTAAGTAATGATTACTAATTAGGAGAATAAGTACCCGTAATATTCGTTGTTAATTATCCTGACCGAGTAGTTTGAGGTTCCCGTGCATACTTACCGAATACCGATAAGATAGGTAGCATTTGTACCGTCTACGACGTTGCCATGATTGCACAGTCTAATATTTTGTGCTTGATTTTCGCACAAATTGGCACAAATTGGCTATCAAAAACGTTAATAATTTTATAACGGTACTGTGAATCCTCATTTTCACGGTACCAAGGGTTACTTCGATAATTAGTCGAACTGTACCTATTTTTTCAACTCCGTGGTGACATTCATCTAGCAGATATTAATAAAGTACTGAAAAATGATGGGGAGTTTTCCATAAGGGGCCGTCCATATATTACGTCATTCTAAATTTGGGGGGGGAGGTTCGTCTGCGGATGACGGTAAATGATGGATGAGGGGGGGGGGGGGCGTTTCGAAATTCACGTCATTCTTGTGATACCAGTTAATTCAAAATGTACAATAGTATATTGTACAACTAGAGTGGTTTCCCCGCATGAGTGATGAAAAATATTTTGCAAGTACCTAATGGTATTAATTATTGAACTCATTATTTATTTATTTATTATATAAGGTTTGTCTACATTATATTCGAGAACTTCAAATACCAGCGTACCTATGAAAATAGTTCGATCGAGCCAAAATGAATATGGGGAGGATACGGAGATATTACCCGTGATCCAGGATTTGCAAGAATGGGTGAAAACTCCGTGGGAGCTATCCAAAGAAAACTAAAGAATAGGGAAGAATAATATTATTATATTAATGAAAATTGCCAAAGTACAAAATAATAAAAGATGATTCTATAACAAAATGTGGGAGCTATCCAAAGAAAACTAAAGAATAGGGAAGAATATAATTATTATATTAATAAACATTGCCAAAGTACAAAATAATAAAAGATGATTCTATAACAAAATGTTTAAATGTTACCCAATTTTTCTCAAATCCGCAAATGTTTTAATTTTGCCAAACTGGTAATGACCTCAGTTTGCGAGAGGGGGGGGGGGGGGGTCATTAGGAAATGACGATAGGATGATTGTAGGGGGGGGGGGGGGGTCGAAAATCAGCAAAAATCGATGACGTAATATATGGACGGCCCCTAAACGTAATGTAATTAGCCCACGAAATACGTCGAGTTGCCGATTTTTTCTTCTAAAAAAAAAAAAAAAAACTTACTGTGTGTCGCATTTAAACTGCACAGAATGATCAGCAGAGGTTATAAAGGTCCAGAAAAAATTTCAGCTCGATGGTAACATGTTGACTTAACCCCATAACAACCTTAAATCTTATATCGAAATAGGCCAATGAGAGATTATAATTCGATCATTGGAAAAATTCGCTGCAACTAAATGCAGCCTTTTTGCGTGGCAAGCGCAAAAACAATCCAATCCTTTTTCTTTAAGTATATATGTTACAATTCTATATACACATGTGACTGATTGATGATTATTTATAAATTAGCGTACTTAAAACGATGCAAGAATTGAAATAATTACTAAAAGTCATCAATACATTTTTATGGTACAGTAAAAATAAATATCAAATACATTAACCGAATAAAATTGGTATTTATTTATTCGCCCTTTTACTATACGCGCGTAGTGTAAAATTGCTTTTGAACTGCGCATGCGATTCTTGGCATCTTCGTCGGCACCGCTTATTAAATAAAAAAAAAAAAAACGATCATCCGCGCAGTGCAATTTGGCTGTTGCGTTCTGGGGCAAGAATCGAATTGGACGGACCCGATTCAAGTACTGGAGGACAAAACATAAATGGCGTTTTCGCAGCATCATAAACTTTAATTTATCCCAATGTGTTTCGGAGCTTCACAAGTGAAAAGTATTCTCGACACTTTCGCGTCGTCATCCGTAACGCTTGACGAACAGCTATTTTGCAGTCGCCTTACTGATACCCTCGAATTTGACGATAATTGTTCTTCTTTTCATTCGTACGGCAGATAATCGTTCGATCGAAGAAATAAAGGTTCGGGCAAAACGCCGTTCTCGCGAACCTTGGGATATATACGGCAAACGTCATTTTTCCTGCTTTTCCCATCGAGCGACTTTTCAATTTTAACTGTTACTCCCCGTATAAGAGTTACTAAACCACTACTGGTATCGAGCATGTGCATTGTTGTGTTTATATCGGCGAGTCTTTGAATCCGAACGAAGCGTAGTCGTCGTCTTTCATAACCGGATAATTGGGGTAGCCCGGGTGCTGCGGTAGCATTACTGGTCTGTTAATAGTTACTTTCCACGATGACTTCTTCGTCCAATCCTACAAAAGATACCGACCTGATGTTATCAACTGTGTAGTGTACAAAAGGTTTTCATTAGCGTGATACATCTTTCGAATTAAAGTCTTGGGCCACAGTAACGGGTATAAAATCATGTGCGAATTTAACAACTTTTTTTCGTATGAAAAAGTGATTCACTCATAAAATTAACTACACATCTATTGAGTATGATCAAGCTGTTAGAAAAAATATTTTTTTCGATGTACAAAATGGCCGATTACTCGAAACTTCTCGAAACAGCTTTTTTCCAATTGGCGTGACAAATAACTTCGACAATTTTCACTCGACTGACTTCAAATTTAAAAGTTATGTTCCTAATTGCATTTCGCAGGTAAGTACGTACGGAATTTCTGATTAGTCGAAAACTTTTCATTTTATGAGCAGTTTATGAGCAATTATAACGAAATTTTTCACTGAAAATTCATTTAAGTTCAAATACCTACAACTTTTGAATAAAACAATATTTTTAAAATTCCGTACGTACTTCTCTAGGTGTTCTAATGTAGATTAACGAGAATTTTTGTTTTTTTTTCTAGGTAAAAAATTGTGGATGCTAAATGTCACGCCACGGAGCGCCTAAAAAAAGATAACAAAAGAAAATGTTAGTAGTCTGCCATTTTGTCCATCGAAAAAAATATATACTAGGTGGGCAACTGAGTTTCCGGGTTTTTTTACCAACAAAAAATCGAAAACTTCAAGACAAAAACAAAAAATGGTTCATTCGAAGTATTGTCCCTCGTTATTTACACATTCTTGCCATCTCTCTGGCAAAACATAAATACCGCGACGATAAAAAAACGCGTCTTTGGACTGAAACCATTCGTACAACCAATTTTGTACTGCATCGTAATTGGCGAAGTGTAGCCCACCCAAGCCATGTGCCATCGACCGGAACAAGTGATAGTCTGAAGGGGCCAGGTCCGGCGAATACGGCGGGTGCGGTAGCAGATCCCATTTCAGTGTTTTTATGGTGTCTTGGACGATGGAACTGCGATGGCACGGAGCGTTGTCGTGCTGCAACATCACACGTTCGTGTCTCGTGTCCCACTCTGGCCGTTTTTCGAGCAACGCGTGGTTCAAATTGATTAGTTGTTGTCGGTAGCGATGCCCATTGACAGTTTCGCCCGGTTTCAGCAGCTCATAGTACACGATTCCTTTCTGGTCCCACCAAACGCAGAGCATTGTCTTTTTTCCGAAGCGATTTGGCCCTGCCGTTGATGTTGACGCTTCGCCAAGTGAAAGCCACGATTTTATGCGTTTGGGATTGTCGAAATATATCCATTTTTCATCGCTAATAACAATTTGATGCAGGAAACTCTTTCTGTTCTGCCGCAAAAGCAAAATTTCGGAAGTGGCTCTTCGATTTTCCATTTGTCTCTCAGTCAACTCATGCGGCACCCACTTTTCTTCCTTACAAATTTTTCCCATGGCGTGCAAACGTTTCGAAATACATTGCCGAGTCACATTTAATGCCTCGGCAAGTTGATCTTCTGTTTGAGTGTCATCTTTATCCAATAACGCTTGCAGATCGGCGTCCGCAAATGTTTGCGGTCTTCCCGAGCGCTCATTGTCCCCAGTCTCAAAATCGCCACTTCTGAACCGCTTGAACCAATCATCACACGTTGGTTTTGATGGTATATGTTCGCCGTAGGCCTCAAGTAACTGACGTGCTTTAGCTGCAGTTTTTTTAGGTTGAAGCAGAAAAGCAATGCTCCCCGCGAATTCTGTTTATTTGGCACAAACTTTGACATTTTCGATGTTAGAAAAAAGGTCGTTGTGTTGCGACATTTGTTTATATTACGACTGGGTATTCTTAACAGACGTCCAAGCTATAAAGACACCCAATTTCAGACCTGTATGCCGACTACATGTATCGCTAGCGCCATCCATGTGTGAAACCCGGGAACTTAGTTGCGCACCTAGTATATTTTCCAACAGCTTGATATTCATACTAAATAGATGTGTAATTATTTGAGTGGACCACTTTTTTACACGAAAAAAATTGTTAAATTCGCACATGATTTTATACCCGTTACTGTGGCCTAAGGTCTTAAATGATGTCGAAGTTTGCATCGTTCGAACGCAACGAATGTTAACTTTTCTTCTATTCCACACTTTTTTTCCCCCGCCGATTCAGAATACGAAAATCAATCAAACTGTTTTTTCTTATCCTCTTGAGAGATTAACGATCTTGATGTATAAAAAACACAGATTGTGATAAAAATGAAGAAATAAAAAAAACTTTCGATACGTCCCAACGATGCAGAATTCAACGCCATAAAATTAAAATACCACGAGAATGTTTGAAACGAATTTGTAATATTAGTATTGGATTTGCAAAATTTATATGTGAAAGAAATATTTTAAAAAACAGGCTTTCATTCACTGTACTAAAAAGTAGAAAACAATTTTTTTTACCAAGTTACCTATATACGACTATAAATAAAAGCTTGGGGCGCTCAACTGTTTAAATGTTTAATAAATTTGATCAATTCAATTTTATTAACCGTATTCAGTTTGGCACAATAGTAATTCGAGAAAATATTATCCTACGTTTATATTCAGTTTCACGTTTTTTATTGAAGAAATCTGAGGTTGTTTTACAGTAAATTAAATACAGTTGATGAGTTAACGGATTTATGTAAATTGAAGATTATATGTCTAAATTTTGAGCGCCCCAAGCTTTTATTTATAGTCACATATAGGTGACTTGATAAAAAAAATATTTTCTACTTTTTAGTACATTAAATGAAAGCTTGTATTAAAAAATATTTTTTTACATATAAATTATTTTCTACCTTTTAGTCTTTAATTTATTTTACTAGTTAGTTGTTACTAACTAGTAAAATCAATTTATGTAATTAGCTTAGTTGTTACTAGTAGCTCACTAGTTTACGAGTTTGTACGTTAGGAACATGGAATGTTTACTAGCTTAGTGGTAGCCTGTTGCTACTAGTAGTTAGTAGTTAACAAGTAGTTAACTTTAACTAGTTAACTAGTAGTTAACTGCTAATTACTAGTTAACTATTAGTTAGTAACTAACTTTTAGTTAATTTTAGTTAATTAACTTTTAATTAATTTTAGTTAACTCCTAACTTTTTAGTTGGTAGTTAACAAGTTAACTGCTAATTACTAGTTAACTATTAGTTAGTAACTAACTTATAGTTAATTTTAGTTAATTAACTTTTAATTAATTTTAGTTAACTACTAACTTTTTAGTTGGTAGTTAATAAGTTAACTACTAACTATTAAAGAAGTTGGTACTAAACTACTAAAGTAGTTAGTAATAAACTACTAAATTACTAAAGTAGTCAGTAGTTAACAAGTTAACTACTAGTTAGTAGTTAACTTAGTAAGCTAGTAGTTAACAAGTTACTAGTAAGCTACTCGTAAACCAGTAGCTTACTAGTTTCCGAGTTCGTACATTAGGAACATGAAAGTTAATTAGTTTAGTTATTACTAGTAGCTTGCTAGTTTACGAGTTTGTAGGTTAGGAACATGGAATGCTTGTAAAAAATAAAGAGTGTAATTGGGATTGAACTTACGACTAATTGCTGCATATAAACTCTTCACATACAAACACAGTCGGCTACGAATTTGTACGTGTCAGTGAAATTTTACATGGATGATTAGATATCGTTAAATTTACATGAAAATTTGAAGATTTTATGAATTTCTTTTTATAAGTCTAATCATGCATTGTCACCTTTTAGATGGATGTTTGCAAAATTTCAGGGCTCTGAGTAGTCGGGAAGTGGATGAAATATCGATTTTCCGTTTCGCATCTCACGGAAAGTCAAATTAAATAAAAGCTTGTAACAATTGACTGAATGCGTGTGTACGGATAAAAGGGTGAATAAATTTGAACATTTTCCAGACTTTGTGTGTTTAGTGAATAAGTGAATAAGCCTATACTTACCCCGCGGTTGTATTTGAAATGGTACCATATGAAGCAGGCACCGACGAAACCTATCACCGTTTTGCCAAATATATGACGAACGAGACCTGCTCCTACGTTTCCCTAAGATATAAAACGTTTGAAAAGAATGCAAATCGCACGTTTAAACACACGTAGTGGATAATAAACATGCTCAGATGTGAACCTACGATTACAACGATAGAACTGGTAGTAAAACTTTTAAGGGGTAAGGCCACAGTAGAATTTTCAAAAAATCGATTTTTTTTCTTGCTAAAGCGGTGCTTTATCGTTATAAGAATAAGTTACTATTCGATTGATAGCAAGGACATTTTTTTCACCCACTTTGAGCGTATAACGCGAGCCCACCATAGAGTACCGTACGGTACCAGCATGGTCATAGAGTACCTAAAACTTTAAACGCGTTTTTCTCGAAACAGCTTGTTTCCAATTGGCGTGACAAATAACATCAATAATTTTCACTCGATTTACTTCAAATTTAAGGGCGGGGTAAAGTATTTAAATTTTTTTTCTTCATTTTTTAAATAAATGTATAATATATCACGAATATTGTGTTAAAATTTCAAGTCGATCGGAGTAAAATTGACGAAGTTATGAGTATTTGAGCGTCTATTGCTCCATGCCGTTCTCTTCTCTTCTGCGTTTTTCAAACCGTTTTTCTGAGACTTGTCATATTTGAAGTCCGTGTGCACGATAACTCAAAATCTACTGGACCAATCGCTTTGAAATTTTGCACAGTACTTTTTCACATAATTCACCAGGTATTGTCGAGAGCTTTTTTGTTTTTTTTAAATAATTACTAATTTTTCAACAACAAATTAGCCGATTTTTTTTTAGCGAAAATCGGGTTTTTGGCTCCCAAGTGCTACGAAAAATCGAAAAATCGAAAAAAAAAAAAAATCCTCCCGTCATTACCTCGAGAAACATCTCCTTTAACAAATGTATTTTGATTTTTTTGTTTCAAATGATTCTGTTGTGAGTTATGGTGCACACCGCAAAACAACTTTTTTTCGAGGCGCCTCCGGGGTTTAATTTTCACTCGCTCAATTTTGAATATTTTGCAATGCAAATTTAGGAGAATGTTGTTCAAATGTTACTTTATTATATGTAAATTTTTCAATAAACGAACACTATTCGTTACGCCAATAAAAAATCTTAAAAACATGCCTTTTTTTCGCCGAATTAACTTTACCCCGCCGTTAAAAGTTATGTTCCTAATTGCCTTTCGCAGAGAAGTACCTACGAAATTTTTGATTAAACAAGAACTTTTCATTTTATGAGCAGTTTATGTGCAGTTATAACGAAAATTTTCACTGAAAATTCATTTCTTAAGTTCAAATACCTACAACTTTTGAATGAAACAATATTTTTTTAATTCCGTACGTACTTCTCTAGGTATTCTAATGTAGATTGACGAGAATTTTTGTTTTTTGTTCTAGGTAAAAAATTGTGGATGCTAAATGTCACGCCGCGGAGCGCCTAAAAAAAAAGATAAAAGAAAATATTAGTAGTCGGCCATTTCGTACATCGAAAGAAAATATATATTTTCTAACAGCTTGATATTCATACTAAATGAGTGAATCACTTTTTCTCACGAAAAAAAATTGTTAAATTCGCAGATGATTTTATACCCGTTACTGTGGCCTACCGTCTTAAAGGGGTTGATCTAAAATTCGAATCCTATTGACGTCGGATGGAAAACTTTATTCGGTACAGTCGAACCTCGATATAACGAATCTCTAGCCAAGTTTGTTATATCGAGTTTCATTATATCGAGGTCATAATCCTTAAAATGGTGTTAAAAAATATATATATATATTAGTACTATAAATACAGGGATATTTTTTAAAGAAAGTTTTTCATTAAAGCGATTTTTACAAGCAATTAGGGCCATTGTATATTATTGTCATTGTATGAAGGTTTCGGGTGTCTATCGGAAGGGAATGGTAAAATCTTCGTTATGTCGAGGTTCGCTAAACTGAGGATTTTGTTATATCGAGCTTTGTTATATCAGAGATTTCGTTATATCAGGGGTTTCGTTATATCAGGGATTTTGTTATATCAGGGATTTTGTTATATGAGGGATTTTGTTATATCGAGGATTTCGTTGTATCCAGGATTGTGTTATATCGAGGATTGTGTTATATCGAGGATTTCGTTATATCGAAGATTTCGTTATATCGAAGATTTCGTTATATCGAGGATATTGTTATATCGAGGATTCCGTTATATCAAAGATTTCGTTATATCGAAGCTTTCGTTATATCGAGGATATTGTTATATCGAGGATTTTGTTATATCGAGGAGTTTGTTATATCGAGGATATTGTTATATCGAGGATATCGTTATATCGAGGATTTAGTTATATCGAGGATTTCGTTATATCGAGGATTTCGTTATATCGAAGATTTCGTTATATCAAGGATTTCATTATATCGAGGATATTGTTATATCGAGGATATCGTTATATCGAGGATTTAGTTATATCGAGGATTTCGTTATATCGAGGATTTCGTTATATCGAAGATTTCGTTATATCAAGGATTTCATTATATCGAGGATTTCGTTATATCGAGGATTTCGTTATATCGAAGATTTCGTTATATCGAGGATTTCATTAAATCAAGGATTTTGTTATATCGAGGTACGACTGTATATTCAAAACTGAGACAGGCAAAATCCTCTAGCGATTATCCATAATTACCAGCGGGCCTCGGAGCCCGTTTTCCACTACGTCCAACGGTGCTCTGTAAAATCTTCTCAAGGGATTGTAACGCTCGCGGTAATAATTTTCCGGAACAACAGGCTCGTCAGCGGCGAGTACTTGATCCTTGAGCCATTGAGCGCGCCAGGCTCTTTCCATGTCGCTCATACCTTGAAGACGCTCTCGCTCGCTGGTCATCCGACCGGCGATGGTCATGGGCGTGACCCCGCCGGACTCCTGTGGTGGATTGTATTCCGACGTCATCCTGTAATGATCGATCTACCTGTCGGTGAGATTAAAGTTCTTACTGGAAACTCCGAACGTGTGTATAACCTAAAAAATACATTTCGTCTACTATTTCACGAAAGTAACGTGCGAGTATTTTGATTTTTTTACTTTCCTGTCGAAGAAACGAGGCTCGAAATGAAGTAGACCAAGAACACGAAGGTAATCGATTGTCGCGACGTTTATTTATTCGGAAACGCGAGGTTACGTAGCGTTACGTCAGACGAACGTTCGCAGCGCCATGTGTGTGCGGCGGAACTTCGTAGCTTCGGGGGAGAAACCACGCGCGTCAAAGCATAACCGTTTTTCAATCATAATTGTTTATACGTTTGGAGTATTGTTAATAAATCGAGGAAAAATGTATTTTCACCGTTTCGGCTCTCGATAAGCCGTACGCGAGATGTTCGTAAACGTCGCTTCTTTTTAGTTCGTTCGAGAGGAAAATTTGACGACCGGAAACGACGAGATTGGAATATCTCGTCTAACGCAGGAACACTTTTTTCGGGCAAACCTATAAATCCCCTTTAATGGACGAAGAGAATCGTCGATCCTTCGTATCATCGAGGCATGCCTCGTTACATCAAAGCATCGAGGTTCCTTCTGATTTTACTCCTCGCCTCCGGAGTAGTCGACGGGTTTGGCAGACCCAGAAGCCACAAGCCTCACCGGAAGTCTTCGGGTACCACGACAGAGTGCAATTCGCTCGGCGGAACCTCATCAGAGTCGTCAACTGAGAGTCCAAATGAACTCACCACCATGGATTACGATCCGTATTATCATTGCAGCCTCGTTGGATTTGGCGTTGTACAAAAAATTCCGTATGGCATATCCGCTTATGCTAATAGGCCCGTCGATGTTAGCTTTTCCTCGGCTTGCGTGAGATGCGGAATATGCCTCGCCATCGCCGAAAGGGTTCGTACATTTGAAGACAAAGTACTTTCATTTAACAGAAATATACCACGGTACTTGAACGTTTCGAATGATGGATAAATTCGATAATTTTTATTGTAATTCCGGTTATTTCGATGTTCAAGGACAGGGCAAAATTTGGGAATTGTAAAAAATACATTTAATAATTAAAACTTTGTGATGAATAAATATAATGTATATACAGTGTCCTGTTATGAACATTATTTCATACAATAATTCATACAAGACAGTCGCAGGATCGATAATTCTGCAACTGTCGATAGGACAGATCATGTCCTATTATATGCTGGACTTTCAGTTTAGTTAAAGTCCCATGGTTGTCGTGATAAAAATCATCTGCTTTTGGTTTTTCGCATGTCGTTTCTACAAATGATAACTTTTTTTGACCCGGTTTTTTCAAAAATACTCTTGGCTATTTGTTTTATCTAGAAAAGTCTTCTTTTTAACCTTAAATGTTACGGAAAGTTTATAAAAAAAAGATCTTAAGCAGAATTTTCATACATATTTGATTTTTCAAAAAAAATTCCAATTTTTTATTTTTTCAAGAAAAAATTCAATTATTTATTTTTTATTAAAAAAAAAATTCCATAAGGCCAGAATCTCGAAAACCGTGGGACTTTTACTAAACTGAAATTCCAGCATATAGTAGGATGAACCGACCTATCGACAATTGCAATATTATCGAGTCATAACAGAAGATCCTGTATATCGAAATGAACTTTGAAAAAACGAATGATATGTTAGGCTACTGTGACGACACTCGATGATCAGAGTTATTAAAAAAAAAATAATTTTGTATTTTGAAAGACATGTTTCATTGACGTTTAAAAGATATGTATGTGTTTGTATATTAATTAAGCCTCCGTTGCTCATGCTTGTCACACTGGGTCAATTTAACCCAGTGTGACAAGCCTATCAGTCGGACGACCATGAAAAAATGCATGAACATACTTTAAGGGCACGTACAAGGTCAACATGACCTTACAAATTTTCCAACCCAATTTTCTCATAGATGGTTAAATTTTTTAGGAAAAACGAAACTTTAGGCTCTGGAGAATTTTCTGACGCAGAGCTTGATGATTTCCTTTTGCCCTAAATATTATTCATCTCTGAGAAATCTTTGTTCGAAAATTTCAGCTATCTCTCTCGCACTCATCCATCACGTGGTAGATCTTCTACTTCGCCTTAAAGGATCATCACAGTGTAACGGGTCGAAAAATAGCTGATTTTCGCTATTTTTTTCTATTTGAAAAATACGCTAATCAGTCTGATTTTTTATGTCATATCTCACGAAGAACAGAGAATACGTTTTTAAAGATGAAGAAAGGGAAATTTAAAGAACACGAAATACATGTTTAAATATGAAATCTAACGAAGAACAGAAAATACATTTTTCAACGTTTATTTTATTTATTTTTTTCATTTTTTTAATGGTTGAAAATGTCTTCGAAAAAAAGGAGTCCTCACGGTGTCCACGGTTGTGGTCGCGAATATCGAAACGAAATTTGTAAAAATATTATTAATCAGTATGAAAGCCGCTATCTTGCTCAAAATCAAAATTGACAAAATGGCGGCGTTTTGAAAAAAAAGTATCGAATTTAGCCTACTTTTTCGACATTTTTTCGTTGAATAAAATATGAAGATTAAAAAAAAAAGGTTCCATATGAAAAGATTTTTTTGAAAATTTTACACTGTGATGATCCCCTAAATATTTCATAATATGTGCCAAAAATTATTATATCAAAAATTAGATGGGCATAAAATAAATAAAATAAAATGTTATTAAAATAAAAATAAAAATTAAATTTATTAAAATTAAAATCTGGCGCTAAAATGAACACTGGGTCGTTTAGACCCACGGTGACAACGAACGGCTAACAAATTTGTATACCAAATTTCATTTAAAAAAATTCGTAACTCAAACAGTTATAAACAATCCCGTGAAGGTTCTTTAAACGTGAGGGGCTCAACGGTGTACTCGATTTTGGCCACCCGGTTGATCCGAAGCAAAAAAACGAGTTTTTTTTTCTCAAAATAGATAACATTGGCAAAGATTTTGCCGAGCTTTTCTGTGTCATCGGGTTTTGATCACGAACAAAAAAATGTTGTATTTTTTTTCGACATTTCGAGTAAAAATCACATTATTGTTAATAATTAATGAAAAAAAATGTTAAAAAGAAAAACATCGGTCAAGACTAAACTACCAAAAGCATGGTTTCGAGAAAAAACCATGTTTGAAGTTTTACTAGCAGTTCTATCGTTGTAATAATAATTTAACCTTTAATCTGCGATTCACGCACCATATGTTGGACCTACCTCTTCAATTTGAGTTTCCTCAATCGACGATCGAGTCTTTGTAACTTTCCCAGTAGCCTAACCCCTTAAAACATACGTTGAAATTATCCCAGAGGTATCGTAAAGGAAAAGAAAATATTCATAATTATCCTATTAGAAATTGCCATTATAATGTTTGTATCACGATGATCATAACATTTTACAGATAAATCAAACACTCATAGTAGTACACGACTCGATGTTACCAAATCAGTGGCTCCAGGACGACGAGGCTGATCTCCTCTTCAGAGTCGTCTGTAGCGACCAGTTTAGGCAGTAAAAAAAACAACCTAATTATGAAGCTATTTGACACCCGTAAAGAGTATTCATTAAGGGGTCTTCTCACTTTAGACGCTAAAAAGGCTATTTTCATGAATTTTTTTGATAGGTTTATATTATAGATATTGACATACAAGTTGTTACACTTAAGGGCGGGGTAAAGTATTTAAATTTTTTTTTAAATGAATGCATAATATATCAAGAATATTGTGTTAAAATTTCAAGTCGGTCGGAGTAAAATTGACGAAGTTATGAGTATTTGAGCGTCTATTGCTCCATGCCGTTCTCTTCTCTTCTGCGTTTTTCAAACCGTTTTTCTGAGACTTGTCATATTTGAAGTCCGTGTGCACGATAACTCAAAATCTACTGGACCAATCGCTTTGAAATTTTGCACAGTACTTCTTCACATAATTCACCAGGTATTGTCGAGAGCTTTTTTGTTTTTTTTTAATAATTACTAATTTTTCAACAACAAATTAGCCGATTTTTTAGCGAAAATCGGGTTTTTGGCTCCCAAGTGCTACGAAAAATCGAAAACTCGAAAAAAAAAAAAATCCTCCCGTCATTACCTCGAGAAACATCTCCTTTAACAAATGCACTTTGATTTTTTTTGTTTCAAATGATTCTGTTGCGAGTTATGGTGCACACCGCAAACCAACTTTTTTTCGAGGCACCTCGGGGGTTTAATTTTCACTCGCTCAATTTTGAATATTTTGCAATGCAAATTTAGGAGAATGTTGTTCAAATGTCACTTTATTATATGTAAATTTTTCAATAAACGAAGACTATTCGTTACGCAAAAAAAAATCTTAAAAACATGCCTTTTTTTCGCCGGATTAACTTTACCTCGCCGTTAATAAATACACTTTCGAAATACATTTAAAAAAATGTATTTATTTAAGTCACTATTTATAGACGACGATGGTAGTTAAAAATGACCCAAAAAAATTGTAGGTCTGCGCTGTTGATGAAATCTCGAAGATGGAACACCCGAAACAAAATAAATCAAATGGTTTTAGATTCAGTATGTTAATGGCTATAGCGCATATCATACGATTTTTGATATATGAGGCATTCATATCATTTTGAAAAATCGAGTTACTTTATTGAAAAATATTCAATGAGTGTCGAAATTTAAAAAAAATTCTGATGTTTTTTCTTGTTGATTACCATTTTTTAACAGTTTTCTATTCAAATGGCTGTATCTTTGGCAGGCTTTGACGTATTTACGTTCATATATTTTACGTATTTCATATATTTACGTTCATATATTTTTACATTCGTAAAAAACGAAAATGTGCGTCTTTTTACAGCCTTCCAAAAAAAAAAAATTAATTTAGATTTTATTGAGCAAGTCGAACGTCCGTTTCAGGGCAAAATATGCAAAGAATTTTTTTTCTCAAGGAAAGACAATTGTTATTTTATTTTTTTAAATTTCCCCGAATTGTGAATACGAGAAATGGGTTTTTAGTATTTTTTATATTATGGGATTCCTAAACACCGTGAATTAACAGCTATTTTTATTTTTAAAACTTTGTTTATTAATAATCGATTGAAGAGTGTGGAGCACTCCAAGGCTTCAATACATATGACATAAATGTCATATGTATTTCAAAAACCTGGTACACACACAGCGAGTGCTCCACTCTCTTCAATCGAATATTAATAAAAAATATTAAAAAAATAAAAATAGCTGTTACTTCACGGTGTTTAGGAATCCCATAATATAAAAAATACCAAAAATCGGTTTTTCGTCTTCACAATTCTTCACTTTCCAAAAAAATTGCCTAAAAAATCGTCAGAAAATTCTTAATAACAAATGAACTATGCAATATGAAAAAAAAATCCTACGTACTTTCATAGACAGTGTATTTTTCAAGATATATTCAACATTTCAAGTGGATCAGTTAAAAATTGTCTGAATTATGTTTCCGGCCAACTTAAAAAATTCAGTTTTGAGATAAACGCTGGACAGCCGCCATTTCGAAATTAATTGCTTCAAAAAAATTAGTGTATACAGTCACTGATATGTATGATAAACATCCTTTTTTGTAATCTCTATTAGATTTGTAGTTTTTCTTAAAAAAATCCCCAAAAAGCCTATTTTTTCGGCCTCTAGAGTGGCCTAACGCGTCAATATCTATAATGTAAAACTATTTTAAAAAATCATAAAAATAGCCTTCTGTTAGCGTCTAAAGTGAAAAAACCCCTTAAGGGAGGACGCAACCATAACGGCCCATTTTCGACCCTTTTCTTTGTAATTTAATTTTAAATAAAAAATTAAATACATTGTCAGCAGAACTTTTCGGCTTTAGATATATATTGAAGTATGAAAAAAAAAAACATTATTTGTCAAAAGAATACAAAATGGAGGCGCACGAGTTAACGTAAATGAGAACAACTGTGGGTAATATAAATTTAGTCTCTTTGTAGATCCCGAATAACTAGTCGCACCTCCTTAGGTTGCTTCAAGGGACCATCAATTTTTCGAATTTTACACAGTAGCCCAACCCCTTAAATAAAATTTTCCAACAGATATACAAAAGCGCTGTTATATTTTGGGGCAAAAAAAAAGATTTTTACACAAAAGTTTGGACACAAGCTTACGGGGATGATCTTATATTACGACCATATTTGACAGTTACGCCCTAAGAGAAATCGACGGTGAAAGATACATAGGTGACAGTATACCCGGAGCTGTGCTCGTCGCTACAACAGCCGACGGCCTTTGGGAATCGAAGTGAGATAATAATTTATAGCTATTTCGAAATGATTCAATTGATCGAGTTGTTCATTACAGACAGCATGCTTTTATGGTAATTCTTTAGATAAGTGACTTTGCCGAAAAATGAGTTTCGGTTTGTTCGAGTTTAACCCAAGCAAAACAAAACAAACACATTGTTAGGAAAATCTAAAAAATTATCTAAAAAATTACCATACAAACGAAATTTTTGTTTCTAAAAACTTTTCCGAAAAATGAGCTCGTTTGGATTTGTTCGGGTTTAACCCAAACAATTCCAAACAAAATCTTTTTTCGGAAAAGTTACTTATCTAAAAAATTACCAAAAATGAATTTGTTTGGGTTGAACTCAAACAAATCCGAAAAAACTCAAAACAAATGAGTTTGTTTGCGTTGAACTCAAACAAATCCAAACAAACTCACAACAAATGAGTTTGTTTGCGTTGAACTCAAACAAATCCAAACAAACGCACAACAAATGAGTTTGTTTGGATTGAACTCAAACAAATCCGAACAAACTCATAACAAATGACTTTGTTCGGGTTCAACTCAAACAAATCCAAGCAAATTCACAACAAATGAGTTTGTTTGCGTTGAACTCAAACAAATCCACACAAACACAACAAATGAGTTTGTTTGGATTGAACACAAACAAATCTAAACAAACTCACAACAAATGTGTTTGTTTGGGTTGAACTCGAACAAATCCGAACAAACTTATTTTTCAGAAAAGTCACTTAAGTGACTTAAGTGACTCAAACAAATGCAAATAAACAAATATTTTAGACAATTGTCAAACAAACGCAAATAAACAAATATTTTAGACAATTTTCTAAAATATTTGTTCATTTGCGTTTGTTTGAGTTCAACACAAACCAGCTCAAACAATTTTTTTTAGATACCTTATTTTTTAGACAATCGTATTTTTCGGAAAAGTGACGTATCTGAAAAATTACCAAAAATGAGTTTGTTTGGATTGAACCCGTCCAAACAAACCCAAACAAACAATTTCATTATATAACTTATTTTTTAGATAAGTTCATTTTTCGGACAAGTCACGTATCTAAAAAATCACCAAAATGAGTTTGTTCGGGTTAAACCCAAACAAGCTCATTTTTCGGAAAGGTAACTTATCGAAAGAATTGCCCTTTTGCTATCAATGCACCGCGCCCTTTCTTATTCAAGCATGAGAAAGAAATGCTACAATATTCTGGACGAGGTGGGCACTCGAGATTTGTACAAACACTGGCGAGACTGGTACGAGAAATCCACCGGTGAACTGGCCGATTTTTTGTGCCGCGGCGAATCCGGCGGACTTCGTGACTGTCGCAGCATCGACGGTGACGGAAAAAAACTCTACATTTGTCAAAATATGTATCACGCTGGAGTCAAGCTCACGGCGAAATTTGGCTGAAGGTTTTCCTCAACCGAGGATCTTTTATTGCAACATTTTTTTATTCAATTTTTACACTCTTTTTTATGTGCGCTTGTAAACGTTTTTTGTGAATTATGATACTTGTCGATAGATTTTGTATTCCTAGCAACTAAAGCCTGTGTATTTGCTTTCTGTGGGATTACATAACGCTGTTATACATATTTGCAGTTATGACAATTATAATATGAATAAATGTCATGCACTTATAACTAATATAATATGAATTCAACATAACATATGGTAAATAAATTAATAAATTTATATACACACGAATTCATATACCGAGTGTCCCATTTTAATCTTACACCTGATTTATCTTGAAAAAATACTGCTCCGATCATGTCGAGTTCCACTAGGCTCTCTGACAATGAGTAACCCGTGAGCGGGTCCCGCGCGCTCCCGCCAGAGGTCGGGCGTCGTTTTACCGACGCGTCCCAAAAACCAGGGAGACTAGAGTAAAGGAGTGAACACTCCATAGGAGATGAGCAGCGAAAGACGGTCCCAAAATCCCGACTTTTAAGTGACCGCAAGGGGCGCTGCGATCGCAATTCCCCGATGTATAGTAATACTTGCAGCTAAAGGTTCTGGGCATGCGCATTAGAGGAAAGTTGTCAAAATCGAGGTTTGCGTTTTTTTCTGGTATTGCATGATACTTGCAAACTTGTACTATACTAAAATTTAGTTTTTTTTTCTTTTCGCGAGCGTTCAGTTATATTTTTCGTTTATTATAAAACACAAAAACGATTCGTGTTTCGTAGTTGACGGAGGTAATGTGCGGAACTCTGGTTGTAGAAAGTGAGATAATGAGAATGAAAAATGTAAGATTGTTGCATCGCTGAAAAAAATGCACAGAGTCAGATTGAGCTTCAATGCATGACGTACTGGAGGATTTGCAATGTTTTCCATTTTTATTGTTCCAATAATGTTAAGAGCGATGCTGGAAGCGTTCACGCGTGCGATTAACAACGGCAGACAGAAGTGTTACAATGAAAAGTAATCAATATAATTTTGAATAATAAATTTAAAAATGGTTCACTGCGAATGAATTAAATAAACAATCTGTACTGTTAACAAGGCGCATTTTGCTGTACATTATGCCTGTGTAATAATAAGTGACTCTCACAATAAGTAATAATAATAATCACAAATATTCTATTGTACGAGCGTAATTTTTTAAATAATAAGTTATCACAA
The DNA here is from genome assembly GCA_964007375.1 of Ophion obscuratus. Taxonomy (NCBI): domain Eukaryota; kingdom Metazoa; phylum Arthropoda; class Insecta; order Hymenoptera; family Ichneumonidae; genus Ophion; species Ophion obscuratus. Next base: position 83,110,364 of record OZ023312.1, on the reverse strand, counting down.
TTACACCCATTGTTACTTTGTCTATGTAATAATCTTCTATCAAATTTGAAAACGATTCACCGAACGGTTCAATAAATATTTCGTTCTCAAATTATACACATCTAACATTGCCTCTTATAAAATATTAATAACTATACACAAAACTTATTTAAAATGTGAGTTTTTATTTATAATTTTTTTACACATCATATAATACTTTATTTGCGAGCATGGATTCAATCCACAGACAACCATGTATAAGTTGCCGACGGAAAGCTAAGCAAGAGAGTATAACTATATATAAGGGAAAGCCGATTGCAACGCCACCTACAACTCTTATTTTCCTTGATTTTAGAGCCACTTCGCTAGCACACAGTGTCCACTCCTTTACTCTAGTCTCCCTGCCAAAAACCATCGCATCCGCGACTCTAGCTGCGACTTCGTGTCGTCCCCGTGCGCGCTCTGTCGGCTCATTAATACCATTATTACGCGGCCGTTGTCCCGCCGACGAGTTGTAACCGTCGAGTCGCTCAACCGTCAACAACCTTTTCCACCTTTGTATTACTATAAACCTATTACGCTAATAAAGATAATTACCAAAGCCATCTACTTTGTCGAGTGTGCAAGATCGAGAGAAATCATAAACAGATCAAGTATCGAGTATAGTGAAAGTTTTCGGGTTCAAAGGGGGACGTTGTAAACAATATTTTTTGGTCCAAAACTCAAAATGGCCATTTAAAGATGACCGACGTGTTAACAAAAAAATGGGAACCTGACTTTTTTCACCAAAACATTTGTCAGGCCAAAGTTAACAATGTTTGTAGAATATTTTTATTGATAAAGTTCATAATTTTGAGGTTAGACCACCATTTTTTTCTTTTTTTAGCGCTATCCAAAATGCACCACGAGAAGGTAAAGACTTTGAGGCCTTAGGCCACAGTAACGGATCTAAAATCATGTGCGAATTTAACAATTTTTTCGTATGAATAAGTGATTCACTCATAAAATTAATTACACATCTATTTGGTATGAATAACAAGCTGTTAGAAAATATATATATTTTTTTTCGATGCACAAAATGGCCGACTACTAATATTTTCTTTTATCTTTTTTTTGGCGCTCCCTGGTGTGACATTTAGCGTCCACAATTTTTTACCTAGAACAAAGAACAAAAATTTTCGTCAATCTACATTAGAATACCTAGAGAAGTACATACGGAATTTAAAAAATATTGTTTTATTCAAAACTTGTAGGTATTTAAATTTAAAAAATGAATTTTCACTGAAAAATTTCGTTATAACTGCTCAAAAACTGCTCACAAAATGAAAAGTTTTCGATTAATCAGGAATTCCGTACGTACTTCTCTGCTAAATGCAATTAAGAACATAATTTGTAAATTTGAAGTAAATCGAGTGAAAATTGTTAAATTTATTTGTCACGCCAATTGGAAAAAAGCTGTTTCGAGAAGTTTCGAGTAGTCGGTCATTTTGTACATTGAAAAAAAATATATACTATATATTTTCCAACAGCTTGATATTCATACTAAATAGATGTGTAATTAATTTTATGAGTGAATCACTTTTTCATACGAAAAAAAATTGTTAAATTTGCGCATGATTTTATACCCGTGGTGTGGCCTAAGGCCTTAACATACTTAGTGTAAGTGTGTGTGTGTAGATGTGAGTTTGGGTTTGTTCGACAACCAAACAAACCCAAACAAGGATTAGGTCTCTACGGCTCATCACTTCCGTTATTTAACAATCCCAAGTATAAGTGTGCGTGTGAGTTTGTTTTGATTTATTTGACAACGCAAGTGACGAGCCGCGGAGACCTAATCCATGTTTGGGTTTGTTTGGGTTACCGAACAAATCCAAGCAAACAGAAACAAATGCAAACAACCCCAAACAAATTGACACCCACACACACTCGCACACTTACTGGATGGCGCTAAAATAGTAAAAAAAAAACTTATCCTCGATGTCGCTGAAAATAGTAAAAAAATGGTGTTCTAACCTAAAAATCCTGAACGTTCTAAAAAAATTCCACAAAAGGAATTTTGTGGAATTCCTTTTGTGGAATTTTTTCGTGAAAAGAAAAAGTCATGTTTTTTTAACATGTCTGCCATCTTAACGTTGTCATTTTGAGTGTTTGAATTTGTTTTCAACGTCCTTTGAACTCCAAAAGTTCCACTAGAGTCAATACTTTATCGGAGCAGTATTTTTCGAGATAAATCAGGGGTACGATTAAAATAGGTCACCCGGTATATACAGGGTGATTCACTGGAGGTTCGAAAACACGTATAAATATCAATTTTACGCGAAAAAGTCGCGGACAAAATTTCAATGGCTCGTCAATGGCTACATTTTGGTAGCCCTAGACTTTTGTTTCGAGTCGAGCTATCAACATGATTTCAACGTCACCTCGACATTCTTAAAAATAAAACTCCTTTTTTCATTGGCCACAAATGTAAAGCGCGGAAAAACAAAACCAATTACCTATATCTCGACCTTGGGGTGACCTTGAAATAAGTGAAGATCTTGCGGTTCTATGGATTGGTAGAAACGGTCCAGTTGCCTGGAATCCTCGATCGTCAATCTACAGAGAAATCTCCAGAGATGTGCCAACTGCTCGTAAATTTATGGAGGAACGGATAAAACAAGCTTGGCGAGCGATTTATAACAAGACGTTGCAAAGAGTTCACGCCTCATTCAGAAATAGTATCGTAAAATCTATCGCGGCTCACGGACACATTTTTTACCATTCCACGTAATAAAAACCTCATTTGCGTTTGAAATCACTGCCTGTTTTGTTTTTCCTGCTTTGTTTACCGTTTTGCAGTTTTTTGTGCTTTCCAAGGTCACTCCAAGGTCATGATATTGTAGGTTGCTGGTTTTTTTTTTGTGCTCTATATTGGGAGCCGATAAAAGAAAAGGTGTCCCTTTAAAAAAGTGGAGGTGACCTTGAAATGAGGTCGATATCTCCGTTTTGAAAAAATCCGAGGCTACCAAAATGGAGACATTGACAAACCATTTAAATTTCATCTTTGATGACGCTTTTTTTCTGTCAAAATGAAATCGTCTGCTTTATTTGTCCTGCGTTGTTTACCGTTTTGCAATTTTGTGCTTTCCAAGGTCATCGTAAGGTCATGATATTGTAGACAGTTGGTTTTATTTTGTTGTGCTCTACATTAGGAGGCCAATGAAAGAAAAAGTTTCCCTATGAAAAAGTGAAGATGACCTTGACATGAGGTCGATATCTCCGTTTTGAAAAAATCTGAGGCTACCAAAATGGAGACATTGACAAACCATTTAAATTTCATCTTTGATGACGCTTTTTTTCGTCAAAATGAAATCGTCTGTTTTATTTGTCCTGCTTTGTTTACCGTTTTGCAATTTTGTGCTTTCCAAGGTCATCGCAAGGTCATGATATTGTAGACAGTTGGTTTTATTTTGTTGTGCTCTACATTAGGAGGCCAATGAAAGAAAAAGTTTCCCTATGAAAAAGTGAAGATGACCTTGACATGAGGTCGATATCTCCGCTTTAAAAAAATCTGAGACCAAAATGGGGTCATTGACAGACTATGCAAATTTTGTCTCCGATTTGTTTCATCTAAAACCAATATTTATAGGTGTTTCGAGTAACTTACTTCTAGTGAATCATCCCGTATATAAATATGCACATTATGTGACGTGTGTGTACGCAACAATGATATTTACATTGTATATTATTATAATAAAATTCCATAATATAATTATATTAATATATTATTATAATAAAATTATATAATTATATAATTATAGAATTACCATAATAACGTATTATCGTATATAAAGAACTTCCTATTATTTCCATGAGTGAAAATGTTCGTTTCTGCATGAGAATTAACACACATTGGAGAGTAGATCAAATACGGGTATTATTATTGATAGGATGTTGGTGGTGAAAATTCGAAAAATAAATAAATAATGAATTATTATTAATAAAATAATAAAAATAATAAAAATAGGAAGATAAAATAATAAAAATTCACATTTTATCGGTTGATAAATTTCGGAACGGGAAAATTCGGAGTCGATCGTCTTTGAAGTTTAAGTTTGTCTCCGTGAGGCCTTTCCTCCTCAAGGACAATTGCTGCAAGGTTTCTCCGTTTACGCGTCCGATATTGAGGAGCGAATTATATATTTTTTCGTGATCAATCGCAACATCATTGGGACGACGAGGAATCGTGTTCGAATTATGCTCAAGGCTCATGTTCATCGACCTCGTTAAATTCTCGTCTACTTTTCCGAGTCCAAAAAATCTCCGGCTCAGGCGACTTTGGACGCTGAAACGTTTGTCCCAGATTCTCTCGAACAGGCCGAGGCAGAAGGACGTGACGATACCGACGATGAGAATTACGAAAGCCGAGTATACGTCGGCAATTCGGGCACTGTGAAAAGTCGTCAATGCCTGGCACTGCGGCATGTCGGGCAACATTTTCTCACGGATCCTATCGATAACGCCGCGTTCTTTCATCCTCAAGACACTGGAAAAAAAAACGATTTTTCAAATATTTTTTTTAAGGGGTTACCCCCACGTCCGATTTGGAAAAAATCGATTTTTTTTATTGCATATTTTTGAAGTATAAGTATCTGAGAATATGTCCTGAAAATTTCAAGTCGATCCGAACGAAATTGACTGAGATATGAGCGTTGAAAGAGAAGAATCCGTTGTGTAAACGACCGGCTAATTGAAACTTTAAACGCGTTTTTCTCAAAATGGCATTTCTGAAGTCGGTGACCAAGATTACTCGAACACTAATGAACCGATCTTCTTGAAATTTTGCAGGCTTATTTAATACATAAAAATGTAGTCTTTAATCGTTCGATTTTTTTTTTTCGAAAAAAATGGCCGTTTTATAGCCAAAAAACGGCCGTTTTTTTCGTTAAAATCGAACCATTAAGGGCGGGGTAAAGTATTAAAATTTTTTTTCATTTTTTTTTAATTTTTTAAATGAATGCATAATTTTAGGTGTACAAATAAGTTTTAGGACACTTCGGTTTTGTATCATAACAGCTATTCTAAATTAATTCAAAGGTCCCGCTCACTTATCATAGATGGCGCTTGATATGTAGTATCGAAACGTAAAGGAGTCATAAACATAACCTATAAATTTTGTAAATTAAACATGCAGACCGATAAGCTATTTATTAGACACTGCATTCGCTATGAATTCCATCAAGGAAAAAGTGTTAGGAAAGCGTGTGAATCGATATGTTCTATTCTTGGAGACAACATTGTATATAAAAGTACATGTGAGTATTGGTATAAGCGATTCAAAGAAGGTGATTTCGACGTTAGTGACCGTGAACACACGGGGCCTCCTGTAAAGGTGGACGATCAGGAACTGCAAGCGTTGCTGGATGAAAACTCTTGTCAGACGGAGAAACAACTTTCGGAACAGCTTGGAGTAACTCAACAAACTGTTTCTTATCGTTTCAAAGCAATGGGTAAGATTCGAAAAGGAACAAAGTGGGTACCACACTTTCTGACTCAAGAAAATAAAAACAGCCGTCTTAACATTTGTGTGAGTCTTTACAACAAGCAATATAGAAAGTCTTTCTTGTGGAAAATTGTGACCGGCGATGAAAAGTGGATTTATTTTGATAATCCGAAACGCAAATATCATTGGGTTAACCCCGGCGAGCCGAAAACATCCATGCCAAAGCGCAATGTTCATTGTAACAAAGTCATGCTGTGCATATGGTGGGATATGAAAAGCGTACTGTATTATGAACTTCTCAAACCTGGTCAAACAGTTACTACCGATCGCTATTGTCATCAATTGATGCAAGTGAATCAAGAAATTGAGAAGAAACGTCCATTTTCTGGTAAAGGAAAACGTCCAGTAAAACTGCTCCATGACAACGCGCGGCCTCATGTGGGTAAACCGGTCAAGGATACGTTACTAGCGCTTGGATGGGAAGCTGTACCAAACCCGGCGTATTCACCAGACTTAGCCCCATCCGATTATCATTTATTCCGGAAAATGCAGAACGATTTGTCTGACGTGCGATTCAAAACATTCGAAGAAGTGGAAAAATGGGTCGCTAAATTTCTCACCTCGCAAGACGAAAGTTTCTTTGCGAAAGGCATCCGCGAGTTACCTGAGAGATGGCTGAAGGTCATTCAGTGCGATGGAGATTACTTCGATGAATAACTGTGTTTTACTTCTTTTTTAATAAATCTTGAATTTTTTGAAAACTGTCCTAAAATTTATTTGTACACCTAATATATCAAGAATATTGTGTTAAAATTTCAAGTCGATCGGAGTAAAATTGACGAAGTTATGAGTATTTGAGCGTCCATTGCTCCATGCCGTTCTCTTCTCTTCTGCGTTTTTCAGACCGTTTTTCTGAGACTTGTCATATTTGAAGTCCGTGTGCACGATAACTCAAAATCTACTAAACCAATCGCTTTGAAATTTTACACAGTACTTTTTCACATAATTCACCAGGTATTGTCGAGAGCTTTTTTGTTTTTTTAAATAATTACAAATTTTTCAACAACCAATTAGCCGATTTTTTAGCGAAAATCGGGTTTTTGGCTCCCAAGTGCTACGAAAAATCGAAAAATCCAAAAAAAAAAATCCTCCCGTCATTACCTCGAGAAACATCTCCTTTAACGAATGCATTTTGATTTTTTTGTTTCAAATGATTCTGTTGCGAGTTATGGTGCACACCGCGAACCAACTTTTTTTCGAGGCGCCTCCGGGGTTTAATTTTCACTCGCTCAATTTTGAATATTTTGCAATGCAAATTTAGGAGAATGTTGTTCAAATGTTACTTTATTATATGTAAATTTTTCAATAAAGAACACTATTCGTTACACCAAAAAAAAATCTTAAAAACATGCCTTTTTTTCGCCGAATTAACTTTACCCCGCTGTTAACTTTGACTGTCCGCCATTTTGTGAAAAATGAATATTTTTTAAAATCCTTCGATTAAAGACTAGTTTATACTTATATTTGACTAAATCCATCCGCATTTTTTTTTCAGATGATCCACTTCGCCGCAATGTTGGTCACCGCAAACCGTGTATATAAAAACATTATTTCATTGACGGCCATTTGCCACTAAACAATGTAATATTTTTCAATAAAAAAATTACTGAAAGTTCTTCAAGATGTGTTCTTTAAGATGGTATATTGATCGATTAAAAAAGTTTTGCAGTTTTCTTTTAAAAAATTCATGAAAAAGGCCTTTTTTTGCGCTACAAGTGGGGGTAACGCCTTAAGCAATTTTTTTTAAAGTTATTTTTTTTAAAGTTATTTTTTAAATAACTTTTATTTTCAATAACAATCATAAAATGTTTTAATTTTATCAATGAGATATTTGTCATTTTTTACAAATTGTCGATTTTAATTTAATTTTTCTCTCGTTCGGATTTGTTGTTTGCAATTTTTTTTACTTCGGTTCGAATTAAGGGTGTTGTGGAGCCAGGTCGAAATGCTACCACCGAGCTAAATGTTTCCTATGCCGAATTTGAGGTTGGAAATTAATATTGTGGATTATACTCTCCAAGCCGATCTTTAAAATTATGCTCATTTCGGTCCGAAACCAAAATTTGATTTATTATATGATAAAGTCGTGCAGCGACAATACATGTTCGTTCAATTTTAATAATAGCAATTGTGTAGCTTTTCTTTTCTCGTCTTACAACAATATTACGAGCAACCAAAAATATACGTTTTAAGGGGTAAGGCCACTGTAGAAAATTGAAAAATCGATTTTTTTCTCAAAAGACGCCTTAATATCTTAAAAATGACATACTCAAAGGATTAAGGTGGGAAAAATGTATAAATACTTATATTTTGAATTTTAGCGCAGCCCCTCTCAGTTCGATGCAATCCGTACCGAAAAATTTAAACGCGTTTTTCTCGAAACTACAATTTTCAAGTCGGCCGGACTCACAACTCGAACAAATCTTGACCGATTGACTTGAAATTTTAACTGTATATTCACAATTACATTCTGCATAGAAGTACGTAGGATTTTCTCGATATATTCCATGGTTTTTTGTTATAAACAATTTTCGGACGATGTTTTTTCGAGAATTTTGAACTTTTATTTAAAAAACGCGCTCATTTTGCAAAAATCGATATATCAAAAAAATCCTACGTACTTCTGTAGCTATGTACATGTATAATCGAAAAAAAAAATTCATTCACTGTAAATTAGAAATTGCAGGTGCCGTTGGTCCGGCCGCGCGCCTATGAAAAAAGGCTTCGTCGAAGAAAAGCTGTGCAGCCGCCATTTTGTTTTATATTACTTTGAAAAAAATAGTTTATACTGTTTATGATATGTACATTAAAGGACCTTTTTCAGAATTTTGATTTATTCTATTGTCCCGCTAAAAAAAATTCTCAAAATATACTTTTTTTTCCGCGTTAATTTGTCTTTGCCTAGAAATGTCTGGAAATGTATAATTTCTGAACATAGTTATCAAATTAATATTAAGTAATTATCACTAATTAAGAGAATAAGTACCAATAATATTCGTTGTTAATTATCGTGACCGAGTAGTTTGAGGTTCCCGGGCATAATTACCGAATACCGATAAGATAGGTAGCATTTGTGCCGTCTACGACGTTGCCATGATTGCACAGTCTAATATTTTGTGTACTTGATTTTCGCACAAATTCGCTATCAAAAATATTAACAATTTTATAACGGTACTGTGAATCCTCATTTTCACGGTACACTGAGAAAAAAAAATTGATCCAATATGATTGGTGTTATTGAATGAAATTTCGTTGATTCAATTGTAAAATTGTTGGGGTAAGTGATCGGATTTATTAGTCCAAAAAATGCTATTGACTTTAATAACATGATAAAATTAAAAGTTTCTTTTTCATTCAAAAGATATAAGGTTAGCCGAGAACAATATATTATTGAAACTATCTAAAAAATTATCGCGAACAAATTATATAGTTTTAAATGCATTTTCTGCAACGAACAAAAAATGCATTTCAATTCATAATATGAATATTGTTGATTCGAGTACACAAGAAAAATTGAATTTCGCTCGTTTGATTCCGATAAAATTTCTATTGAGTAAATATGTTATTTTATTTTTTTCACCATATCCGATATTGACTTCCAAGTACATTATTCGTGAAAATATTAATATTTAACTTTAATTGAAAAATATTAAGCAAATGTTTGAATTGGTTACAAAATTATGCGGAATTAAAATTTGTTTCTTGCGCATTTGGTTGAAAAAAATTCAACCAAATCATGGCCGAGCGCCACCGAAATGATAGGTGTGAGGAAACCCGTAGTTCTTGGAGTAACCGCTAGAAGCCGCACGCGCGCTCGTTTCTCGTAAGCGTAGCGCGAACCGAAAATCTACTTAAACGCCGGAGAAACTAAAGAGTATCGCTTCTTGGCCTGTGGCTAAGGTCACAGTGTACTATCTGATCTTATCAGTTGAATATCTGATATTCTCTTCATAGATATTCCATTGGATATCTGATATTCTCTCCACTATTATCGTGAATGATCATTCTAATGCTCACTTTTTATATAAGATTTAAAACAAATTGAAAAACTTACGTACCATAGCATATTTGTTTCGATGCAGTAAAGAAATAATGAATTCTATTGATTATATTTTTGTACGAAATAAAAAATGTTGTAGCAACCGCTTAATTATTTCATCCACACATCTACGGATTATATATAGAATGATTTCAATAGAATATAATTACATTTGAAGGATAATGTAGATATTCAGAGAACAGAAGAGCTTTTTCGAATAAAATACCCGAGTAAAAATGATTGTATATACTTAGATACAATTATATAAAAATGATATACAATCATATATATTTATATAGGTGTATATATAATTGTATATGATTCTATACATTCGTATATATAATCCGATATAAATGTACCCGAGTAAAAATCAATATATATAATCATATATAATTGTATAATAATTGATCATATAAAATTGTATACAAAAATTGGCCCGATAGAATTGTATATATTTGTATATAAACGTATACAATTGTATACGTTTATATACAAATATATAAAATTCTATCGGGCCAATTTTTGTATACAATTATATATGATCAATGAATATACAATTATATATGTTTATATATAAACATATATATTTGTATATAAACGTATACAATTGTATACGTTTATATACAAATATATAAAATTCTATCGGGCCAATTTTTGTATACAATTATACATGATTATATATATTCATTTTTACTCGGGTAGTATGTTATTTAAATCAATCGCATTTTCCAATATTTTATAGTATTGTAACAATCTCATATATCGGTGGCACTCCGCACCAGCACATTTATTTGGATCAACCAATATATTTTTTTGATTCAATTGGTTTTTTCCCTCCGTGTACCAAGGGTCCGATAATTAGTCGAACCGTACCTATTTTTTCAGCTCCGTGGTAACATTCACCTAGCAGATATTAATAATGTACAGAAAAATGATCGGGAGTTTTTCACAAGCGTAATGTAACGAGCGCACGAAATACGTCGAGTTGCCGAATTTTTTCTAAAAAACGGTACTGTGGATCCCATTCAAACTGCACAGGATAATCAACAAAGAGGTTATAAACGTCCTAGAAAACATGTCAGCTCGGTGGTAACATGTTGACTTAACCCCATAACAACCTGAAGGAAAAACGATGCTGCACGATAGAAAAAGAGATAATCCATTTTTCGAGCGTCGCCGTTCATGGGTACATTCATTGGTGAAATCTCGACGCCTCTCTCTGGAATATTTACGCTCATGCCGCAAGTTTCGAGCCGCAGGCCTCTGTGCTGGAAGTGGCTTAGAGCTCAAGGTTAACGGAATGCGCATTAGAAATTTTTGAGCGTACGCACCAAGTCATTCGCAATATATTCATCTCATTCTGGAGAAGGTTCAATGGAAAGCATTCGTTGATGACGCACGACGGTTGCGATCGGGATATCGTTGAAAGCTCGCAAAATGGAAAAACCCTTTACTAACAACGAGATACTTTTCGGTAAAGTCTGCTAAAAATTCCAAATAAAATTCACCTTAAAGAGGCGAAAAAATATAGCTACAACGTTAAGGGGCCAGACCACTTTGTAAATATCAAAAAATCGAAAGCAAGCAAGACTTGAAGAAATCGACGATGATGAGCAATCAGAAGGGATTTTGTACGGTGCAGGAATTGCCGATTGCGTTTAGGTAAGAGTTTTTCATAGTATTAGATATTTTCATAGCTAGATTTTAGAAAAACTGCGAAAAAACGCGTTTTTTAATACTTTTTTTCGTTTTTCATCTGCCATTTTTTTTATTTTTTGATAAAACTTTATATCCGAGGGTCATTTTGTAGCTGGTGTCATACTGAATCTAATGGACTTTGATTTTTTTGTCTCAGACAAGCCGTTGCCGAGTTGTGATGGAGCTACCTAGCCCACCTATTTTTGAGGCGTTACGTTAAGGAGGTACGGTGATGACCACGCTAGTAAACTAAGAGTCTATTTTTCGCCATAATACCGCTACGTTTTAGACATATGTGTGTGGCCTATATTTCGAGAAATATTTTTTAAGTACTGAATTTCAAGCTACTTATTATTTTTATAATATGAAAACAAACGTAATAATCTACTACTCGACTTCAGTAGTACGCCATATCGTCGACGTTTAGCATCGTTGCATTTTCGATAGCTGTCATCGGTCCCACGCGCTCGGCTTATTATTTTTGGTAGCCGGTAAACATGGAGAATGAAAATAAGTACTGTAGAAGTTTATCAAGAGAGTAACAGGATTGTACCTGAAGTCCAGTTTAGAGACAAAGGTAGATTCTGTCGGACAAGAATTAGAGAGTGAAAAGATGATATTGCGAATGCAAATGAAAAACGTCGCGTTGACGTTAACCTCAATATCCAATGTCCAATCTGTCCGAAGTCAAAACATATTTCATCGATTGTTATGTTATTTTTCCCTTTCCTAATTTTCACAATATTTGCAGATATAAAAACGAACGTTCATTTTATATGACGGTTTTCCCATGCTTAATTTACATATAAATGCGTTGTATGCATGTCGCCAAAAAGATTGAGATGCCTTAGCTATACATAAAAGAACTTTGAGTAAATATCGACGAAAGGCCTTTTATAATCGATTAAAAAACGTACGGCTTTACACAACCATATTTTTAATTCGCGTTGAAAATATCCGATAGAAGAATCAAATTTGCGCGGGTATCCGGCGTTGCCACACTTCGAGCAAGATGGCTGCGGTTAAGTCACGAGACGTCTCTCTCGCCGAATCATTCGGTTTTTCGCGACTTTATTTCTAAATTTATTGCTTATTTCTGCGGTGAGCTTTCCAATTCAAGTTGCCTTATTGATCACAACGAACCAACGAACGCAACCGTCAGTTTTTTTTACGCGTGTCTTGGCTCCAAGTAACACAAAAAAATCGATATATGAGAGGACAGGCACATTTTGTCGTCTACGTGTGACTAATTGACCAACTTTAACAATGAATAACTCGGAAACTGTACGGTAAATCTCGTGGAAACTCCGCATACGCATCCCGGGAAAAAAAGATCATATCTGAACATATCTGAATCATATCTGTAGAATCAGATATGATCAGACATGAGATTTGGTCATATCTGTTCATATAGTGTCATGACAGATCATGTATGCATATATCTGAGCATATCTGTAGAATCAGATATGATCAGACAAGAGATTTGGTCATATCTGTTCATATAGTGTCATGACAGATCATGTATGCTTATATCTGAGCATATCTGTAGAATCAGATATGATCAGACAAGAGAATTGGCTATATCTGTTCATAGTGTCATGACAGATCATGTATGCTTATATCTGAGCATGTATGATCATCCCGAGAAAAAATTATCAGACCAAATCACATCTGATTATATCTGGGTTATATATGATCCAGATATGATTGATCATATCTGGATCTTGTCTAATCATGCATAAGAAAAATGGCCATATCAGAGTATACATGATTAGATTTGACGATATCAGAGCATGTATGATTAGATTTGACGATATCAGACCACCCGGGAAAGAAAGTTCATGCCTGAGTGGATATGCTCATATATGTTTCAGATATTGTCATATATGTTTCAGAGATCGTCATATATGATTCAGATATTGTCATATATGTATCAGATATATTTATATCTGACATTTTACAGTATCATATATGATTAGGTCTGATCGTATTCCACATCATATATGCTTAAAGAAGATTCACGACTACATTCGAGCTCATGAGCTCATGAGCTCGAATGTAGTCGTGAATTGTACTATATCTGGTTAGACATGACCACATATGGGCAGACATGTTCAGCTACAAATTCATATCTGCACATATTTACTTATGCGCGATCATATCTGACCAGATATAGAGCTACCCCTGAGCGCATAAAAATACATGTATGTTCATCTTTGACCATGCATGATCAGATCAGATTCATTTATGTTGCAGATAAACACCTACATATCTGCTCAGATATGACCATTTTCCCCGGGATATGTGATCAGATATGATCTTCTTTGAGCATATGTGATGTGGAATATGATCAGACCTAATCATATATGATACTGTAAAATGTCAGATATAAATATATCTGATACATATATGACAATATCTGAATCATATATGACGATATCTGAAACATATATGACAATATCTGAAACATATATGAACATATCCACTCAGGCATGAACTTTTTTTCCCGGGATGGACGAAGCTCTCGACAATGTTATTAAAAAAAATCGGGCTTTTATCTTGGACTCGCTCCAATCACCGTACCTCCTTAAACTATAGTTTTTGTACTTAAAAATGAATAAAAATGAATTAATTTTTTTTAAATGTATTTCAAGACTTTATTTATCAAGCCCAACAACTTTAATATTCATATATTTTATAAAATCCTAAAAAATCGCGAAAATAGCCTTTTTTCGTGGCTCCAAAGTGGCCCCTTAAGAACTTCGTTGTTCGAGGAAATCAACAAGGGAACGAACGAAAAATTAATAATCTCTTATTTCGACCTTGGTTCTCGGTTTTTCCTCTCTCTTGTCATTGCCATTGTCGGTTCTCATTAGCGTAGGCACGTTGTTGACCAGCTCGCGTTAGTCCGTGCAGGTTCGCTCGTAGCACACTCTACCTATGTACCTTTTATGTTGATCACACGATTCAAGTTCAACAATGTTGTCAATGACGGCGTAACTGATTATTGCGTCATCAACGCGACATACTTCAAGGCCGTTGCTTTCAAATAAAAGTACCTTGGGTAATGTATTTTTTTCTTTTCGTTAGAAAGAATAGGGCATTTGACTTTTGTACGGAAATCATCTTAAAGGGAGATATACACCTAGATGTTCGAGGTCGAGGATTTAGAAGCTATGAACGTACCGTCGATCGTAGAATACCTACACTATGGGCCTGGTATCGATGATTCCATGCAAGTTGACAAATTTCATGATTTGTTCATTCCCAAATTTTCAAACGCGTTTTTCTCAAAACCACGTTTTTCAAATCGGTACCCAAAATTTCTCGAAAACTAATGAACCGATTGCCTTGAGGTTTTTTGTGGTTATTCTATACACCATTATCTAGTACTTGCCAGAGGATTTATGTTTTCCGTTACTTAGTTTTTGTTTTATAGGCAAAATAATAACTAATTTTTCGCCCAAAAATCACTATTTGTGTTCAAACGTCCGCCATTTTGTCATAAATCGATATTTTCAAAATCGGCTTTGACAAGTACTAGATTATAGTATCTAATTTAATAATCTTTTTGGTTTTTTTAAAATGATTTTTGAAGAAACGCCAGCGGGTACCGTGTACGCAGATCTTTTTACGACGCTCCAAGGATCATACAATATCCTTGTATATTTTTGATATTATTAAATAAAGAAAATCAAACATATTTTTGAATGTATATACTTTTATATAATCAAAACTCCAATCCGAAATTTCGAATAGTTTTTCTTGAAAAAATTCACAAAAATTACCTTTTTTCCGGCTCCTAGGTGTATATCTCCCCTTAAGAAATGAATTTTCAGTGAAAAATTTCGTCATAACTGCTCATAAACTGCTCATAAAATGAAAAGTTTTCGATTAATCAGAAATTCCGTACGCACTTCTCTTCAAAATGCAATTAGGAACATAACTTTTAAATTTCAAGTAAATCGAGTGGAAATTGTTGAAGTTATTTGTCACGCCAATTGGAAAAAAATTGCTTCGAGAAGTGTCGAGTAGTTGGCGATTTTGTACGTCGAAAAAAAAAATATATTTTTTCTAACAGCTTGATATTCATGCTAAATAGATGTATAATTAATTTTATGAGTGAATCACTTTTTCATACGAAAGCAAATTGTTAAATTCGCACATGATTTTATACCCGTTACTGTGGTCTAAGGCCTTAATGGAATTGCACATTTTTTTCAATCATCTTGTGGAGCACACCAAGCCGCATAAAAAACATCTAGGGGTCAAAGTCGTTCAAGGTCATTCAAGGTCAGTATGGATGATACAAACCTAAATATCTCGGATCACTGGCAAATATTTGGCAATGATCCGAGATATTTAGATACGTATTGCATTTTAATAGTTGACCTTGAATGACCTTGAACGCAATCCAAATATTTGGCAACGATCCGAGATATTTAGATATGTATTGCATGTTAATAGTTGACCTTGAATGGCCTTGAACGCAATGCAAATATTTGGCAATGATCCGAGATATTTAGATATGTATTGCATGTTAATAGTTAACCTTGAATGGCCTTGAACGCAATGCAAATATTTGGCAATGATCCGAGATATTAAGATATGTATTGCATTTTAATAGTTGACCTTGAATGACCTTGAACGCAATGCAAATATTTGGCAATGATCCGAGATATTTAGATATGTATTGCATTTTAATAGTTGACCTTGAATGACCTTGAACGACCTTGACAACCCAATGTTTTTTATGCGGCTTGAGGTGCTCCACAAGATGGTTGAGAAAAAAATGTACCATTCCATTTTAAAAAGTGAAGGTGACCTTCACTGTGCGTCAGCGCCTCCACCGAAATAAAAAAAATGGTCGCGTTTAATGGCCCCCTTCGCACCGTACAACTTTTGTCTGGAACGTTTTTTTTTTGTGACGTCGATAATTACCGAGTTATTTCGGGCGGCGGAGATAAGAGGGACACAATGTACAATAAAACGGCTGAGGTAACGTCATATTTACCTGAGATTTATGATTTTCGCATATGGACTCGCCTTCTCCATGGGCAAAGCGACGATCGTGAAGGTTTGGTGAACTTCGATTTCTTTGATCGAACATCTCTCCTGAATCAATGATGTCCCGAGGGCACGTCTCGCCAGTGTGGCACTCACGAAAAATCCGTAACCGCCTCTCACCGCTTTTTGAAGACCGAGCGTCGTGTCGAGACGAGATTCTCGGCCGTTGAACGCTTTTATGTACAACTGACGAAGATCACTATCATTGGCGTTCTGGAAAGAAAGATTTCCGTAAAAATGTACACGCTCGATCGAAAGAGAACGCAGATATGTGTGTACGTACTGTGAAGAAAGGCTGTACGTTTGAATTATGAGAAAAAAAATAATAATAATTTACGGATTTTTCACCAATTGAGTAGCAATTTTTTTTATCGAATTATTCTTTTTTTTATGATCGACTGGATGTTTGGTCCATAGAGTTCCCGTACGTTTGAATTATGTTCAATAAATCAATAATTCAAACGTACAGCCTCTAAAAAGTCTGTACACTTGAATTATGAGAAAACAAAATAATTTACGGATGTTTCACCAATCGAGTAGCAATTTTTTTATCGAATTAGACAATTGTTTTTTTTTATGATCGACTGGATGTTTGGTCCATAGAGTTCATCCTATGGAGGATGGGCAGCCAAGATTATTGAAAAGAAACATGTGATTGATATTTGTTGAACACCTTTTTAAAACCCTTAAGGAGGTTGGAGCGATTTAATTGAGTCAAATGACGGTTTTTTCATTTTTTTTTCAATGAGCCTCAAAAAAATGCATACGAGGTATAGATTTATTCTATATATGCTAATTTTTTCAAATATATAATTGAAGGGCAAAATTATGCATTTTAACATTTTTATTACGTAAAGTAGAAAAACTTTTGTTTCACTACCAACTTGAAAAAGCATAACATTATCGATGATTATTATGAAAAAAACTACGACAACGAATGTTTTATACAATTCACAATGAAATTTTGAGTAATTCGTAATTATGCCTATTCATATTCACGTCACGAGCTTATTGGCCCATGGTTTACGATGGACAAGATGAGGATTTTTTTTTCTAAATGTTCACAAAGGTTCAGTTTGCGTTAATGCGTTGTTAGAAATGGTTTATCTTAGTGCTAAATAACAATAAAATTTACATAACCTTTAGTGTGAAAGTCTTGCCCATCTAACCGCATGTTAAATTACATACATTAAACTATTTTTTATCTCTGGTGTTTGGTGGTGAAAAAAGTTCAAAAAATTCGTAAAGACTCAGTATAGTGTAAACAATAAACTGTATTTTTTATTAAATTTAACCTTGGATTGTGGCTAACGGTTCAACCTCCTTAAGGGGAGGTACCTGAGTAAACGGCGAGAAAAATAGGTAAACTTCGGGAATTTTTATCTCAAAAACCAATGTTTCGATTGGATCCGGGTTTTTTTTAAATTGGAAAATATGTACATTGAGGTATGTTTAGGAACTTTTAAAAATAAATTCGTTGACTGGAAGCGATGCAAACGCGATTATCTCGAAACATAGTTTTCAAAGTCGGTGTCAGATGTATCTCGAAAACAACTTGTCCGATTTTGTCCAAATTTGGATACAATATTCTTCGATAGTTTTTCTCGTTCGCCACGTAGGATTTTTTTGAAATTTTCATTTTTACGGAATTGCGAACGTTTTAATTTAACATTCGTTTTTCGTTCGCAATTTCCGACGATTTTCGATTCAATCAAATGAAAAACCCCTACGTGGCGAACGAGAAAAATTATCGAAGAATGTTGTATCCAAATTTGGACAAAATCGGACAAGCCGTTTTCGGATTGGATCTGGCACCGACTTTGAAAACTACGTTTCGAGATAATCGCGTTTGAAACGCTTCCAGTCAACGAATTTATTTTTTTTACATCCTAAACATACCTCAATGTACATATTTTTCAATAAAAAATCTCGGACCCAATCGAAACATTAGTTTTTGAGATAAAAATTCCCGAAGCGTACCTGACTTTCTCGCCTTTTACTCAAGTACCTCCCCTTAAGGAGGCGTGAGCACTACCCACAATCTAGGAATACGTTTAAAAAAATATATGTTATTGTCTAGAATATGATGAGGCTTGACGATTTTTAAAAAATTTGTTCACCATAAAACAGTATAGATAAAAAATGGTTTAATGTATTTAATTTTACGTGCGGTTAGATAGGCAAGACGTTCACGCTACGGGTGATGTAATTTTTTTGGCTATTAAGCACCAAGATAAATCATTGTTAATAACGGATTAATGCTAATTAAACCTTTGTGAACATTTGGAAAAAACAACCCATCATCGTAAACCATATATATACAATAATGAACCATCAATGTTTGATGAAAGATTATGAATCTTGGCTGGCGAATGTGCTGTCAACCTCAATGTCCGCGAACGTGCCGTATTTCGGCAACACTTATTATCAATTAATAGTACTAAATAATTTCGTGACATAAATATAAATAGGCACAATTACAAATTACTCGAAATTCCTTTCCAAGTTGTATAAAATATTCGCTGATGCAGTTTTGTCGTAATAATCATCGATAATGTCAATACTTTTTCAAGCTGGTAGTAACACAAAAGCTTTCCTTGTTTACGTAATAAAAATATTAAAATGCACAATTTTGCCCTTTAATTATATGTTCTATGAAAAATTAGCATCTACAGAATTAATCTATACCTCGTATGCATTTTTTGAGATTCATTGAAAAAAAAGGTCATAAACCGCCATTTGACTCAACTGGACCGCTTCAACCTCCTCAATCGGATCAACATTTTGTTTTATCACTTTAAGGCGGGATGTACTTTAGACGGGAAAAAATTAAGCTATTTTGAGAGATTTTTAAAACTAAGCCATAATTATACTACATTTATCAAACTATAGGTATACTTTAATAGTATATTTAAGTATACAATACAATTTTTTTTAAAATAATTTATTATCAAAATGGCGGAGCTGTGGCAGAGTTTTGCAGCAAGGTTGACGCGGGAGTTGCGAATCGGCGTGCAGTCTAGCTTCCCTTTGAATTTGATTTGCAAAAAAAATAAAAATAAAAAAATTCAGTCAGAACATGGTTAGTTTCAATTTGACAGTAATTAAAATAAATAAAAATGCAAATTTAAGAGAATGGCACGCAATTACAAAAAATCAACATTTCACGAAAAATTTCTGTAAAATTTGTGTTGAAAAAGTCGTTTTTTTCTAATTTTTAAAAAACTATTCTCGTCGAGTAGGAGGTAGCAATATTATCGATATTTCTACCAAGTTCCAATTCAATCAACTAGATACGTTTTGCGTAATCTTCGATCGAATCCGAGCGATGAGGGACAGTATTGACCAACTGGAAAGTTTGAAGTTTTTCGAATTTCGTTTTGAAACTTTGGGAAAATATTCTCGGTATATAGTTCTATCGTTTAAGGGGTGTTCTCACTATACACGCTAAAAACGGTCTTTTTATGAATTTTTTTGATAGTTTCATATCATAGATATTGATATAAAACTTGTTACACTTAAGGGCGGGGTAAAGTATTAAATTTTTTTTTTTATTTTTTAAATGAATGCATAATATATCAAGAATATTGTGTTAAAATTTCAAGTCGATCGGAGTAAAATTGACGAAGTTATGAGTATTTGAGCGTCTATTGCTCCATGCCGTTCTCTTCTCTTCTGCGTTTTTCAAACCGTTTTTTTGAGACTTGTCATATTTGAAGTCCGTGTGCACGATAACTCAAAATCTACTGGACCAATCGCTTTGAAATTTTGCACAGTACTTCTTCACATAATTCACCAGGTATTGTCGAGAGCTTTTTTGTTTTTTTTTATAATTACTAATTTTTCAACAACAAATTAGCCGATTTTTTTTAGCGAAAATTGGGTTTTTGGCTCCCAAGTGCTACGAAAAATCGAAAAATCGAAAAAAAAATCCTCCCGTCATTACCTCGAGAAACATCTCCTTTAACAAATGCATTTTGATTTTTTTGTTTCAGATGATTCTGTTGCGAGTTATGGTGCACACCGCAAACCAACTTTTTTTCGAGGCGCCTCCGGGGTTTAATTTTCACTCGCTCAATTTTGAATATTTTGCAATGCAAATTTAGAAGAATGTTGTTCAAATGTTACTTTATTATATGTAAATTTTTCAATAAACGAACACTATTCGTTACGCCAAAAAAAAATCTTAAAAACATGCCTTTTTTTCGCCGAATTAACTTTACCCCGCCCTTAATAAATACACTTCCGAAGTACATTAAAAGTTATTTTTTTTTTAATTTCAAGTTTTACTTGCACAGCCTTTTTCGGATTTTAACAAGGCTCCACTTATATGTCCACCGCTCTACACTTGTTCTTTCTCTCCATCATCCCCCCTCCCCATTGCGGCCGCAGCCGACTTCCCCCTCTGTATTATATTCATCATGACATTTCTGTCATGGGTATAGGGAAACTGCGGAAAACCTATACCAATACAGCCGTCACGAGTTCGCTTCCCAGCCTCGGAGCTAGTCGCGTTTCGTCGAGAAATAGCTCACAGGCTACAGCCATACCCATCCGACACACAGTACATTAAAAGTTTTTATTCATTTATTCAAGGGGCTATACCAGTTTGGCACTTTAAAAAAATCGATTTTTTTGCCTTTTTCGACAGTTTATACTTTCAAGAATATCATTATCATTTTTTCTTGCAAAAATCGATAGTTCAATCTTTAAACGCGTTTTGCTCAAAATGAGATTTTGCAAATTTGCTGACATTATAACTCAAAGAGCAATTATCCGATTGACTTGAAATTTGAACTGAGTATTCTTGAATATATTTACTCTACAATGACATAGGATATTTTTGATTGGATGAAAATTGACGATTTGGCATCGAAAAAAACGACTATTTTATAGGCAAGGAAACAGACTTTTTTCATGACTACGCCATTTTGTTAGATCTTAATATTTTTCGAAAATCCTACGTCATTGTACAGGAAATACCTTCCAGTTTAACGACATTTTTTCCTTTTTCGGTTTCAACTCCTCAATCGGCCGGAATCATGTCAGCAGTGGAGGAACTTTTTTTTTGGCGCCTCCGAAGGCAGCGCATAAGTCGTTTGGA
Source organism: Ophion obscuratus (assembly GCA_964007375.1). NCBI lineage: Eukaryota > Metazoa > Arthropoda > Insecta > Hymenoptera > Ichneumonidae > Ophion > Ophion obscuratus. The sequence goes on along the minus strand of OZ023312.1, from coordinate 83,088,935 downwards.
TCTCAATATTTTTATATGAAAAAATTATGTAATATAGGTCAAATATAGCCAAATATATTCTTAATTTTCCGAAAAATTTAATCGAGTACTTTTCCTCCAAAAAATGCCCGAAAATCACCCAAATTTTCGGCGTTCACACTGGTATAGTCCCTTAAGTCACTGTTTGTCGACGAAAATGGTAGTTAAACAAATGTCCTTAAAAAATTGTAGGTCTGCGCTGTTGATAAAATGTCGGCGATGGATCATCCGAAACAAAAAAACCAAACGGTTTTAGATTCAGTATGTCAATGGCTATAGCGCATATCATACGATTTTTTAAATATGCAAAAATAACAAAATGGCGGAAATTAAATAAAACGTCTTTTCACCGTTTTTGGCAAAAAAACTAAATATCAAAATTTAAAAAAATCCTTGTCATGCGCTATAGCTATAGTTGTAAAGAATATATGGTTAAAATTTTATAACGATCGGTTCAGTAGTCTCGAAGATTTTATCAACAAGCCGTCGGAAAACGTTGTTTTGAGAAAAACGCGTTTAAAATTTATTTGGGTTACACAAATACATACATGTTTTAAAAATGTATTTAAAAAGTCTATTAATAAAGTGTAACACCTTTTATATCAACATCTATAATATAAACCCATTAAAAAACCATGAAAATAGCCTTTTTAGCGTCTAAAGTGAAAATCACCCCTTAAAAAAAAGAAATCCATTTTTTTATCGATGTAAATGTATATCCCGCCTCAATTCTTTTTCTCTTTTGAAAAACAAACACCACCGTTTCGTACCAAGTTCAAAAGTTTCTTTGTAAGAACACGTGGATAGCGATTAAAAAATTATCAGGCAAAAATAAAACGATTATTTCTGTTCTTAGCTTGAATAGAAATTTCTATTAAGATTTAAAGCAGTTGAGAAAATGTAACGTATTTACATTCTTCGAGTATTAAATAATTCATGGTCTATCTGATTTCGGTTTCCGGAATTTCCAGTTTAATATCGATAAACTCGACTTTCTTGCAGATTTATGTGCCGGCTCTATCTGATGCCTAATAACGTGGGCACGCGGCATGAGCGGGAGTATCAGTCTTCAGCCGGATATAAGTATCCTCTCCGAATTTATGCGAAACGTCCCTGTACGCGAAGACGAGAGTGAAAAACGAGTTTCGACCCTTGTCATAATTTCCAGGGCATTGGCACCAATTTTCAAGGACGCTCAACGTCTGCGATCATAATTTCATAAAATGTATACAACTAGCAATTGACACCACCAGCCCGGAGCCCCACGACCGAATGTCCGAATGTTCCGAGAATGCTGCGCTAAGTGCTAAATAACATATATTGTACGTGGTTGTCAGCGCTCCGACAATTTTCATGGTGCATTTCCGGCGCTTTCGATGAAGCCGATGAAAGATTCATTCGCGACGTTGCTTATTGCATGTTGTAGGCATGGATAATGTAAGAGGAGGATAGATGACGAATTTCAAATAACTCACGGTCTTTACCAAAGAAACGTCTATTTTATTTAAAACATTTCAAATCGATACGAATAGTTCGACCTCCCGTTTTCTTCGGATAATTTTTTTATTCGTCTCTAATCAAGTCTTCTTCGCTTATTTGTTTTATCAAGTAGCCTCTTGTTTTATTTTTGATTACTTCTCCTTATAGCCATTATTATTTTTGGTTCTCAATGTTTATCAATAATTTTATATATATGTATATATGTATATATATATGTATATATGAGGCATTCCATGTCACTTCAGCCAGTAAAAAAAATCCACAAATAATTTTGAAAAATCGAGTTACTTTATTGAAAAATATTCAACGAGTGTCGACATTTTTTTTTTAATTTCTGACGTTTTTTCTCGTTGATTAGGGGCCGTCCATAAATTACGTCATTTTAAAATAGGGGGGGGGGGGGTCTGGTCGTTAGATGACGGTAACGTTAATTTGATCACAACGATATGACGGATAGGATGATTTCAGGGCGGGGGGGGTCAAAAATCAGCAAAAGTCGATGACGTAATTTATGGACGGCCCCTTACCATTTTTCAATATTTTTCCATTTAAATGGCTGTACCTTTGGCAGGATTTGACGTATTTACATTCGTAAAAAACGAAAATGTGCGTATTTTTGGGGCGTTCCAAAAAAAAATTAATTTAGATTTTATTGAGCAAGTCGAACGTCCGTTTTAGGACAAAATATGCAAAAATTTTGTTTTTCTCAAGGAAAGACACTCGTTATTTTATTTTTAAGAATTTCCCCGAATGGTGAATACGAAAAACGGATTTTTCGTAATTTTTATATTATGGGATTCCTAAACACCGTGAAGTAACAGCTATTTTTATTTAAAATTTTTTTTATTAATATTCGATCGAAGAGTGTGGAGCACTCGCTGTATGTTTACCAGGTTTTTGAAATACATATGACATATATGTCATATGTATTGGAGCCTTGGAGTGCTCCATACTCTCCAATCGAATATTAATTAAAAAAATAAAAAATATATAAATAGCTGTTACTTCACGGTGTTTAGGAATCCCATAATATAAAAAATACCAAAAATCCGTTTTTCGTATTCACAATTCGGGGAAATTAAAAAAAAACAAAATAACGTGTGTCTTTCCTTCAGAAAAAAATATTTTTGCATATTTTGCCCTCAAACGGACGTTCAATAAAATCTAAATTATTTTTTTTCTGGAAGGCTAGAAAAAGATTTTCATTTTTTACGAATGTAAATACGTCAAATCCTGCCGAAGATACAGCCATTTGAATGGAAAAATGGTAATCAACGAGAAAGAATGTCAGAATTGTATAAAAAAAATCGACACTCGGTGAATATTTTTCAATAAAGTAACTCGACTTTTCAAAATTATTTGTGAATCTTTTTTATTAGCTGAAGTGACGTGGAATGCCTCACATATATATATATATATACACAAAAAATGGAAATTCTGTTTTAAAATTTTTGTTGAAAATGTTGTTGAGAATGACAAAAAATAAGTGCTGACCAAATTTTAGCCCTTTACATTAAGGCCTTATATGCGCGAAAAATTTCAAAACTTTTCATTTTTTATTTATTTTTTATTCCATTAGCCTGAACGGTTAGGAATATTTTAAACGTTACACAATTGAAAAATTCCAAAAATTGTTAAAGTTACAGCATTTAGAACTAGATAATAGATACCGAGCGGCGCGCGCGACCGCCAACTTCAAAGCCGTTTTTCCACGATTCACTTCTTTGAACCTTGTGAAAGTTCTAACTCTTGAACGAAGGTTCAGACCGCTTTGAAATTTTTACAACATATTTTTAGTATCATCACCTATCGTGTGAACCGTAGGAACAAAAATTTCAATGACACAAACAAATATAAAACATAAAATACCGACAGAACATTGAGTAAAAAAATTTTGAGTTTCGAATTTTTATTATAATAATTTTTAAAAAATAATATTGTTGGTTCACACTGAAGATACATTTATTATGCAATTATAAATATGTTCATTTTTTTCAGACATCCACATCGATGCCGAGAACTTTCACCATCAACGCACGCGCAAAAAAAATTGCGTATATAAGGCCTTAATTTTGATAAGAATACTTTCTCGAGAAAGTTGAAAAAAATTCTAACTCCTCATTTCATCCTACCATAAGAATCATCTCCAACGCACTTTTTTCACTGGTGGATGTTGAGGTGGATGTTGAACCATTTCAAATATTCAAAAACACCGTACGTCATCGGAGCCCAATTTTCTTAAATTGACCAAAAAAGACGCGGGTGAGCGAAACAAATTCGCAAATGCATATTACATGTATGTAGATACGAGTGCATCACGCCGGACGAAACCGTAACAATAACGATCACTCGAGCGGAAAATCGGGAAGAAGCAACGAGGAAAAAAATTTGCACGGTGACGCGTACGGATATTTAAATCCCGTTGACAAAACAAAGCGGGCTATAGGTGTGCAGAAGGACGCCCCTAAATAAACAATTAAAAATTCCTTTGTCTGGTTTCGTCCCAAACTGATGGAGAAATCGACAGGGATACTATTGTGTGTGACAATAAAATATTAAGGGGGACAAAAATAGCTGTCACATCCCATGCGACAGCTATTTTTTCGCGTCTTTTGGGATTTTTTGCGATTCGTGCAAAACATTTTTTTCTCGATTTTTTGGCCCTGTCACATGGGATGACCGTCTCAAACATAACTAAGAGCGCGTAGAGGAAAATCAACAGACTGGAAGATATCCTTGAGTTCGATCTTTTTTGGGACCCAGGATCTTCGAAAACAAACTTTCCGTCGTCGCCTTCCACAAAGTATGCAAAGAAAATTAGTCGCTGGCTGAAGCGAAACGAACATTTTTGACGTATGAGAAAAGACCTCGCGTCGCGTTTTCGTCTGTTTTTTTTTGGCAGCGTGATAAAATGCCTCAACAGTATCTCTCGCACGTGTCGAATCGCGAAAAGAAATATTCATGCGCCGAAACGCAACGTCCAAGGATCCCTGAAGACAGACGCTGAATGACGTTGACGTTTGCATCGTTGGAATGCAACGAAAATGAATTATTACTAATTAGTCAATGTTTTTTTGTCGATCTATGCTCCAAAAAAACGCTCGAACGTTTGTACGTATTTTTATTGGAAATTTACTTTGCCAATTTGTGCAAAAAAAGGGTTTGGATAACGATAAAAATGAGGGACTAGAAAATTACAAAGAAAATTGAGTTGCATTCCAACGATGCTAACTACATCACGCTGAACGATAGTCAGCGAAGGAAAATATACGTGGTAGCTGAATATTGATAAATATCAGCCAAAGGCTTCGTTAAAGTGTCTGGGGGAGAATGTGGTGAAGCACAGTCAAGCATGGATGACTGGCTGGTTGCACAATGGTACAAGACGAAAAACGGCGAGAAGCGATGTTGGACGCATGACTGTGGAAAGGAAAAAAGGGGAGAAGAAAATGACACTGGCAGAAGCCGATGTCGATAAAAGAGAGGAAATCCTGAGAAACTAGACTGGAGATTCTTGATTGGTCATTAAAAAATCTGCAGATATTACACAAAGTGCAACTATCTCATGGTATTGAATATGTAAGCAGACATTCCGGGTAACATCCATCCATCCATCCATCCATCCATCCATCCATCCATCCATCCATCCATCCATCCATCCATCCATCCATCCATCCATCCATCCATCCATCCATCCATCCATCCATCCATCCATCCATCCATCCATCCATCCATCCATCCATCCATCCATCCATCCATCCATCCATCCATCCATCCATCCATCCATCCATCCATCCATCCATCCATCCATCCATCCATCCATCCATCCATCCATCCATCCATCCATCCATCCATCCATCCATCCATCCATCCATCCATCCATCCATCCATCCATCCATCCATCCATCCATCCATCCATCCATCCATCCATCCATCCATCCATCCATCCATCCATCCATCCATCCATCCATCCATCCATCCATCCATCCATCCATCCATCCATCCATCCATCCATCCATCCATCCATCCATCCATCCATCCATCCATCCATCCATCCATCCATCCATCCATCCATCCATCCATCCATCCATCCATCCATCCATCCATCCATCCATCCATCCATCCATCCATCCATCCATCCATCCATCCATCCATCCATCCATCCATCCATCCATCCATCCATCCATCCATCCATCCATCCATCCATCCATCCATCCATCCATCCATCCATCCATCCATCCATCCATCCATCCATCCATCCATCCATCCATCCATCCATCCATCCATCCATCCATCCATCCATCCATCCATCCATCCATCCATCCATCCATCCATCCATCCATCCATCCATCCATCCATCCATCCATCCATCCATCCATCCATCCATCCATCCATCCATCCATCCATCCATCCATCCATCCATCCATCCATCCATCCATCCATCCATCCATCCATCCATCCATCCATCCATCCATCCATCCATCCATCCATCCATCCATCCATCCATCCATCCATCCATCCATCCATCCATCCATCCATCCATCCATCCATCCATCCATCCATCCATCCATCCATCCATCCATCCATCCATCCATCCATCCATCCATCCATCCATCCATCCATCCATCCATCCATCCATCCATCCATCCATCCATCCATCCATCCATCCATCCATCCATCCATCCATCCATCCATCCATCCATCCATCCATCCATCCATCCATCCATCCATCCATCCATCCATCCATCCATCCATCCATCCATCCATCCATCCATCCATCCATCCATCCATCCATCCATCCATCCATCCATCCATCCATCCATCCATCCATCCATCCATCCATCCATCCATCCATCCATCCATCCATCCATCCATCCATCCATCCATCCATCCATCCATCCATCCATCCATCCATCCATCCATCCATCCATCCATCCATCCATCCATCCATCCATCCATCCATCCATCCATCCATCCATCCATCCATCCATCCATCCATCCATCCATCCATCCATCCATCCATCCATCCATCCATCCATCCATCCATCCATCCATCCATCCATCCATCCATCCATCCATCCATCCATCCATCCATCCATCCATCCATCCATCCATCCATCCATCCATCCATCCATCCATCCATCCATCCATCCATCCATCCATCCATCCATCCATCCATCCATCCATCCATCCATCCATCCATCCATCCATCCATCCATCCATCCATCCATCCATCCATCCATCCATCCATCCATCCATCCATCCATCCATCCATCCATCCATCCATCCATCCATCCATCCATCCATCCATCCATCCATCCATCCATCCATCCATCCATCCATCCATCCATCCATCCATCCATCCATCCATCCATCCATCCATCCATCCATCCATCCATCCATGATGTACATAATGTACATGATGTACATGATGTACATCATGTACATCATCGAGCGTACATCGATGTACAATGATACATCATGTACATCATCATGTACATGATGTCATGATGTACATGATGTATTTACATGACGTACATGATGTACATGATGTACATGATGTACATCATGTACATCATGTACATGATGATACATGATGTACATCATGTACATCATGTACATGATGGATGGATGTACATCATGTAGTGTAAATTACGTGTACATCATGTACATCATTTACATCATGTAGTGTAAATTACGTGTAAAGTACATGTTGTACATCATGTACAACATGTACTTTACACGTAATTTACACTACATTGCAATTTTTCAACCAATCACAGGCATTTAGCATGTTGCAGCTCCCCCAACTCTACCACAACACAGTGGCAGTGCAGTGGGGGTAGTGATAATTTTAATGTTGCATCCAGCTAACTCAACCCCTTGCGTAAAAAAGATCATATTTTTTTTCAAAATATAAAACAGTTCTTTGAGGTTTTTGAAGAGGAAGGTTTGTAGATACGAAAAAAGACGGTCTCGACCGTCTTTCCAAAAAGTATATTTATTCAGAGGTTTGAATTTGAACATTTTCGGGGTAGTCAAAAAAAAATTAATCGAGGCCTTCGGCAGATTAATTGTTGAAAACGTATTGAAAACAAGTTCGGGATGTTGGACCGGACGGTTTCCTTGTTGACGCGAAAAAATGATATGCCAAAGTGTTGACCAATAAGTCACAAGGTGTACTATTTTTGAGGGGCTGACATACTTATGACGTACTACGCAGGCAATAAGTGGCAATTGAATTGCTAATGAATGATAAGAGATGACACGAATGGGCAGGTAGGAGTGATAGGAAGGTGAATTAAAACGAGCGGAAGCCTGGTTTTAACACAATCAGGGTATAATCAAGTGTTCCATTGAAATGTCTCCATTACAATACTCATTACGTTTTCCTTGACTTACGAGAACATATATCCTCTGTGTGCAAATATATTGATTAATTTTCGATTGCTCATCCAGTGAACTTTGTTGTGCGAGCTATGGAAAGGAATGAGGAAGCAAAATGCAAATTTCTTCCGATGCATGACGGTGTCTTAATTTCAGAAAAGCCGCGAATGATATTTTCATGATTCATTCGAGCAATGGACAGATATATCTATAGATACAATGCGCGTATACGCCGTGTAGTTTCGTATTTTTTATTCGAATTTTGAATACAATGCAACATCTCTTTTGCGAAGAGTACATGCGCAAGTAAAGGGTGTCTCAAAATTACCTGACATTTTAAATTGCGCGCCATTTTTTTGTGGCGAACATAGAGTACTAATCTTCGACAACTGGCATCAGGAAGTATTGAGGTTATGTTGTGGAGAATTACGCGATCGAGCAACGTATAAAAATTGTGAAAATTCACTACAAAAATGGTGAATATATTTCAGAGACGGTTCGAAAAGTCTTTTGGTCATCATAACGCACCATCTCGCAACACTGTGGTGAATAAAATCACAGCATTTGAGGTTAGGGGTTCAATTATAACCGCGAATCACTGTTTGGTGCAGATTTTGGGTTGGAGGAGTGATTGGGCTGTACTTTTTCGAGAATGCTGCTGGAAATGATGTTAATGTCAATGGTGTTCGTTATTGTGACATGATAACCAACTTTTTATGGAATAAATTGAGTGGCATGGACTTGGAAGACAAATTCTTTCAAGAAGATGGCGCAACCTGCGGTTTGACGTCATTAGACTTCTTTCTTTGAGGTTATCTGAATGGAAAAGTATGTGCCAACGATCCACAGACCATTCCGGAGCTCTAGGAAGCAATTGGACTCACCATTAAGAATGTATTGCCTGTACATTCTCTGCCAAAAGTGAGTTTTGGCGAGAATTTTGAGTACTTTGCGATGAGTTTAAAAATTTAAAAAAATCAACCTTATTGAAGATGCTAAGAACATTAATTTTCGGTAATAATCATGCAAAAAAGTTATAAGTAAATTGTTGAAAAAAAATGGTTCGACCAATGTCCGGTGAACTACTTTTTTTATATTATAAAATGTATTCGTAGATTTTTTATGAATAAGTATGATTTTTAAAGAATGTTCTTTCTGTATTAATTTCAATTTTTTTTTATTAAAAAAAATGTTTGAAGAGTGACAAATTTTCAATATGGTTTGGGAGCAATGTTCCATATTAAATCCAAAAAGTGTCCGGGGCATTGAACGAACAGTGTCATAGGTACAGCCTCTTAAAAATTCCAAAACCGGGATTTTCGAAATAAAGAGCAAATTCTTTAAAAAATCATATGTATTCAGAAAAATATTGTTTAAACAATTTATTTATAAATTTTTGGCATTCTTATTATTCAAAACCGATGTTCTTAGTATCTTTAATACCGTGATTTTTTTTCACATTTTCATGTTATCGCAAAGTACTCAAGATTTTTACTGATATTCACTTTTGGTAAGGAACGTTTTGAAACAGTCACGAGGCGGTCATTTATCAGATATGCCACACATAACCTGCATGATTGTACCCTATATTGAAATAAAACTATTCGTACTTTTGAAATAAATAATGCGTTTTATTAATAAATTTGAATGTCACGTCATTTTGAGACTCTCTTTATTAAAAAAAAATGTTCATATATTTCAAATAAATAAAACATTTTATTAATAAATGTGAATGTCACGTCATTTTCAGACTCTCTTTATTAAAAAAAATGTTCATTTATTTCAAATAAATAATATGTTTTATTAATAAATGTGAATTTAACGTCATTTTTAGACACTCTTGACATTTTCGTGGTGTGTTAATTTCTAAAATCGACATGGATACCATCTTAGGGGCCGTCCATATATTAGGTCATTCTAAATTTGGGGGGGGGGGGTTCGTCTGCGGATGGGGCCGTCCATATATTACGTCATTCTAAATTTGGGGGGGGGGGGGGAGGTTCGTCTGCGGATGACGGTAAATAATGGATGAGGGGGGGGGGGGGGGCGTTTCGAAATTGACGTCATTCTTGTGATACCAGTTACTTCAAAATGTACAATAGTATATTGTACAACTAGAGTGGTTTCCCCGCATGAGTGATGAAAAATATTTTGCAAGTACCTAATGGTATTAATTATTGAACTCATTATTTATTTATTTATTACATAAGGTTTGTCTACATTATATTCGAGAACTTCAAATAACAGCGTACCTATGATAATAGTTCGATCGAGCCAAAATGAATATGGGGAGGATACGGAGATATTACCCGTGATCCAGGATTTGCAAGAATGGGTGAAAACTCCGTGGGAGCTATCCAAAGAAAACTAAAGAATAGGGAAGAATAATATTATTATATTAATGAAAATTGCCAAAGTACAAAATAATAAAAGATGATTCTATAACAAAATGTGGGAGCTATCCAAAGAAAACTAAAGAATAGGGAAGAATAATATTATTATATTAATAAACATTGCCAAAGTACAAAATAATAAAAGATGATTCTATAACAAAATGTTTTAATGTTACCCAATTTTTCTCAAATCCGCAAATGTTTTAATTTTGCCAAACTGGTAATGACGTCAATTTTGCGAGAGGTCATTAGGAAATTACGATAGGATGATTGTAGGGGGGGGGGGGTCGAAAATCAGCAAAAATCGATGACGTAATATATGGACGGCCCCTTATACTCACGAAGAGTTTCGGCGAATACGAAAAACTATACCTCGTGTATTAAATATATTGTTTCCTCATTGAACATTCGATTAGGGTAGAATATCCATGAGTCGACTTTTCATAACCGAATATCCATAAGTGCCAATATCCATAAGTGAATATCCATAAGCCGAATATCCATAAGTGAATATCCATAAGTCGAGTATCTATAAGTCGAATCTCCATAAGTGAATATCCATAAATCGAGTATCCGTAAGTCGAATATCCATAAGTGAATATCCACAAGTCGTATATCCGTAAGTCGTATATCCATAAATCGAATATCCATAAGTCGCATATCCATAAGTCGAATTTCCATAAGTACGAATATCCATAAGCGACAATATCCATAAATCGAATATGCATAAGTACGAATATCCATAACTCGAATATCTATCAGTGAGTATAGAGTAGAAATGAGTGCCAGAAATGGTGGGAGGTCGAGCTAAGTGAGTTTCTTTGGGTTTCTGTGCGTTTGTTCCTGTTTGTTTGGGTTTCCTCAATACTCACTTTTCCTCTACCTCCCGTTATTTCTGGCACTCATTTCTACTCTATACTAACTTATGGATATTCGACTTATGGATATTTGACTTATGGATAATCGACTTATGGATATTCATACTTATTCGACTTATGGATATTCACTTATGGATATTCGACGACAATGGAACATCCAAAACTCCTCCAACATTGGAGCATGTCTCCACGCTCGATCTTCGGAAGATTCCGCTAACTCAACGAATTAGTTCGATACTTCGATAAATATTTTCGTCCTCGTTAAGAAATTGCGTCTCCGCGAATAAATATCGAAATTTTCATCTCCATATCGATAAAAATATTGCGAAAAATGAATCGAAGGTGATCGGGCTGACATATATACCGGAACACGCGTGAAATTTGAGTTCTTGATCTTTCGAAAATGAGGTAATCATGACACTTTTTTTGTTATTCCGTAGGAGGATTTTTCGTAAATCGTCATCGTTACAGTTGCAAATGACGGGGGACAAGCTTGCAAATATCAATGGATACGTCCTTGGCCACCTTTTTTTTCTTTACTGCCTTTATGAAATATCGGTACGACGGGATGCCGCAAAATTGCGAAACTCAAATTTTTACGGAAACTTTTAACGAATTCAGTAGAATAAGGGAGGGGTACGGTGCAGAGTTTCATTTGCATAATCTTTGTCATTTTAATTACTCACAAATAATATGATATTCGTTGACATATACGCGGTATGCAATTTTGACTCGATCGAAGTCGGCCGATCTATAAAGTATTCCGTAGCTCTTTCGTTAACGCTGTCAGGAGAACATATATTTATTTGTTTCTGGCTGAACAATAACGGACAATGTGCCGTACAAGAAAATAAAACAACCGGAGTTTTCAAATCAATTTAAATAATTTGGCATATAAAATGCATGAACCTCGGGAATTTTTTTTATATAAAATAAATACTTTTGACAATGGGCTTTAACGTATTTTATTCTTCTATCAATGGAGAGTAAATTCCAATTTGATTTATTTAAAAAAATGTAAAATAGCAACCGTTTGAAAAAAAACACATTTTCGACATTTTAAAGTTTGACGTTATAAAAATGCGTATTCAATGTTTGTTTTTGACAACCCAAACAAACAAACCCACGTTTTCTAAACACTCTAAGGATGGAAATTATGTAAACAAAAAATCGAATTTTTCATCGTCGTGAACCGTAACCTGACATTAATAAATTTGAATTCATCCTCGACCAATTACCAAAAAATTGAATTTTTCAAAATTTAAAAAAAATTGAAAAAAAAATTGAAAATTGAATTGAAGAAAATTATAAAAATCGAATTGAAAAACATTGAAAATATTGAAAGTATTGAATTAAACGAAATTGAACTAATTTAATTGAAAAAAATTAAAGGATCCCCGTAATCAGTCGGGGATCCTTCCGGAATCGAAAAAGTCAGAGTCATTGGTCGAGGATGAATTCAATTTTATTCAATTCAACTTTATCAATTTTCAATTTTTTTAAAATTTCTTTCAATTCAATTTTTTCAATTTTTCAATTTTTTTCAATTTCTTTCAATTCAATTTTTTCAATTTTTTTTCAAATTCTTTCTATTCAATTTTTGTCAATTAAAAAAAATGTTTATCGCAGCGTTTTATTCAAATGCTGCGATAAAAATGCGAATGAAAATTGAACCGCACGGAGCATAAGTAAGATTGTAGAGCAACGAAATGATGGTCGAGTTCGCACAAAACGTCTCGTATATGTTAACACGACCACTGCAACGTTCTGTACGGAGTAACGAAATGTATACCTAGCCAAAATACCGGTAAAGATCGTGGCAGCGTCACGCGAGGAACTGCGTTATATAGGAACGTATTGATGACCACATCCGCGCTATTATCGAGATAAAGGAGACGTAAAAAATGAAAGAAGAAAAAGCCTCACACGCATGTACTCGTCGTCAACGTCGCTGTACCCCAGCTTGAAGTTGTTGCGTAACACATCCTCGAGGGTTCTTATCCCGGTTGCTTGAACGGACAGTATCGATGTGATAAAACCGGCGTATGCGTTGTAGATCACAAGAGCGAATATCAGACTGGCGAGAAGCGCAGTTTTGCCGGATATACTCGTCGGACTCCAGGGAGATCCTGAAACATTTGAACTCCGCTTCTAGTCGAATATAGTTAAAAGTTTTATCACCAGTTTTATAGTAAAAAAACTTTTTTTTACTATAAAAAACGTTTGTACTGTAAAAAAATAGTAAATGTATAGTGAAAATAGTAAAATATAGTAATATATAGTAAAATATAGTAATATAGTAAAAAAGGTTTAAAAAAATTTTATCGTCAATATTTTTATAAAATCTTAATTTATTAAGCTCGAGAAATGTCGTTTCAGAAAAACGCGATTGAAAGTTTTAGCATAGGTGAATTATTGCGCCACCTGCTCTCACTAAGTCGTCTGTATATTGGTCAATTTTCAATATTTTAACTTGACACTTTTTTCACACGTCTTTTCAACATCGATACCTACTTAGAGAAAATACTAAAAAATCAATATTTTTACCCGTCACAGTCGTGTCCCGCCTTAATTAAGTATCAATTACTAATGAAGTGACGCATTACTTGTGCATCAAATTGCACATTAATTACTTGATTGACGTGCAAGTTTGATGCGCAACTTGATGCGCAAGTAATGGGTCACTTCATTATTAATTTATTCTTAAGTAATATCAGTAATATGTATATGCAATTAATATCCATAACGAAAACTATTGAATATTAAAGATTATGCAATTAACATTTTTATTAAGATTATTAAACAACTATAATAATCATTATCAAATTATTGTTGATTATCGTTACTCACGTGGTATATTTTATGATTAATTTTAATTAATATTAAAAACTGCGTAGTTCACATTTTTCATTAATATTGTTAAAGACAAATATTAAGTTTGTAAAATTATTTTTTACTATCGCTGCTCATATAGCATTCACGATTAATAACATTTGAAGCTTAAAATAAATTGAAAAATCACAAATTCGATTCTATTATTTTGTTCGTGTATAACGTTGGAAAAACCATTAAATCGTATCTATCCAATTAGGGAAAGGTGTACGAGATGATAAGGGAGAATACTCGTAATGTCAAAGATATTCAACATAATTAAGATCTGAAAGCGTTTACTGGCATGCTTATCTATACTACGATTGGCAGATTCGAAATATTCAATTTATTACGGTTTCAATAAAAACCGTATATCCTTTTTTCAAAACCTTACATAATAATCATCTTGGGCACCCCGGTGTTGAAGATAATCCCTAGGGTATGAACAAGATGATCCCCCGGATTATCTTGCCCCTATTTTGGGATTTTTTTATTTTGGAGAAATTAGGTAAATGTAAATAAAAATTTGCTCGAGTTTACAACACCTTTATATATATATTAATCATAGGTATACAACATAAAATGAACTTACAAGTGAAATTACCTTTATATTATAAGTTTTATCTCACCCAACTAGAATTAAACTAAACCAGTCTTCTATAGCCAGTCTTAAATAACTTAGGTACATCAATTATTATTTGTGAGATCAATTATACATTGGTAGTGTAGTTTGAACATAAGTAGACAACCTATTGAACAAAAATAAACTAGGTACGTTATTTGTGTACAAGATGATCCATAGGGACCATCTTGTACACCTAGAAGGGAATCATCTTGCCCCAAACTCAACTTTTTCTTTCATTGCTCGGTAACATAACCTATAAGTATTCCACTGTTACCACGCCAACCAGAAGCCAAATTGAGCATATTATAAAGCCATAAACACAACAATGATTGCAACTGACAGTATACAATAAAAGTTACCTATGCTTAAGGGGCTGTACCAGTGTGTCACTTTCAAAAAATCGTTTTTTTTTGCCTTTTTTGACAGTTTATACTTTAAGTATAAACTGTAAGACAGTTTATACAAAAAAATTTACGAATTCATTTTATAATATAAAAAAGATAATTCACCGGACATTTGTTGAACAATGTTTTCGTTTCAACAATTTACATATAACTTTTTGCATTATTATTACCGAAAATTATTGTTCTTAGCATCTTCAATGTCGTTGATTTAAAAAAATGTAATCTCATCGCAAAGTACTCAAAACTCTCGCTGAAAGTCACTTTTGGTAGGGAATGTACGGGCAATACATTTTTAAGGGGCTATACCAGGGTGCCACTTTCAAAAAATCGTTTTTTTTGTTGCCTTTTTCGACAGTTTATACTTTCAAGAATATCCTGTAAAAATTTCAAGGCCGTATCTTTATCATTTTATCTTGCAAAAATCGATAGTGAGATCTTTAAACGCGTTTTTCTCGGAATGAGATTTTTCAAATTTGCTGACACTAACTCAAAGAGCAATTATCCGATTGACTTGAAATTTGAACTGAGTACTCTTGAATATATAAACGGGGTCCACCAAAAAGCGAACGTTCGGGGTCCCTATAAACGGGCTCCCCCGAAAAGCGAATGTGAGTCAGTGTGCGGATGAATGTCGGAGGGCTCAAGTCCTGAGCACCTCCTGTATGGCTATCGAATGAATGCGGGTAAATGAACCGGTACACGTCACAAAGGCGGACACTCACTAGCACGCACATTTAACGCCGGGAGACGGCACTTGGACCTCCGCCGTCCTCCGCGGCAGGCCGCCCCAGTGCGGACGGTCGGAGGGTACGGACAGTATAAACCAGGCACGATGCTCCTGGGCCGCTGGATAGTACAGGGGCCCGGGTCCTCTTAGCCGGATGGACCTGGCTGCCCCATCAGCCAGTGTATAATCCCCATACTGTTGTAGTGCCGGGTGGCGCCCGGAACGGGCCCTGCAGCAGTAGCGGGGGGGCCTCGATGAGGCCATTACTGTCCGCTCTGGGGCGACCTGTGGCGGGGATATGTCGGCGAGGGTGGTCTGCGGTGTCTTTATCCCAAAACACTCTCACACACATAAACAAAAGGGAGAAAGGGAGGATTTAAAAAACATGAGTATACAACAAAAAGGAAAACGTTTAAACGCATCAAAACAAATGGGGCCCCCCAGCCCCGACGAGGACAAGTGACACTACGGACGGACGAACGGGACAGAAGACGGCACTGCTTCGTCCGTAGCGGAGACGGCCGAGGCCAGGATCCGGACTCAGCTACAACTGATCCGGGAATGCCTGGTCAAAATCGAGGAAAAGACACGCGTGCAGAGGAACATCAGCACCGTGATCACAACCAATATGGCCCGTATTAGGGAAGCTGCGGACGAGGCATGGCACGAGTGCGACAGGATGCATGTGCTCGGGACTGCCAGCGGAGAGGGTGACGTCGACAAACAACAGACGCCACAGACGAAACGCAAATGCGTGACTACGGGCTCAAGCCCGGATCTCACGCCGGCCAAAAGACCGACGGAGGGAACGGAGCTTACCCCGTGGAAAACGGCGCTCGCAAAGAAGAAGAGGAAGACGACAGACGCACAGGACGGACAGAAGACGAAAACGTCTACAGAAGCGACAGTGACGCCGGCCACGAACAAGGGGGGTGACGCCCGCCCAACCCCGAGACCCGGTGCTGGGGTGGTCCTCATTAAGCCCACCAGTGGCAAGACATACGCGGACACACTGCGACGTATGAAAGCCGTTGATCCTGCGACCGAAAAGGTGCAGGTCAACGGCTACCGAAGGACGAAGGACGGAAGTGTCCTGCTCCGTGTCAAAAGCGGGGCGGGAGACAGACAAAACTTCCAGGACAAGCTTCGGCAAGCCCTGGGAGAAGACGCACAAATACGGGACATGACTTCCAGCGTACAACTGGACATACTGGACCTGGACTGTGTGACGGACATAGAGGAAGTAGCGGAGGCACTTCGACGAGAGACAAACGATACGAGGGACCCGAAGGTTCATATCTTCGGCCCAAACAGACATGGACAATGCATGGCTGTCTGTGACCTTGAGGAGGGCGCCGCAAACGCCCTTCTCAAGAAAGGTCGTCTGAAAATCGGATGGATGAACTGCCGTGTCAGGCCTAGGACGACTTCGCCAAGGTGCTATAGGTGCTTTGGGTACGGACACACTAGGACGAACTGCAACGGCAAGGACAGAGCACAGTGTTGCTACAAATGTGGCAGGACGAACCACGTCGGCAAGGACTGCAAAGACACACCGACGTGCTTCCTGTGCGACGAGGCAGGGCATGAGAGTACCGCGCACCTCCCGGGTTCCGGGGCGTGTGCGGTCTTTAGGGCTGCGCTGGAGGAGTGCAGGAAGAAGACGAAGACGTGACAATCCTACAAGGAAACATGCACAGATGCGAGGAAGCACACCTCCTGCTTCCCCAAATCGCGACAGAACACAACGCTGACGTACTGATACTGAGCGAACAATACAGGGATATGACGACGCCGACGTGGTTCCCGAATGGCGCGGGTACCTCAGCCATTTGGGTCAGGGGTACCAGAACGCGTGGGCTCGACAGCGGAGCGGGGGACGATTACGTCTGGGTGAGGGTGGGCGGCCTGATTTACGTCAGCGTCTACCTGACCCCAAACTGCTCCGCCAGAGAGTTCGACGACAAAACGGGCAGACTGGAGGACGCATTGAGGGAGCTGCCGGGTGACTTAATAGTAGCGGGCGACCTCAATACAAGAGCGATCAAGTGGGGAATGACCAGGACGGACAGACGTGGACACCTGCTGCGGAAATGGCAGCAAGACTCAACCTGACTGTAGCGAACACGGGACACGTACCGACGTACATCAGACCGGGGGTGGGTTCCTCGATACCGGACGTGACGTTGATCTCGGACAGTATCGTGCCGCTGATGACGCGATGGGCGGTGATCGACGACTATACAGCCAGCGATCACCAATACATCCTCTTTGAGGTGGCGGGACTCACAACGACGCAACGCAACAGGTCGGCGCAGACACCGCGGTAGAACACACGGAAACTGGACATCGACAGGTTCTCGAGGGCGCTGCTGGAAGTAGTCGCACCCTCAGAGATTGTACCGGATGAACTGACGGGACGTACAAGGGCCGAACGACTTGTGGACGAGACCCTAAAACTGAAGAAATGGCTCTGCAAAGCGTCAATGCCACGCAAGAGCATCCGACACGATAGGCGAGCGACGTACTGGTGGACAGAAGACATCGCCGAACTGCGGAGGCTCTGCATTCGGGCGAAGAGGCGAATGTACCGGGCTCGGGAAAGGGACCGGCCGAACGCGGTTGCTCTTACGACGGAGTACAAAACGGCACGGAAAACGCTGACAAACGCGATAAAAGACAGTAAGAAGCGCTGATGGAGACAGCTATGCGAGGAGGTGGACCAGGACCCCTGGGGTCTGGGTTACAAGATTGTGACGCAGAAGCTAGGGGCCCGAAGTCCGCCGGAACTCCAAGACGCGACGACCATGGGACAGACAGTTAACGGGCTCTTCCCGACTCACCCGACGAGGGAGGTGCCCTGGGACGCGGACGACAGACGAGACGCCCCGGTCTTCACTGAGGAAGAGCTTACTAAAGCTACGACCACTCTGAAGGCGGGGAAAACACCTGGACCGGACGGCATACCCGGGGAGGCCCTCCGGCTGATGGCACGCCTGAGGCCTGAGGTACTCCTCGGCATGTACAACGAATGTCTTAGGACAGGGACGTTCAGCGCGCGCTGGAAGACGGCTAGACTGATCCTCCTTAGTACAGGAAAAGGAGAGCCGCATATGCCGTCTTCCTATAGACCTCTGAGTCTACTGGACACGACGGGTAAA
Organism: Ophion obscuratus; assembly: GCA_964007375.1. Classification (NCBI taxonomy): domain Eukaryota; kingdom Metazoa; phylum Arthropoda; class Insecta; order Hymenoptera; family Ichneumonidae; genus Ophion; species Ophion obscuratus. Next base: position 83,069,971 of record OZ023312.1, on the reverse strand, counting down.
GTTTTCGAACTTCTACTGAGATCGCGACTAACAGACGCGATAAGAGCGGCGAGGGGCTTGTCCGAGAACCAGCATGGCTTCCGCAAGGGACGATAGACTATAGGGGCAATCCGCAAGGTCATCGAGACCGTCAGGAGGACGGACGAGGCCTGTCACGCGGCCTCTGGAGTGATGCTGGTGACTCTAGACGTGAGAAATGCCTTCAACTCGGCTAGGTGGGGGGATATCTTGAAGGCGCTGGAAGGTACTCTCCGGATTCCTCCTTATCTACTACGAGTACTGAAGGACTATCTCAACGACAGACGCATCACGTATGAGACGACAGATGGACAGGTGACCAGAAGTATCACCGCGGGTGCCGCGCAAGGATCAAGTCTCGGACCGGATCTATGAAACGTGACGTATGACAGCCTGCTGAGGCTGGAGATGCCGCGCAACGCATCGCTCGTCGCTTACGCTGACGATGTGGCGGCGGTGATCGTGGAGCGCAGTGCGGATCTGGCCCAGCTGACACTGAATCAGGTCATGAGACGCATTGACAGGTGGATGACGGAGCACGGACTGTCTCTTGGACAAGACGGAACTTTTCATGCTTATGCGACGACGAATACCGAAAATCATTCCGATGGCAGTCGGAATGGAATGTATGGGTACCAGCGGAGAAGCCAAGTACCTAGGGGTGACTCTGGACACGAAGGTGACCTTCGGGCCCCATATAAAACGGACGGCCGAGAAGGCGGCGGCGAAGGTGACTTCGCTCAACCGCCTGATGGCAAATACGCACGGACCGAGACCGTCTATACGGAGACTACTGATGACGACGGCCCACTCGATCCTTCTGTATGGCGCAGAGGTCTGGGCGGACGCGCTGGCCATTAAAAAATACAGGAAGACGATGACGTATGTACGAAGACCGGGGGCACTAAGGATAGCGTGTGCCTACAGGACCGTCTCGGCAGAGATCCTGTTGGTGGCGGGCGTGATTCCTATAGACTTACTAGCCACACAACGAAAACGCATATACGAACGCGACGAAGAGACTGAAAGGGCTGACGCGGCAAGGCATGAAAGAGAAAAGACCCTGACGGACTGGCACGCACGCTGGACGACCGAGACAACCGGACGATGGACAAGACGGCTGATAACGGACCTAAGACCATGGACCGAACGGGGTTGGGGGGAGGTAAATTTTTACCTGACCCAGCTCCTCACGGGATACGGATATTTCCGAAATTATTTATACAACATGAAACGAGTACGGACGCCGGACTGTAAGTACTGCGGACACACACGAGACGATGCCGAACACACGTTCTTTGCGTGTGACAGATGATGGATGCTTGGAGGATGAATGAGGGAGGCATGACATGTAAACGGAAGAGACGTAGCGACGGATTAACGAAACGAGACGGACGATGGACAGGACCCGCGGGGGTGAGGTTATACTAACGGGTTGCCACCCCGCGGGGCGGACAGTGGAGGGGGATGTTTTAGTCGGTATATCACCATTCCGATGGCACCGGCATGTGTGGGAGTCCGACACACGAGACAGCCCACGGGGCCGACTTACGGTGCGTAATTTTGCATTTTTACCCCCTCCTAAAAAAAACTCTGGAATATATTTACTCTACAATGACGTAGGATATTTTTTATTGGATGAAAATTGACGATTTGGCATTGAAAAAACGACCATTTTATTGGCAAGAAACAGACTTTTATAATTATGCCATTTTGTTAGATTTGGATATTTTTCGAAAATCCTAGGTCATTGTTCAGGAAATACCTTCCAGTTTAACGACATTTTTTCCTTTTTCGGTTTCAGCTACTCATTTGGCCGGAATCATGTCAGCAGTGGAGGAACTTTTTTTTGGCGCCACCGAAGGCAGCGCATAAGTCGCTTGGATCTCAATATTTTTCTATGAAAAAATTATGTAATATAGGTCAAATATAGCCAAATATATTCTTAATTTTCCGAAACATTTGCTTGAGTACTTTTCTTCCAAAAAATTCCCGAAAATCATCAAAATTTACCGCGTTCACACCGGTGTTGTGTAACATATGCAAAACATATGCAAAAAAAATAATTTGTAATAATTAAAATTTTCCATGTGTAAACTGTTTAATGAATATTCACATTTAATTAGAAAAATGAAAAAATATTTGATATTTGGCAACATTGGTTCTATGTCCGTCTCTTTTTACTCAACCAGGCGAGTTTAACCTTCATGCTTTTCAACGTCGATCTGTCAAAACGATGTCAGGTGCGGGAAATATAAAGCATTGTATTCGGGCCACGACTAGTAAAAAGCGTGGAAAATTTGTGTCGGCGAAATATGTCGGTTAAAAATGAAATACTGTGTTGAAATTCGAATGTGCGAGATGAGGTTAGGACTACAGTCAGCTGTTGCCTTGCTGTGACGTCTCTTTATCGTAGTAAGTGGTAATAAATCCAATACCGGAAGTTCAAATTAAACTTGATATTACATAAAAATTCGGTCAACAAGCGTAGTTTTTTCTGAGCTCATTGGATTACTACAAGTGTTAAGTATGATAAATCTGATTATTTTTAAGAATCTGACGGATTCCCACTATTACAAACACTTTTGGAGCGACCGGAAATTGGGTTTTTGTAAGGTAAATGTCCCAATTATTGAACCGCTAAGGATCTGTGGGATTGAATTCGGTGAGAAAAAAATATAAAATCAAGAAAAAACCATCGCTTTCATGTTCAAATGATACTTTGATATTTTTACTTTCGAAAAATCACCCTTTAAATTATTTTCCAATGATTTCAAATGAAAAAAAAAAGAATAACAATGTGAAGCATCCAAATGTCCCAATTATTGAACACTTGAAGTGCCTATGTCCCTAATATTGAACAGGCATGTCCCAGTTATTGAACACTCGAGAATTTTTTTTCCGTTCTGAAAATATTATTTTGGGTACAATATTAAGAAATAAAAGCAAAATCAAACACTTAAATAATCTTTTATTAATCATGTAAAAATACAAAAATATATATTTAGTCTCTTTTGACAGGTTTTTGGTTCATTCGCATTTGGTTTATTTTTGCTTTTTAACTCGAACTTTATTTTATTTTTATTTTCAGCTTCCTCGTTTTTATGTTCTGTTTTTGTTTGATTTTGTCGCAGCTTGGCTCCCTGAAATATCAGAGAGCAAAAAATATTGAACATTACGTTCGTATTTTTAGGTTACATTTAGGTTAGATTCTCTTTTTTACTTTTCTTTGTATGTTTATTGCACGAAAATACAAATAAAAAATATATTTGACGATCTTAGAGTTATTATTAAAAGAATAAAGGTAAGTTTATTCAGAAACTTACAATTTTTGTTTGAAATTGCGTAAATCCGCGTAAATCGCGTAAATTTGGTTTGAAATCGCGTAAATTCGATTCACGCGATCTGTCACACGATAACTGTCTTGATGTTTTGATGGGTTTAATGACGCCATCTTGGAGAATTCGAGTGTTCAATAATTGGGACACACTGCATTTTCTATGTCCCAATGATCGAACACCGTATTTTTTAACAAGTAATTAATTTAATTTTTTTTAAATTGTTATTTGTAAGAAATTTTCTGAGGAACCTGAAATGCCTTTACTTTTTAAGATGCGACAGTTTTTGAATTTTTTATGCCCTTACGCATGAAGCGGCGCGTCTTAGCAAAAACGATAAAGCAGTTATCACGAGACGTCAAATCGGGTCACCGTTGCTGATTAAATAATTTTGTTCTCTATTAATTAAAGCTTTTTTGCACAAGTAAGGTAACATTTCGATAGCTAAAAGTTCCATATATGTAATGAAATTTTTATAAATAAGTAAATTCATGCAGATGAATGAGAAATAATAAAAATACAAGATAGTGTTCAATATTTGGGACATTTACCTTATGTCGTCTCGGAATTCCTTCACAAAAATACGCAATTTTGATAATTGTTTCCGCTGTAAGGAGGTCGATAACCGACCCTAAAATTTTACAGAGACAATTATTAATATATTTAGTGAAGCTCAAAAAAAAAATTATGAAAATCCTATGGATTGAAGTGCTTAACAATTTTATCAAAACGAAGCTATCCCTGCCGATCGATCAATTTAGATTCTGAAAATGAATGTATCACTCTTTTTTATTTCTATTTTAATTATTTCTGTTATTGCGCTATAAACTCTTTGTTTGAAAAATATTAAAACGCTGCCAACTGCCTCGATTTATTGCGCATTATCTCAGCGAAATAAAGAAATTCTCACCGTGTTTTATTTGCGAGTCCAATACGTCAAATGAAAACGGTCCTCGCGGATTAGCATACAAGACGGCATACAATTAACCGTGCCAATATTACGCGTATTTGTATATAATAAAAGTGTGTGACGTACCTTGCATGCATAAAATACTTATGCACCAAAGTGGTGCCTCGCCGAGGCCCGAGCGTTTCGTTTTATCATCGCTCTGAAGAACATTTCGGGCTGCATAATTAATCGTACCGATGGTCACGATAATGAGAAAATGCATGAGTGCGACGCACAAGAGCATTCGGTTGTTGAACGGCTGGAGAAATATGTCCCTCATCGTGCCGGATTCTGGAGGTCGAATGTAAATATTCCTTCTGTAATGTGCGCAATGACCGACGAACTCGTGTCAATATGTGCTCTTTTGCTACGAGAAATAATAATAATCCTCACGAGGAGACTGAAAATATATAGCTATTGGAATATCGAATGATTGCTCTTCGGAGAAAAAACAATTTTCGTGCAGAAATATTGAACTTTTTACTTAGTAAAATTCGACGAACTTTTGATTGGAAATTCTTTACATCGACTGGTAGTGATAGGATAAATTACGGCCGTCGTCTAGTGTGATGGGTCGAAAAAAAAATCGATTTTTTATTGCTTTCTCTGAAAGGATAATTTCTGCAGAATTTTTTTGTTTTTGAGCCCTTAAAAAAGTTGAAAAATTAGGGGCGTGTATAAAACATAGGAGGTCGAATAGGGGGTGCACGAAAATCGCAATTCTCAAATATTAATGAGCTCTTTGAGCAAGAAGAAGTTGTGATGTATGGACCGAGAATCGCAGACTGAGTGTGAGTTTGAAGCTTTCATCATATTTGTGCATGTACCGTTTTTCAAACTTAAGGGGTCTTCTCAGTTTAGACGCTAAAAAAAGGCTATTTTCATGAACTTTTTTGATAGGTTTATATTATAGATATTGACATAAAAGTTGTTACACTTAAGACCTTAGGCCACTCTAGATGCCGAAAAAATAGGCATTATGGGGATTTTTTTCCAGAAAAACTACAAAATAATCGAGACTACAAAAATAAAAGTTTTTATCATACATATCAGTTTCTACAATAATTTTCTTGAGGCGATTAATTTCAAAATGGAAGCTCTGCAGCGTTTGTCTCAAAACTGCATTTTTTAAGTTGGCCGGAAATATAACTCAGACAATTTTCAACCGATTCACTTGAAATGTTGAATATATCTTGAAAAATACATTGTCTATGGAAGTACGTAGGATTTCTTTTTTATATTGCATAGTTCATTTGTTGTTGACAATTATCTGACGATTTTTAAACCAAATTTTTGGAAAGTGAAAAATTTGCCTAAAAAATCGTCGGATAATTGTTAATAACAAATAAACTATGCAATATAAAAAAAATCCTACGTACTTCCACGGACAATACATTTTTCAAGATATATTCAACATTTCACGTGAATCGGTTGAAAATTGTCTGAGTTATGTTTCCGGCCAACTTAAGGGGTCAGTCCACTTTGAAAATTTCAAAACATCGAAAGCCAGCAAGCCTTGAAGAAATCGACGATGATGAGCAATCAGAAGGGATTTTGTACGGTGCAGGAATTGCCGATTGAGTTTAGGTAAGAGTTTTTCATTGAAATTGAAATTTGAACCACACATTGTAAACATGATTCATAACAAGATGACCCTCGAAGGTTTTAAAATGGTGATTTTTACTCTTTTTTTGCGAAAAACTGCGAAAAATCGCGTTTTTTTTCTTTTTTCGTTTTTCATCTGCCATTTTTTTATTTTTTGATAAAACTTTATATCCGAGGTTCATTTTGTAGCTGGTGTCATACTGAATCTAATGGACTTTGATTTTTTTAATTTCAGACAAGCCGTTGCCGAGTTGTGATGGAGCTACCTAGCCCACCTATTTTTGAGGCGTTACGTTAAACTATAGTTTTTGTACTTAAAAACGAATTAAAATGAATTAAATTTTTTTTAAAATATATTTCAAGACTTTCTTTATCAAGCCCAACAATTTTTATATTAATATCTTTTATAAAATCCTCAAAAAAAATCGTGAAAATAGCCTGTTTTTCGTGGCTCCAAAGTGGACTGGCCCCTTTAAAAATGCAGTTTTGAGATAAACACTGCACAGCCGACATTTTGAAATGAATCGCTTAAAAAAAAATTATTGTATACAGTCACTGATATGTATGATAAACACCCTTTTTGTAATCTAGATTTATTTTGTCGTTTTTTCTGAAAAAAATCCCCAAAGAGCCTATTTTTTCGGCCTCTATAGTGGCCCAACCCCTTAATAAATACACTTTCGAAATATATTTAAAAAGAAATTATTTACTTGAGTCACTATTTATAGACGAAAATGGTAGTTAAAAAAATGTCGTGCACGGGGGCTTTACTGTGTCCCAGAATGTGATTATCGTGAAACTCCTTGGGTTTTTTGTATAGTCGATTGGCCCGTCTCCGACCCCTCCCCCCCTCCCAGAAGCGGTCCAAATCCCCCCAGAGCAGGTAAAGTCTTCACATCTCCAGTATAAGTGTGCATGTGTGTGTGGGAGTGAGTTTGTTTGGATTTGTTCGATAGCCCAAAAAAACCCAAACAAGGATTCTTGGTAAAATAGTATTTTAACCTAAAAATTATGAACGTCATCAAAAAAAAATTCTACAAAAGTTGTTAGTTTTGGCCCTATAAATATTTTAGTGAAACAAATTGAAGATCCCATATTTTAAAAAAACATGTCAGTCATCTTAAAGACGCCATTTTGAATTTTGGATGAAAAAAGATTTTTTTATCGTCTCCGTTTGAACCCTGAAAGTTTTATTATACTCAATACTTGATCGGAGCAGTATTTTTCGAGAAAAATCAGGTGTAAGATTAAATTGGGACACCCGGTATATTCCTTGGAGACTGCCGAAAAAAAAAATCGTATGAAAATACGAACGTGTAACGGATCAGGGGGTGCGTGAAGCTCATGTCCCGCTGACGCTCGTCATTGATGGTGATGTAGCCCAAGCCTATGTCGACGTTGCCGTTGTACACGTCGCCGAGAAGATTGTTCCATACTTTGTTCGTCATTGTGCCCAACTTCTCGTACGGCACCAGTTCCATACTTAGGGATGATTTTTTTTTGTCAATTGATTATCAATATTTCATCGCAACACTTATTAATTCTCTGCTCGTCGATTAATTGATTAATTGGTCGACAATATGATTGAGTGGAGGGACTGTCGTATCGATTGATGATTTTTACACCCCACACAGTCAAGTTTCAACTTCGAAGCCCCTGAGTGCAGCAATCGTGGAAATCATTGCGAATCAAAGAGAAGAGTCAATTTTAGAAATTTTGGTCGTAGTCAAAATGTCTACGTGTGTTCAACATTTTCGGGGCTGGTTTGAAATTCCGCACTTTGAATGTCCAGAACGCTCAAAACTCCGAAAGAAGAGTTCCCCGAAAGATCAAAAAGAAATGGCACGCGAAAAACCAAAATCAGTTGATTTTGTGCAAAAAATAACATAAAGCTCTAAATCCAGAAAACCGTTGGATTTTTACTAAACTGAAATTCCAGCATACAGTAGGACATCATCTGACCTATCGACAGTTGCAGGATTATCCATTCATAACAGGACACCCTGTATACATAAAATATATAAAAATATTTTTTTCTATGCATTTAATTTGTTTCAATTTATGACTCCTTTCGCCATTTTTTTTATAAATAAGATCCACCCAGATTCGAATTAATGTGTATGTAAAATACACTCGAGTGCACATGCATATTCAAGATCCATTTTGTTCGGAAGAGAATTCGCGATTTTCAGTGACATTTCAATGTTTAACATTTGACTTTTTTTCGCCATTATCCGATTGATGTATCGACTGGTTTCGAATCAATCGAAGCATTCGAGTATTTCATATCGTGTTTTTTGTCGTATCCCCGAGTCGAAAAAAGCTGGAAACGTATAAATTAAAAATAGCGAGGTCTGGTTTTTTTCTCCGATAATCATTATGTGATTGCGACTTGCGGAGGATGGGCAAAAAATGGAAAGTTCATAACGTCACGAGTTCAGAACATGCTTGACTGGTTTCATGTTCAGATAAAAATTGTTTGCTCTTACTTTAAAAGTGATTCCTGCAGTCGGACTCGCAGAAAAGTGATTGGCGGCTTAAGTTTCCGATTGTGATGAACTTTTTATAATCGTCCACTTACATTGCCCATAAGTCAATACTTATTAGCATCTCAAGGGAAGTTTCTGCCTTGTTGGGCCAAAAAATGTTCGATTTTTCACCAATTTTTTATGCGAAAAATATATATTAAATATATTATATTATTTATTATTATATTATATATTATATTATTCTATATATTAAATATAGAATGTTGATATTTGGTATGTTGACTAAGCGGTCTTTATTGAATATCAAAATATTTTTAAAAGTTTGACAAAATTTTAAAAATAGTGAGTGATCGGAAGGAAGTTTGTTTTTATTTTCCCAAAAAATTTCGCAGTTTTTTTCTCACTACTTTTTTATTTTTCAATTTTTCTTCTTGATTCTAGGTCAACTTATATACAATATTGTACAAAGTAAAAATATTTTTGATTTTTTTGCTTCAGACCACCTGTCCGGGACTTAGGCCTTCCGCAAGCGAAGAATGTCATCGCCCGCGCACAGGCATACGTAGCTTCTCCCACTCCCACCACCATGTTGTGTCAAACTTTAAAAAATATTTTGATGTTCAATAAAGACCGCTTAGTCTACGTACCAAATATCAACATTCTATATTTAATACTCTTCGCATGAAAAATTGGTGAAAGATCGAACTTTTTATGGCCCAACAAGGCAGAACCTTCCCTTAAGGGATCTTCTCACTTTAGACGCTAAAAAAGGCTTTTTTTCGTGAATTTTTTTCATGGGTTTATATTATAGATATTGATATAAAGTTGTTACACTTAATAAATACACTTTCGAAATACATTAAAAAAATGTAATGTATCCATTGAAATTCGTTAAATTCATCAAAATATTTAATGTAACCGAAACAAACTTTAAAATCGTTTTTTTCCGGAATTTTAACCACATATTCATTACAACTATAGCTATAGCGTATACCAAGGATTTTTTAAATTTTAATATTTATTATTTTTTGTCAAAACGGTGAAAAAAACACTTTTTATTGTTTGTTTTTTTCAAAAAATGTCCGCCACTTTATTATTTTTGCATATATAAAAAATCGTATGATATGCGCTATAGCCATTGACACACTGAATCTAAAACCGTTTGATTTTTTTTATTCGGATGATCCATCTCCAGCGCAGACCTACAATTTCGGAGTTTCCATCAACAGCGCAGACCTACAATTTTTTTAGGACATTTTTTGAACTACCATTTTCATCTATAAATAGTGACTTAAATAAATAAAATAATTTTTTTAAATGTAATTCAAAAGTGTATTGATTAAGTGTAACAACTTTTATATCAATATCTGTAATATAAACCTATCAAAAAATTCACGAAAATGGCCTTTTTAGCGACTTAAGTGGGAAGACCCCTTAACTAACAAGGAACATCCCTCAGGTGACACCCTTCGATTTTGTTGAAATTTGCATATATTATAAAGCACCGAAAAGTAAGCGATACGTATTTTTTTTATCCGCGGAAAAACGGTTTTAAGGGGTGAAACCACCCCCTAATTTAGCGGTGGTTCACCCCTTAATTGTTTTTCGCAATGTCACTATAGTGGATTTTCATTGCTTCGGATTGGAAGAATTTTCGTTTTTGTTTCATTAAAATCGGTGGGCTCCTTGTGTGTGAAACTGCTATGTTACCCCTAGAGATTTTCGAGGGATGGTTTCACCCCTTAAAACCGTTTTTCCGCCGATAAAAAAAATATGTATCGCTTACTTTTCGGTGCTTTATGAAATATCCAAATATCAACAAAATCGAAGGGTATCGCCTGAGGGATGTTCCTTGTAAGTCCGAGTCGGTGATCCGCCGTTAGCAAATATCTGTCGAACGTCACAAAATTGATCGGAGATGCTGATTGATGACGAAACATGAAGAGTTTTATAATTAATTCAAGTCCGAAATGATTGAATCGGTAATTAATTGAACGAGCGTACCTGGCGTTTAAACTGCTAGCTAGGAAGTCTATGAAATCGTGCAAAGGTTGGATTTCGGTTGTCTCCTCTTCGCCATCCATTTCTTCGCTCATTTGACCATCGTTAGTACCGTTTAAAATTCCCACCACGATCGAACGTCTGTTGAAGTTGTTTCTCAGTTCGGTGCTCACCTGTCATACCCACGTCGGGAAAAGTAAACTACAGCTCGTTCCAATATTGATTATAGAGTTGGGCCAAGACTCAAGACTTGGTGGAACATTGTATTTACAGGAAGTTTCAGTGACGCAGATCCTGGGTTCCATGATCCAAGAGGATCGACAACCAGACTCGAGTTCTCGGCAACTCGAATCTTATAAATGTGAACGAGATAAAAAGCCATTGTTCGGTTCTCGATTTTCGAATAATCAAGATTCTTCGTGATGTTTCCGGCAAAAGTTCGTCCTGGGATCCTCGGCAATTGTCTCCCGGCCAATTTTTTCCCGTAAATTTGTAAGGCGTGGCAAGTTCTAAAAATTGATGATTATCATTTTAATTCTAATAATTAATTAATATTATTATGGTAATCGTAACGAACATATGTAAAATATATATCAATATATTACTCATGAATATATAATATGTGGTACTGTATTTGGACTATATAGTATTCGGAGAAGTGGTTGAGGATTTTTTGTCGTTTTTTTTCGTATTTTTAATCGCGTTTCTCGTTTCTTTATTTTGGCTTTCGATTTTTAATTATATTTCTTCTTCCGATTTTTAATTTTCCTGAGTTCCAACGTATGTGGGTTTTCACATATTAGCCTTGCCAATTAAACCCTCTGCTGTCACTCCCTACCCGCCCTTCGCTAATCTAACCTAACTTCCGTTGCGTCTGCAGCCTTAAGGGGAGGGTAGGGGTTTGCACTTATGAAAAATCGGTTTTTTTTTCTTTTCTTATACAGGGTGTCCAATAGGAAGTTGCTAAAACTAAACAAGTGTCTCTTCCCTCCATGAATTCAATAGGGGTCCCTTTTTCTAAGGCACATACCTGAGGCCCCGCAGTTTTATTCCAGCCGTGGTTGAAGCAAGTACGCGCGCGTCAAAATGAGTGAGCTCACCACGGAAGAAAAAGTATATCTTATTGAGTGCATCTTCTCGAGGGGAAAAATTTATAGTGATGTGTATAGAGGGTTTCGTACTAAGTTTGGAACTCATAGAGTTGCCAGCGAAAACACTCTGAAAAGGTAAGAATTTAATATTTATTCATATTCATCTATGACACAACTGGTGTTTCAATTCAATTAAACTGCATTGAAGTAATTTTACGTTAAGTTTTGTAGGATAATTGATAACTTCGTGAAGTATGGTACACTCCAGGACCGTAGACACGAGTTGCCAGGTCCATCTATTACGGTGACTACACCAGAGAAGATCAACGAAGTTGAGAATTATTTCAAACAAAATGCAAATGATTCGATTCGGAAAGCTGCTCAAGCATTAAAAATAACCAAATCATCATTACACAACATTTTGAAATATTTTTTAAAGTTTCATCCGTATAAAATAAGCACTCATTAATTGTTAACTGAACATGCCATGACGAAACGCATCGAGTTTTGTAACACTATTACGGGAATGTTTGAAGCCGAAGAACTTAATGAGAAATTGATTATTTATTCCGATGAAGCACATTTTTGATGAATGGGTACGTAAACAAGCAAAATTACCGGTTTTGGGGAACGCAAAATCCCAACATATCGCTAGCGAAGTCCCTTCATCCACAGAAAGTAACGGCATGGGCAGCGATTTCAGTAAAAGGAATTTATTTGCAATTCTTGGAATCTACGGTAACAGGAGAGAGTTACGAACAGCTTTTGGAAACGAAATTCTTCCCTTATGCCAAACAGAGGGGACTGGTTAAATTTGTTTACTTCATGCAAGATGGAGCGACGCCGCACCGGACTCATGAGGTGTTTGAAGCTATTCATCGCGTATATGGGACTCGAGTAATCGGTCTGGGGTACCCTAAATTTGCCCAAGGCGGACGAGAATGGCCTCCGTACTCACCAGACCTGAACCCTTGTGATTTTTTCTTGTGGGGTTACATTAAAGATCATTGTTACGCTAAAAACTCCAGCACAGTAGAAGGGCTGATCGCTGCCATCCAGGAAATGGTTCGCGGCGTTACGAACGATGTGTTGGACAGTTTTTCACAGGTTTCAAAAGAGAATTGATTTTTATGCACAATCTAATGGTTCGCACTTCGAAAATATCTATCATTAATCACTGTACTTTTTCGTTATGTTTATAAGATGTAATAAATTGACATAAAAAATATTTGACTGGGTTTTATTTATGTGCGTTTAAAACTGCAGAGTTTCCTCTATTTAAAGCAATTTGGCTTTTCTGATTCTGTGCACGTATTTTAAAATGACAGTCGATTAGTTTCAGCAACTTCCTGTTGGATACCCTGTAGTTAAACATTTCAAGAATATAATCCCAAAATTTCAAGTCAATCAGAGCAAAACTCTCGCAGTTATTGACTATTTAGTCCCGCTCCTCTAACACTGTAGCTCCGACTTCTCTAAAATTCAAACGCGTTTTTCTCGAATCCACTTTTTCAAAGTCCGTGTTCACTGCCATTTGAAAACTACATGACCGATTTATTTCAAACTTCGTACACACTTGTTACATATTAAATACCTCCCCCAACGGTTTGTTTGAGATTTTTTTTACATTGAGGGTGTTTTCCACCCCCAAAATGGAATTTTTCGTGAAAAATAGCACTTTTCACTTTACATGACCACCAAAAATTTAGAAATGAAAAAAAAAATTATCAACGACCGTTGGGCGGAGGATTTGATGATACTTTGACTAAATTTTAATGGTACTTGATTTCAGATCATTTTTAGCTGAGATACAGTGAACACCGCAAATCGTGTTTTTCCAAAGGCGTTTTTGGAAAAGCTTTGGCACCGGCTTGTTTATAGATATTATCGCGTACAAATTTCACGGAATGTTCTTGAAATGACACTTAACAATGTACAAAAGGTTTCAATAAATTTACTTTATCCATATAGATGAAAAAAATTCGCAAAAAAGTGTTTTTATTCACGCCGAAACCCCTACCCTCCCGTTGAGGCCTTAGGCCACTCTAGAGGCCGAAAAATAGGCTTTTTGGGGACTTTTCTCAGAAAAACTACAAAATAAATCGAGATTACAAAAAAGGGTGTTTATCATACATATCAGTGACTGTATACAATAATTATTTTTAAGCGATTAATTTCAAAATGGCGGCTGTGCAGCGTTTATCTCAAAACTGCATTTTTTAAGTTGGCCGGAAACGTAACTCAGACAATTTGCAACCGATTCACTTGAAATGTTAGATATATCTTGAAAAATACATTGTCTATGGAAGTACGTAGGATTTTTTTTATATCGCAATTGTTAATAACATTTGTTATTAACAATTATCTGACAAAATTTTTCACTCTCCAAAAATTTACGTAAAAACTAGTCAGATAATTGTTAATAACAAATGAATATAAATATGAATGAAATATAAAAAAAAATCCTACGTACTTCCATAGACAATGTATTTTTCATGATATATTCGACATTTCAAGTGAATCGGTTGAAAATCGTCTGAGTTATGTTTCCGGCCAACTTAAAAAATGCAGTTTTTGGATAAACGCTGCACAGCCGCCATTTTGAAATTAATCGCTTCAAAAAAATAATTGTATACAGCCACTGATATGTATGATAAACACCCTTTTTTGTAATTTCGATTTATTTTGTAGTTTTTCCGAAAAAAATCCCCAAACGCCTTCTTCTGCCTCTAGAGTGGCCTAAGGCCTTAAAAAATCGAACCCGTTGAATACAGGATTCGCGGAAATTATTCGATTTGGATCACGTGTGTATAGACATGTGTGTGTGTGTCGACCATGTGAGAGATGACTTCACATTCTCCCAATCAAGTAATCATTGGCGCATGGTAAAGAAAAAAAAAACACTTCGACTATGGAAAATTTTGAATATTTGCATATACGTGCATATGTAATTTTTTTCTTCTTCTTATATTCTCTATAAATTATATAAAACCGGAATCATCACAGAGAGGTTTGATATATTCTAAATTAATAACATTCACTTTTTTCTACGTTCTTTTTACAAAATCATTTTTTTTATGAAGTTCCGCAACAATCAGTACTGTAGTCAACCAATTTCGTTTTTATTCACACGCGCAAAGTACGATGACCTCGAGTGCGAGTTGGTTTTTATACGTTCGTTAAATTTCATTCGAATATCTGGTTCTACAGGTTCAGCTTTTTTTTTTGCGTCACGTCCAATTTCATAACCGCACGCATTTCGGAGTCATCACAGAGATTAATATGGAGGACGAATGTATCTTGAAACTGGCGAAAAGATTATAGTGACTTCAGGGTATAATCGTGCAGCACTTAATTCGTCAATTGCTCTTGAAAGTTTTTCTGATACGCTGGAAGATGTCATGTTCAATTTAAAAAATGAGTCATTTTTTTTATTTTGTTGTAATAATAATTAGAGATTCGACGTTGATATGCCCACCTCTGCCCCATTGGCTAGGCCAATGTGTATAGTGTAGCTCGAGACGATTGTGGATGCAACGGAAGTTGGGTTCGATTAGCGAAGTGCGGATAGGGAAAGGGATCAATTTGGAAAAGGATAGGATAGGAAAGGGATAGGAAAGGGATCAATTGGGAAAGGGATCAATTGGGATAGGAAAGGGATAGGAAAGGGATCAATTGGGAAAGGGATCAATTGGGAAAGGGATCAATTGGGATAGGAAAGGGATAGGAAAGGCATCAATTGGGAAAGGTAATTCGCAAAAACGGGTAAGAGTATCCGTACGAAAACAGGAAACAAATTTAAGGGGCCTATCCACTTTGAAAATTTCGAAAAATCGAAAGCAAGCAAGACTTGAAAAAATCGACGATGATGAGCAATCAGAAGGGATTTTGTACGGTGCAGGAATTGCCGATTGAGTTTAGGTAAGAATTTTTCACAGTATGAACATCAAACGCGTTTTTCTCGAAACAACGTTTTCAAAATCTAGCTCCATCGTATCTCTAAAACTAATAAACCGATTCTCTTGAAATTTGAACCACATATTGTAAACATGATTCGCAACAAGATTGCCCTCGATGGTTTTAAAATTTTGCTTTTTACTCTTTTTTTTAGCGAAAAACTGCGAAAAAGCGCGTTTTTTTTTACTTTTTTCGTTTTTCATCTGCCATTTTTTTTATTTTTTGATAAAAATTTATATCCGTGGGTGATTTTGTAGCTGGTGTCATACTGAATCTAATGGACTTTGATTTTTTTGTTTCAGACAAGCCGTTGCCGAGTTGTGATGGAACTACCTAGCCCACCTATTTTTGAGGCGTTACGTTAAACTATGGTTTTTGTACTTAAAAATAAATAAAAAAAAATAAATGAAATTTTTTTTTATGTATTTTAAGACTTTATTTATATCTTTTATAAAATTCTCAGAAAAAAATCGCAAAAATAGCCTTTTTTCGTGGCTCCAAAATGGGCTGGCTCCTTAAAAAAAATGTGTTGTGCATCAAAGTAATGATGGAATCACCGTGTTGTATGGTATTGCAATAATTACAATATTTCATAATATTACAGGCATGTATCCGAAAAATGGCGGATAAATAATCTAAAGGGAAAAAAAATCTAAACTTCAATATATATATATATATATATATATATATATATATATATATATATTTATATATATATATATATATATATATATATATATATATATATATATATATATATATATATATATATATATATATATATATATATATGGGATATTCCATGCCATTTCAGCTCGCCCGAGACCCCGACCATTCTTGGTTTTTCTGATTTTTTTGTTGTAAAATTGTACCGCATAAAAGGAATATCCACGCCAATTTTCAGATTTTCATCATTTCTCTATTCGGAGTTATAATTTTCCAAACAATGTCGATTTCAGAAGTTTTGGAAACTTTGAAACGCTGATAACTGCTTATCTAATTGACATATCAATAGATGGCATTATATAATTTTTTTTCATTTTGAAGCACACTTTCGTTAAAAAATATGAAAAAATTATCAATTGTCAATGTCAACGTTTTCTTTTGCTCCTAAAGTGAAAAATATTTTTTTTTAAAAGATGATTCCCTTTTTTAAATTTTTTCGAAGAATTCTCCAAAATAGAGTGACCCATTCTATGATTTTTAAGACTAGTCTCATCGTGGACCCATTTTTCCCTCTATTTTATTTCGAATTAATCATATTTTTAGACGATTTTTATCATTTTATAGTCAAATAATTCTATTGATGGATTTGTGAGTTCCAATTCGGCTTTGATAGGGCTGAAACGGTTTATTTTTAATTCGAATTTCAAACTGAACGAAGAAAAAATTCGAAATCACGTTTTTTTTGTTAAATTTAAATATATATTGAACTTTTAGAGTTATTCCAGGCTTAGAAAATGATCTTTCACTTTTTCGTAAAAAAAAACTGCGAAAAACTGCAAACAAACGCGTTTTTTTTACTTTTTTCGTTTTTCATCTGCCATTTTTTTATTTTTTGTCAAAACTTTATCTCCGAGGGACATTTTGTAGCTGCTGTCATACTGAATCTAATGGACTTTGATTTTTTTCGTTTCAGACAAGCTGTTAAAAATGAATAAAAGTACTTAAAAATGAATAAAAATGAATTAATTTTTTAAAATTGTATTTCAAGACTTTATTCATCAATCCCAACAACTTTTATATTCATATCTTTTATAAAATCCTCAAAAAAAAATCGCGAAAATAGCCTTTTTTCGTGGCTCCAAAGTGGACTGGCCCCTTAATTGAGTGCTTTTTTTCCAAAAAAATTCCCGAAAATCACCCAAATTTTCAGCGTTCACACTGGTATAGCCCCTTAAAAAGTGGAGGTGACCTTCACTGTGCTTTTGATGGCCCCCTTCACACCGTACAACTTTTGTCTGGAACATTTTTTCGCGACGTCGATAATTACCGAATTATTTCGGGTGGCAGAGATAAGAGGGACACCCGGTATATTCGGAAGTCAACGTTGTGATGAGGCTATATTTTAATCGGACATTTGAGTTCCGAAAGCAAAGCAACGAATCGTCCAGTCCAAAGAACAAACGCTAATCAATATTTCGTGGATTGACTTGCATTTATTATACGCGTATGGATATATGCAGCCATACATTAACTTACGAATTACATAATATCGTTTTTTTGTTTGGGCTACCTGTTGAAGTTGGACTGCGTCATTTCTCGCTGCTCGTCCGAGTGAAAGGCCGTACCGACAACGACGTCCGTATTTATTCCGATACTTAGATTACGAAGTGTCGTATCGATTGTGGTATCGGTGGGATCATTCGTCACCAAAAACCACGATACATAATAGTTGAACAGTCGTTTGTTCGAGGCCTGGAATTAATTTCTCTAAATTGGATTCATGGTGCCTGTGCTGAATGGAAAAAAGCTTTTTTTGGAGCTATTAAGACCTTAGGCCACAGTCACGGGTATAAAATCACGTGCGAAATTAACAATTTTTTTTTTCGTATTAAAAAGTGATTTACTCATTATATTAATTACACATCTATTTAGTATGAATATCCAGGTGTTAGAAAAAATATATTTTTTTTTTTCGATGTACAAAATTACTACACGAAACTTCTCGAAACAGCTTTTTTCCAATTGTCGTGACAAATAACTTCAACAATTTGCACTCGATTTACTTCAAATTTAAAAGTTACGTTCCTAATTGCATTTCGCTGAGAAGTACGTACGGAATTTCTGATTAATCGAAAACTTTGCATTTTATGAGCAGTTATAACGAAATTTTTCACTGAAAATTCATTTCTTGAGGAGGTTGGAGCGATTCAGTTGAGTCAAATGACGGTTTATTAATTTTTTTTTTCAATGAATCTCAAAAAAATGCATACGAGGTACAGATTTATTCTATATATGCTAATTTTTTAAAATATATAATTAAAGGGCAAAATTATGCATTTTAACATTTTAATTACGTAAAGTAGAAAAACTTTTGTGTTACTACCAACTTGAAAAACCATAACATTATCGATGATTATTATGAAAAGAACTACGACAACGAATGTTTTATACAATTCACAATGAAATTTTGAGTAATTCATAATTATGCCTATTCATATTTACGTCGCGAGATTATTGACCCATGGTTTACGATGAGCAAGATGAGGATTTTTTTTTCTAAATGTTCACAAAGGTTCATTTTCCGTTAATCCGTTGTTAGAAATGGTTTATCTTGGTGCTAAATAACAATAAAAATTACATAACATTTAGTGTGAAAGTCTTGCCCATCTAATCGCACGTTAAATTACATACATTAAACTATTTTTTATCTCTGGTGTTTGGTGGTGAAAAAAGTTCAAAAAATTCGTAAAGACTCAGCGTAGTGTAAACAATAACACGTATTTTTTTTTATTAAACTTAACCTTGGATTGTGGCTAACGCTCCAACCTCCTTAAGTTCAAATACCTACAACTTTTGAATAAAACAATATTTTTCAAATTCCATACGTACTTCTCTAAGTATTCTAATGTAGATTGATGAGAATTTTTGTTTTTTGTTCTAGGTAAAAAATTGTGGATGCTAAATGTCACGCCGCGGAGCGACTAAAAAAAAATATTAATATTCGGCCATTTTGTACATCGAAAAAAAATATATATATTTTTTCTAACAGCTTGACATTCATACTAAATAGATGTGTAATTAATGTTACGAGTGAATCACTTTTGCAATCGAAAAAAAAATTGATAAATTCGCACGTGATTTTATACCCGTTACTGTGGCCCGAGGCCTTAACTCGTCGAGATTCTTGTGCCACGTAACACTATTATAATGACCCGCAGACCGAGAGGAGGGACCGAGGATCCTCATTTTTTTAAACCAGTTTCACTGATGTCGAAACTGAACAAAAAAAAATCGGTTTTTTGGGAATTTCGGAATTTTAAATGCTATAAGAGTTCCCAGTCGACAGTTCGCGTGATTTCTTTTTCATTCGATGTTGGATGGTTGACGCAGAGTTTCTTCAAGTCGTATTTGGAAACGTTCAAATGGGAGGAGATGAATAAATGGAGAGTTATTCGATAACACGCTTGACAATAGGGTATTTCACTCTATGTAAGAAAAATACTAACGATGTATAAATAAGGTATGTTTCGCATTAATCAATCGAATAATGTTGGTTTTAATTTATAAAAACACAAAATAAATTTTATAATTCATCTTTGAAAGAATACTTTTTCTATCTGTTTAAGGGCCTATACCAGTGTGACACTTTAAAAAAAAATCGATTTCTTTTGCCTTTTTCGACAGTTTATACTTTCAAGAATATGAAATGAGATTTTTCAAATTTGCTGACATTGTAACTTAAAGAGCAATTATCCGATTGACTTGAAATTTGAACTGAGTACTCTTGAATATATTTACTCTACAATGACGTAGGATATTTTCGATTGGATGAAAATTGACAATTTGGCATTGAAAAAAAGGACCATTTTATAGGCAAGAAAACAGACTTTTTGTCATAACTACGCCATTTTGTTAGATTTTGATATTTTTCGAAAATCCTACGTCATTGTACAGGAAATACCTTCCAGTTTAACGACATTTTTCCTTTTTCGGTTTCAGCTACGCAATCGGCCGGAATCATGTCAGCAGTGGAGGAACTTTTTTTTTTGCGCTTACGCAGGCAGTGCATAAGTCGCTTGGATCTCAATATTTTTCTATGAAAAAAATATGTAATATAGGTCAAATATAGCCAAATATATTCTTAATTTTCTGAAACTTTTAATTGAGTACTTTTCTTCCAAAAAATTCCCGAAAATCGCCCAAATTTTCTGCGTTCACACTGGTATCCCCCATGGAAATTTATATACGCAAAAATATACTGCAATTTTATTTTATTAATAATTGTAATATATGTGAAATGTATGTCATATATTGAAAATATATGGGTCATATATGCGTCATATATTTGTTGCATACATAATGAATATATACGTATTATTCTATTTTTCGTCACTATATATGCGACCGACATATATATGTAGCATATATTTTCTGCATTTACATACATAAATTTCCATGGGGGATAGACCCTTAACCAAATCTTCCTCGTATTTATATCAATTGGCATTTTGATCCACAACTTTCCCGGTGTTGTTACACTAGTATTCTTACATTTAGGAACACACCAATGATTGGATATTCAACTCACTTTTAACCTAAAAAATTTACGTATTCGCAAATGGCGCAGCGTCCATGTTTGCTATGCAAGTGACGTCACGAACCGAAGCAACATGGCGGCTAGCGTTTTCGCGCGGAAATTTGAAATGTAAAATTTAATTGCATTTTTTATGGCACTTTATGCGTCATGTATGACACATATATGAGTCATACATGACGCATACATTTTTGATATATTTTTCTGACAAAAAAATAGATTGAAAATATATCGAAAATCTATGCGTCGTATATGCCTCATATATGCATCATATATAGTGTTTATATGTAGAGTATATTTTTTTGGTCAGAAAAATATATCGAAAATATATGGGTCATATGTGCGTCATATATTTGGTGCATAATTAATGAATATATACGTATTATTCTATTTTTCGTCACTATATATGCGACCGATATATATATATATATATATATATATATATATATATATATATGTAGCATGTATTTTCTGCATTTACATACATAAATTTCCATGAGGGATAGCCCCTTAACCAAATCTTCCTCGTATTTATATCAACTGGCATTTTGATCCACAACTTTCCCGGTGTTGTTACACTAGTATTCTTACATTTAGGAACACACCAATGATTGGATATTCAACTTACTTTTAACCTAAAAAATTTACGTATTCGCAAATGGCGCAGCGTCCATGTTTGCTGTGCAAGTGACGTCACGAACCGAAGCAACATGGCGGCTAGCGTTTTCGCGCGGAAAT
This sequence comes from Ophion obscuratus, assembly GCA_964007375.1. NCBI lineage: Eukaryota > Metazoa > Arthropoda > Insecta > Hymenoptera > Ichneumonidae > Ophion > Ophion obscuratus. The sequence goes on along the minus strand of OZ023312.1, from coordinate 83,048,525 downwards.
TTGAAATGTAAAATTTAAATGCATTTTTTATGGCACTTGTCGATTTCATAAAATAGAAATAAAAATTCTATTAGTTTATAACCACCAAAGGATCGAATTGAAACACATTTAAAAAAAGAGTGTATTACCATATTGCTGACGTTGACGCTATATTAGATATCGATGATTGTTTACAAAGAAAAAAGCTGAACACCCCACGTAAATCCACGTGATTCGAAGCTCACTCATGTTGAAGCAACATCTATGATGTAAACACGTATGGGTTTTTTTTCTTCAATATTTCGGAATCGCGATTGCATAAGGTGTAATCAAATCTATTCATTCCCGCCCTGTTTTGTTAATTTCTTTTTACGTTAATTTCACGTTAATTTACGTTAACGTAAATTACGTAAATTATGTTAACCTAATTTACGTTATTTTTTTTTATTAATTATTATTCGATTAAAGTAGCGATGGTGAACGTGCAACTTTTGAGATTTTTGAAGTTGGTATTTACTTGACGTGGTATAAGACATTTTATGCCGTCAAATTTACAAAGTTTTTTTTCGATTATCCGGAGTAGCCGTGTCGGGGATTTTAATTACTGAATTATCCAACAACTAGACGTCGATACTTTTCTACAATTAAGGCGGGAAACCAGTTTAGGGGACTAAAGAAGACGATTTTTTACTGCATAAATTTTTAGTAAAACGATTCGCTGATTAACCGGCAAGCAGTATAGATAATTCATTACTGCCTTGAATTTTTTTGTTTTCGTTCATTTTTTCTCAAACGCGTTTTTCCCGAAGCGACTTTTTTTTAAATTTGTGTACACTTTAGCTCGAAAAGTTTAACCTATACTTTTATAAAATGATAGTTTCTTTATATAATTATGCTCTATATGAACCTAAATTTGGGGAAATATATTTGTTTAAAGTATATTTTTTATAGCAAAAAAGTTTATGAAACAATGGCAAAAAGGGTACCTTTTTGGTTAAACACTTCTAAAAAATGCAATTTTCAATTTTTTTGGTCAGAGTTAGGTTCATATAGAAGGAAAATATGTTCTTAAAGTAATCTTCAAACCGTATTGATTTCCTTCGGAAAATACGGCCTCCAGAATGTACACAAACAGCAAAGTCTGATGGCGAAATGCTTCGAAAATAATTAAAATATTTGTTTGCAAATATGTATAAGTTATTCCCGAAGTTCCCTAAAAATCACTAAAAAAACGTACCCCTAAACTGGTTTCCCGCCTTAAGGCCATATACGCCTTAAGGCCTTTGAAAAAAATGTATCATTTTTTTTTATTGACTTAAATGATGCATAAACATCTCAAGAACGTTAGGGTTCAACGAAAAATGGTTTTCAAATTTTAAAAGCTCTTTTCTTAAAACCATGTTTTCGAAATCGGGCGGACTCGTAGCCCCTGCAACTTTTAACCAATTGTCTTCAAATTTCAACTGTAGATTCTCAGATAGATTTTATAGGGAAGTACCCGCGATTTTGAAAATCCATTACTAATTACAGTTTTTGTAAAGAGATAAAGGCCGATTTTTTAGTTAAAAAAGCAACTTTATTGAAAATAGTGCCAATTTTTCAAAAATCAATATTTTGTAAAAATCTTGTGTGCTCATGTGCATCTCCAACGAGTCCGTCTGTGGAGGGCTTCAAAAAAGGCATTTCCTCTCAACCTCCCACGGAGCCGTAATTTTGTATTTTTCGAAAAAAAAAAAAAAAAAAAAAAAAATTGATTTAAGTACCTACAAATGTGTAAAATAAACACTCTAAACTTTATTTTGATTGCTTCATCAGTATTTTCGGAATTTTTTTTTTTAAAGCCTTACTTTCCGACTATCCTAAGGTGTGTAAGCCTTAAGGGGTTTTCTCACTTTAGACGCTAAAAAGGCTATTTTCATGAATTTTTTGATAGGTTTATATTATAGATATTGATATAAAAGTTGCCATACCTATAAATACACTTTCGAAATACATTTTAAAAAAATATTTATTTAAATCACTATTTATAGACGAAAATGGTAGTTAAAAGAATGTGCTAAAAAAATTGTAGGTCTGCGCTGTTGATGAAATCTCGGAGATGGATCATCCGAAACAAAAAAATCAAACGATTTTAGATTCAGTATGTTAATAGCTATAGCACATATCATACGATTTTTTATATATGGAAAATGGCGGACATTTTTCAAAAAATAACAAAATGGCGAATATTTTTCGAAAAAACAAAAAACCGTGTTTGTTTCACCATTATTGGCTAAAAAAATAGTAAATATCAAAATTTTAAACAATCCTTAAAAATCGATTTTTGGATTGTTTGGGTTACATAAATACAGCAAAAACCAAAAATTTGGTTTTTGCTGTAACCCAAACAAAACCAAAAATTAGGTTTGTTTTGGTTACATAAATACAGCAAAAATTTAAAAAAAAATGTATTTCGATAGTGTATTTATTAAGGGGTAAGACAACTGTAGAAATTTCAAAAAATCGATTTTTTTCTTCTTAAAAGACGCCTTAATATCTTAAAAATGACATATTCAAAGGATTAAGGTGGGAAAAATGTCTAAATACTTCTATTTCGAATTTTGGCGCAGCCCCTCTCAGTCCGATGCAATCCGTACCGAAAACTTTAATCTCGTTTTTCTCGAAATTACACTTTTCAAATCGGCCGGACTCATAACTCGAACAAATCTTGACCGATTGACTTGAAATTATAACTGTATATTCAGAATTACATGCTGCATAAAAGTACGTAAAATTTTCTCAATATATTGCATAGTTTTTTTTATAAACAATTTTCGAACGATGTTTTTTTTGAGAATTTTGAACTTTTATTTAAAAAACGCGCTGTTTTTGCAAAAATCGATATATCAAAAAAATCCGACATACTTCTGTAGCTATTCACATGTATAATCGAAAAAAACAATTTTATTCACTGTAAATTAAAAATTGCAGGTGCCAAAGGTCCGGCCGCGCGCCTATGAAAAAAAGGCTTCGTCGAAGAAAAGCTGTGCAGTCGCCATTTTGTTTTATATTACTTTGAAAAAAAAATAGTTTATACAGTTTATGATATGTACAATAAAGGACCTTTTTCAGAATATTGATTTATTCCATTGTCCCGTTGAAAAAAATTCCCAAAATATACTTATTTCCCCTCAGCTACAGTGGCCTTACCCCTTAAGTGTAATAACTTTTATATCAATATCTATAATAAAAACCTATGAAAAAAATGCATGAAAATAGTCTTTTTTGCATCTAAAATGAGAAGACCCCTTAAAAAAATGGACATATTTTTAAGGGGTCTTCCCACTTAAGATGCTAAAAAAAAATACTATTTTCATGCATTTTTTTAGCATCTAAAATGAGAAAAAACTGAATTTTTTTAAGAGATAATAGTTTTTATTGTAGCATCTAAAGTGAGAAGACCCCTTAAAAAAACACGCAACGTTCGTGAGTCGAATGGAAGAAGAAAAAAAGAAAGAAAAAAAAACAGTGTGCGGGTTGCAAAATCAAACAAGGAGCGGATACTGCCCGAATCTAAAACATTGCATTATATGTGAGGAAAACTGATTGGTAAATAATATCTCGTCAGAAAATAATTGAACGTTTGTTTTTCTGACGCGATCATGTATTGCGAACGATCGCTCGAAGGTCCCTTCAAAACGAAGTTTCAAAACTCACAATCATTCGTCTATTAGTATGATTGTTTGGATCTTACCACTTTGAGTACGTTGTCCGAGGAGGTAAGATTGAGCCCGTCCAGGAAAACTACCGATCCGACGCGGTGTCTCTGAATTTCGAGAGCTTCCGGTAATTTCGGGCTGTACAGCGGTTCAACAGATAGACTTATGCCCTTCTCGCTGAGACACGCAATCAATGGTCTTACGTACGCGAAGGCGCACTCCTCCACTTTTTTTTAGTTCCGGAAACAGAAAAAAAATTCTTGTTAAACGAAAATATGAACATAATATTATGATATATATATATATATATATATATATATATATATGGGTAATTCCACCAATTCCGTGTCAAAGTTTTACCGGGTGGTCTGAATTTATGAAAACTGAGAAGATCACCTGAAAGGTTATATTAAAACAAGCATCCATAATTGTTTCGAATTTTTTTATCCAATAGTTTTTTAGCAATGGCGGCTTACAGTTTTCAAATTTTGTAAATCACCAAATTTTTTAAATGCCCATAACTTCTCTCCAAGTATAGCTAGAATTTAAAAAAAAAATGATTTTTTAGAGAAAAACACGAATTATTTGAAAGAAAAACATGCTAAAATTCTGGGTTGTTTTAAAAATTACAAAAATCACGTTCAAAGTATAAAAATCCATTTTTCGGGCTTTGCCACGTTTTTCCCGGTTTTGAAAGTATTTTTTTCGAAAAGTTCAGAATTTTTTACATCAAAATAGATTTTAATCGAGATGGGATCTCTAAAACATCAACCTCAGAAAACCTAAATAAAAAATATCATTTTCCATAACATTTATTTAAATCAACCTTAAATCTTTAATGGCATTTTTATTACGTAAATAAACATTCAGAGTTTTTATAAGGGAATGTCATGTCACATAAGCAAATTTTTAAAAATTATCATTTGATTTTAATAGCTACTGTTGGTTTTGAGGTTACAAAATCTCTCACTTACAAATTTATAAAATAATAATAATAATAACAATAATTTTTATTATCAAATAAAATTTTAAAAATTGGGAAAAACGTTTATTTAATTTTTCAGAGGCTGATGTTTTAGAGATCCCATCTCGTTTAAAATCTACTTCGATGTAAAAAATTCTGAATTTTTCGAAAAAAATACTTTCAAAACCGGGAAAAATTGGGCAAGGCCCGAAAAATCGATTTTTATACTTTGAACGTAATTTTCCTCATTTTTAAAACAACCCAGAATTTCAGCATATTTTTTTTCAAATAGTTCATGTTTTTCTCTACAAAATCGTTTTTTTTTTAATTTTTAGCTATAGTTGGAGAAAAGTTATGGAGATTTGAAAATTTGGTGTTTACAAAATTTGAAAACTGTGAGCCACCATTACTAAAAAACTATTGGATAAAAAAATTCGAAAAAAATTATGAATGCTTGTTTTAATACGACCTTTCAGGTGATCTTCTTAGTTTTCCTAAATTCAGAACACCCGGTAAAACTTTGACACGGAATTGGTGGAATTACCCATATATATATATATATATATATATATATATATATATATATATATATATATATATATATATATATATATATATATATACACAGACATATGTGTATGTGAGAATGTGTCTGCAGGGTGTCCTGTTATAAATGGATAATCCTGCAACCGTTGATAGGCCAGACCATGTCCTACTATATGCTGGAATTTCAGTTTAGTTGAAGTCCCACGGTTTTCGAGATTTTAGGAGTTTATGTTATTCAAAAAAAAATCATCCACTCTTGGTTTTTATTGAAAAAAAAATCACGGATACAATTTAAACATTTCTTAATACGGCTGCATTATTAAAATTCGGAAAATGTCAAATTACTCTGCTGTAAAAATTTATTGAACATTTTCAATTTTGAAAAGGTGAGCATTTTATTTAAAACGCGTCCGGGTTAAAATGATCCAGTCTGTCAACGTCAGGATAATATTTAAGCGACTATACCAGGGTGACACTTTTAAAAGTCGATTTTTTTTGCCTTTTTCGACAGTTTATACTTTCCAGAATATCATTATCATTTATATAATTTATATCAATATAATTTTATCGTGCAAAAATCGATAATTAAACCTTTAATCGCGTTTTTCTGGAAAAGAGATTTTTCAAATTTGCTGACATTGTAACTCAAAGAGCAATTATCCGATTGACTTGAAATTTTAACTTAGTACTCTTGAATATATTTACTCTACAATGACGTAGGATATTTTTGATTGGATGAAATTTGACGATTTGGCATTGAAAAAAACGACTATTTTATAGGCAAGAAAACAGACTTTTTTTCATAACTACGCCATTTTGTTAGTTTTTGATATTTTTAAAAAATCCTACGTCATTGTGCAGGAAATACCTTCCAGTTTAACGACATTTTTTCCTTTTTCGGTTTCAGCTACTCAATCGGCTGGAATCATGTCAGCAGTGGAGGATCTTTTTTTTGGCGCCTCCGAAGTCAGCGCATAAGTCGCTTGGATCTCAATATTTTTCTATGAAAAAATTATGTAATATAGGTCACATGTAGCCAAATATATTGTTAATTTTGCGAAACATTTAATTGAGAACTTTTCTGCCAAAAAATTCCCGAAAATCACCCAAATTTTCAGCGTTCACACTGGTGTAGCCCCTTAAAATGGGACACCCTGTATATGTATATTGAATCGTTACTATACCAACCCGAGTAAAAATGAATATATATAATCATATATAATTGTATATTAATTGATCATATACAATTGTATACGTTTATATATAAATATATACAATTCTATCGGGCCAATTTTTGTATACAATTGTATATGATCAATTAATATACAATTATATATGATTATATATATTCATTTTTACTCGGGTCATATACAGTCATATACCATTTTATATACCGTGAATAAAATTTTCACGTATATATACAATTATATACAACACTATATTGAATTATATATAACTGTATATGATATTATATCTAATTATATAAACTCCGTATCAAAATAGTATCTCCATATATCATTATATACAGAACTATATATAATTTTATCAAATCAAATTTGATGGAAGTACATTTATATCGGATTATATATACGAATGTATAGAGTTATATACAAGTATATATAAACCTATATATAAATATATATGATTGTATATCATTTGTATATAATTATGTCTACGTATATACAATCATTTTTACTCGGGTATATACAATTATATACAACATTATATTGAATTATATATAACTGTATATAATATTATATCTAATTATACAAACCGTAAATAAAAGTTTCACGTATATATATAATTATATACAACACTATATTGAATTATATATAAACCTATATATAAATATATATGATTATATATCATTTTTATATAATTGTATCTAAGTATATACAATCATTTTTACTCGGGAAAAGTAATGTACAATTACGAAATTTTGGCCGAGCTCGAAGCACTTTTGGAAACGTACCTCGGATATTAGACGAATAAGTACTTTCGAAAGATAAAATTATTTTGGCTCGTCAATCGCAACGAGATGACTTTTGGAGGGAACATAGACGGTCATTGGAAGGCGAACGAGAATCATTTTAATATCAAAGTGCACAAAGAAGTCTCGTAATTTAGCTTCCTTCCAATATTCCTATACACGCGTATACATATAATTAATTTCGAAAGTAAAATTCTTAATAATATACACCACCCGTAAAATATTCCCAAACTCACCGTGAACTTCGACACTAACGACAATACGGGCGAAACAACGTGCGCACGAACGTCGCATCATCGACACGAGTAATTAAAATATAAACATTTTGTTGAAAAATGTTCGTCGGCGCAAGATCTTCGTTGCGAAATTTCACCTTGGCCTCGCTTCTCGGTTCCTTGTACGTGCATAAGTATTTTTTTTTTTCGACGATGTTTCCCGTGACGTCCGGAAGCCGATTTTTTTACTTCTTCTCGATTTACATTCGCGACAACTTGCGTTTTCATAGCGAATCTCGTCCGGAGTAAGAAAGTATCCACGCGCGCATGCTTCGGTTGACGAGCCTTTTATGCAAATATATTATTCACTGAAATTTACCTTCTCTCGCCCATTGGCTTCGAGCGGCGCCTAAAGATTTTTTTTCGATCCGGAAAAAAAAATTTGGAGACAGCAAAAGCTAAGGTTACGCCGAGAATTTCAGTGAATGACGTAACGCGTTTTTTAAAATTAAATAACCGCGGTTATTTCGAAAAAAAAAATCACGCGAAGAAAGTTAAAAAAATTCTCGATCGCTTATAAGCTTTTTAAACCAGTCTTCGTATTATCGGCAACGTGTTTGAAAAACAATGCTCATTAAAATACGATTAGCAGCAAAAAAGAGCAAGAGTGTAAAGGTATATTTGAGCGGATGGAGGAGAAAAAAATCTGAATAAAATAGAGAAGTCGTTGAAAAGGATGATATTTCTCACAGACGAAACTACTTTCACAATTATGTATGCCTGATTCCGTCAGTTCCAAAACCACCTCCAGGGTTCCACTTGGACTTGACGATTTATCGGGCACTGTTCGTTGGATACTCTGGAGCCGGACTCTGCATATTTGAGTCGTTTTTTTAAATTAAAAATAATAATAAAACTCCTATTTCGAACGGAATTTATAATCTTCGTGAATAATTAATATTTAAAGTCATGTTGTGGAAGCATATTTGCTCGTTTGCAATGTCGTCGAATAGCTATAAGTGAATATCCATAAGTCGAACATCCATAAGTACGAATATCCATAAGTACGAATATCCATGAGTCGAATATCCATAAGTCGAATATCCATAAGTACGAATATCCATAAGTCGAATATCCATAAGTGAGTATAGAGTTGAAATGAGTGCCAGAAATGGCGGGAGGTAGAGATAAGTGAGGGTAGAGTAGAAATGAGCGGCAGAAATGGCGGAAGAGTGAAAAGACGAAGAAAGATGAGTATTTTTAGAAATTTTTAATAAAAAGAATGCTCGGTAAAAGTTCAAGTTTGTTTGGGTTTGTTTGGGTTATATACTAAACTCACTTTTGGATATTCTTACTTATGGATATTCGACTTATGTATATTCGACTTATGGATATTTGTACTTATGGATATTCCACTTATGGATGTTCACTTATGGATATTCGGTCGTTTTTGTTCAATTAAAAATAATAATAGAACCCGTTTTTCGAACGGAATTTGTAACCTTCGTATATAATTAATATTTACACTCAAGTTGTAGAAGCATATTTGCTCGATTGTGTGCAAAAAAACCTCTTACAGAAAAAGACTTATCATTGTTTGTTTTTTGTTGGAATATCTATAAGTATGGATATCCATAAGTACGAATATCCATGAGTCGAATACCCATAAGTCGAATATTCATAAGTACGAATATCCATAAGTACGAATATCCATAAGTATGGATGTCCATAAGTACGAATATCCATAAGTACGAATATCCATGAGTCGAATATCCATAAGTCGAATATCCATAAGTACACCATAAGTCGAATATCCATAAGTGAGTAAAGAGTTAAAATGAGTGCCAGAAATGGCGGGAGGTAGAGATAAGTGAGTATAGAGTAGAAATGAGCGAAGAAAGAACGAAGAAAGATGAGTATTTTCAGAAATTTTTAATAAAAAGAATGCTCGGTAAAAGTTCAAGTTTGTTTGGGTTTGTTTGGGTTATATACTAAACTCACTTCTGGATATTCGTACTTATGGATATTCGACTTATGAATATTCACTTATGGATATTGGCACTTATGGATATTAGATTTATGTATATTCCACTTATGGATGTTCACTTATGGATATTCAACTTATGGATATTCGGTCGTTTTTTTTTTCAATTAAAAATAATAATAGAACCCGTTTTTCGAACGAAATTTATAACCTTCGTATATAATTAATATTTACACTCAAGTTGTAGAAGCATATTTGCTCGATTGTGTGCAAAAAAACCTCAGACAGAAAAAGACTTATCATTGTTTGTTTTTTGTTGGAATATCCATAAGTATGGATGTCCATAAGTACGAATATCCATGAGTCGAATATCCATAAGTCGAATATTTATAAGTACGAATATCCATAAGTACACCATAAGTCGAATATCCATAAGTGAGTAAAGAGTTGAAATGAGTGCCAGAAATGGCGGGAGGTAGCGATAAGTGAGTATAGAGTAGAAATGAGCGCCAGGAATGGCGGAAGAGTGAAAAGACGAAGAAACATGAGTATTTTTCGAAATTTTTAATAAAAAGAATGCTCGGTAAAAGTTCAAGTTTGTTTGGGTTTGTTTGGGTTATATATTAAACTCACTTATGGATATTCGACTTATGAATATTCACTTATGGATATTGGCACTTATGGTTATTCGTACTTATGGATATTCAGTTATGGATATTCAACTTATGGATATTCGTACTTATGGATATTCGGTCGTTTTTTTTTTCGATTAAAAATAATAATTGAACCCGTTTTTCGAACGGAATTTATAACCTTCGTATATAATTAATATTTACACTCAAGTTGTAGAAGCATATTTGCTCGATTGTGTGCAAAAAACCTCAGCGAAGAAAAAGACGTATCATTTTTTGTTTTTTGTTCGGTGTGGTCCGTCAAGAAATTCAGCAGATTTAAGTGGAAATAATTGCACGTTGCCCTAAACGTTCTTACCTTCGCGGTTCAAGGAGTCCCACTTAATTTTAAATAAAAGTGCAGAGAATCGAAAAAAATTATCGAGGTTGTGAGCCTCGCTACAAAATACTATTACCTAATAGAGATATCAACATATTATATGCATATGGGATATTCCACGCCATTTCAGCTAACCTGTGACCCCGATCATTTTTTGTCGTTCTGACTTATTTTTTGTAAATTGTACCCAATGAAAGGAATATCCACACGAATGTTTAGATTTTTATCTCTTCTCTTATAGAACTTATAATTTTCCAAAAATGTCGATTTGATAAGTTTTGGAAACGTTCGAACGCTGATAACTCCTGAAATAATTGAGATATCGACAAATGTCACGATATATTTTCTTTCATTTTGAAATATACTTTCGTTCAAAAAATATGAAAAAATTATCAACTATCAATGTCAACGTTTTTTTTTCTTCTAAAGTGAAAACTATTTTTTTTACAGATGACTGCCTTTTTGATTTTTTCAAAAAAATCCTTAAGAGGGACCCATTCTATGATTTTTAAGACTAGTCTCATCGTGGGCCGATTTATCCTTCTATTTTTTTCGAATCATTCATATTTTTTTTACGATTTTTATCATTTCAATGTCCAATATTAATAAGTTTGTTATGTCCAATTCGGCTTCGACAGGCCAGCAATGATTTATTTTTCATTTGTACTGAATTTAACAAAAAAAATGATGTCGAATTGAAAAAATAAATGTCATTAAATTCAGCACAAATTAAAAATAAACCGTTTCAGGCCTGTCGAAGCAAAATTGAAAATCACAAAATCATTGATAGCATTATTAGACCTTAAAATTATAAAAATCCCCTAAAAATATGATTAATTCGAAAAAAATAGAAGGAAAAATGGCCCCACGATTAGGCTAGCCTTAAAAATTATAGAATGGGTCACTCTATTTTGGAGAATTCTTCGAAAAAATTTAAAAAAGGGAATCATCTCTTAAAAAAATATTTTTCACTTTGGGAGCAAAAAAAAACGTTGACATTGACAATTGATAATTTTTTCATATTTTTTAACGAAAGTGTGCTTCAAAATGAAAAAAAATTATATAATGCCATCTATTGATATGTCAATTAGATAAGGAGTTATCAGCGTTTCAAAGTTTCCAAAACTTCTGAAATCGACATTGTTTGGAAAATTATAACTCCGAAAAGAGAAATGATGAAAATCTGAAAATTGGTGTGGATATTCCTTTTATGGGGTACAATTTTACAACAAAAAAATCAGAAAAACCAAGAATGGTCGGGGTCTCGGGCGAGCTGAAATCGTATGGAATATCCCATATATATATATATTGAAGTTTAGATTTTTCCCTTTAGATTGAATGAAAAATGGCCCCACGATAAGGCTAGTCTTAAAAATCATAGAATGGGTCACTCTATTTTAGAGAATTTTTCGAAAAAATAAGAAAAAGGCAATTATCTTTAAAAAAAATATTTTTCACTTGAGAAGCCAAAAACATTGACATTGATAATTGATACTTATTTTCATATTTTTTAACGAAACTATCCTTCACAATGAAAAAAAAATATAGAGTGCCATTTTCGATATCTTAATTAGTTCAGGAGTTAACAGCGTTTAAACATTTTCAAAACTTCTGAAATCGACACTTTTTGGAAAATTATAACGTCTAAAAGAGAAGAGATAAAAATCCAAAAATTGGTGAGGATATTCCTTTTATGGGGTACAATTTTACAAAAAAAAAATCAGAAAAACCAAAAACGGTCGGGGTTACCTGCTAGCTGAAATGGCGTTGAATATCCCATATATATGTCTATATATATTCATTTACGTTATACTTTCATTACGTTATACAGGGTGTCCTTTTATGAATGGATAATCCTGCAACTGTCGAGAGGTTAGATCATGTCCTACCATATGATGAAATTTCAGTTTAGTAAAAGTCCCCTGTATTTACATCAAAATAAGAAGAAACAAATGTGAGTGCGCGAGACGCGCAAGGACACCTGCGAATGCATCTTACTATGAATATGCAAATTCGCGTTTTTATGATGGAGAGGACATTTTTCTCGGCGTACACATGAGACATTTTACGATTTGCCGATTCCGCAGCATGAAAATTGAACTTATCGCAAACGTACGAAAATAAAAATAGTATAATACGATCGAAATAGTTGCCGCAATTTTCCTCTTTGCAGAGCTCGGCGTAATTCTATTTATAAATATGAATACGAATTTATTCACATCGTAATTTTCATGTGAATATAAATACAAATTTATTCACACTTGACTTATTTGTATTCACATGCATGCATACAAACACAATTGTATTCACAAATATTCTAAACATACAAATAAATTCACAGAAAAAATTGTGAATATTCACAAAAAATGTGAATATTTACAAAAAATCCTGTGAATTAAAAAAAAACCACATCCAAATCTGTAAATGCAAATGTCTTCACAAAAAATTGTAAATACACAAAAATTCACAAAATAAGTTGTGATTTTTTTCGCATTTAAGACAAATTAAAATCCAATTCACGATGATTAGATTAAAATTCACACCAAAAGTGAGTTCTTACGTACTTTGAGAGAAAACATTGTGTCGAGTAAAAACATTGTGTTGAGTTCAACATTGTGTTGAGTTCAACACAATGTTTTCTCTCAAAATACGTAACAACTCACTTGTGGTGTAAATTTTAATTGTCGTGAATTTGATTTTAATTTTCTTCAACTTAAGGAAATTCATAACTCATTTTGTGATTATTTTCATATTAATAATGTAATATTTGAAACTCACAACTTTTTTTGCAAAAATTTATTTTCCTCGACGCAATGTTTTCTCTCAAAATACGTAAGAACTGACTTTTGGTGTAAATTTTAATCTAATCATTGTGAATTTGATTTTAATTTGTCTTAAATACGAAAAAGTTCACAACCTATTTTGTGAATTTTTATGTATTTACAATTTTTTGTGAATACATTTGCATTCACAGATTTTGATGTGAATTTTAATTAATTCCCAGGATTTTTTGTAAATATTCACATTTTTTGTGAATATTCACAATTTTTTCTGTGAATTTATTTGTATGTTCAGAGTATTTGTGAATGCAATTTTATTTGTATGCATGCATGAGAATACAAATAAGTGAAGTAAGACTAAATTTGTATTTGTATTCACATGAAAATCGCGATGTGAATAAATCCATATTCGTATTTATAAATAGTATTACGCCCAACTCTGCCTCTTTGACACTCGAAAAATTGAAAAAAAAAGAATTAAGGGGTATGCATAGCCTTAAAGTTGAAAAAACAGATCGATTTTCAATTTTTTTTCGTCTCAGGTATTAACGGCGGGGTAAAGTTATTTCGGTGAAAAAAAGGCATGTTTTTAAGATTTTTTTTTGGCGTAACGAATAGTGTTCGTTTATTGAAAAATTTACATATAATAAAGTAACATTTGAACAACATTCTCCTAAATTTGCATTGCAAAATATTCAAAATTGAGCGAGTGAAAATTAAATCCCGGAGGCGCTTCGAAAAAAAGTTGGTTTTCGGTGTGCACCATAACTCGCAACAGAATCATTTGAAACAAAAAAATCAAAATGCATTTGTTAAAGGTTTTCGAGGTAATGAAGGGAGGATTTTTTTTTTTTCGATTTTTCGATTTTTCGTAGCACTTGGGAGCCAAAAACCCGATTTTCGCTAAAAAAATCGGCTAATTTGTTGTTGAAAAATTAGTAATTATTAAAAAAAACAAAAAAGCTCTCGACAATACCTGGTGAATTATGTGAAGAAGTACTGTGTAAAATTTCAAAGCGATTGGTCGAGTAGATTTTGAGTTATTGTGCACACGGACTTCAAATATGACAAGTCTCAGAAAAACGGTTTGAAAAACGCAGAAGAGATGAGAACGGCATGGAGCAATAGACGCTCAAATACTCATAACTTCGTAAATTTTACTCCGATCGACTTGAAATTTTAACACAATATTCTTGATATATTATGCATTCATTTAAAAAATGGAAAAAAAATGTTAATACTTTACCCCGCCCTTAAGATGACAAGGTCGATCTTTCGCACACAGATAGTGCATAGTCTTCGCATGTCGCCGTTTCTTTCAATTCCAAAATGTATATAAACAACGTAATCATTGTCATTTAATCTCAGGACTGTAGCCTCCGTGAGGCTCGGTCGCGTACATGATCCCGGTCACTGAATTCATCTAAAGTAAAAAATGGAAAAATATACTTTTTGTACAATGGTGAAGCTACAAACCCACCGGATACTTTTTCGAAATTTTAAAATTGGCATAAATTGCACTGTTTTGAAAAAAAATATCGATTTTCGACCAAAAATAACGACTTTAAACGTTTGTTATTAACAAACGGAGGAACATATGAAAAAATCATCTGTTATGTCGATTGAAAATGTTATAAAATATGTTCAGTCCAAATTTGAAGTAAATCGGACGATTAGATTTTGAGATACGACGTACGCCAAATTGCAAGGTATACTTTCGAGATAAACGCAAGAGAAGAAAACGTACTAAATCCACTTTTTTCATATACAATTTTCGTATAAATGTTTGGGTCTGTTTAATATCTTCGGTGGTTCTTTATGGTTTCGGATACGGGCAATATGAATAGGAAATTTTTTTGTTCTAGAATCGTTTTTTTTTTTCGTTATAAACAATTTTATTGTTATAATGACGATTGTGGCGAAAAAGTGCTTTTTGTGGAAAAAAAGTTTGAAATAAAAGATGTTTCTTTTTTATTTGACAATCAAAAATGTCTCTTTCATTTTTTTTGCTAGCTTCATTAGTAAGGGAGATGTGAGCAAGGAACATTTTTATGAGAAAGATGGAACGATGAGTGAGAGGTGATGCGATTAATTTTCGTCGCTTATATCTCCATTACTAACGGAGCTAGTAAAAACATTTAACATTTTTTATTTAAAATTTCTATCTATGAAATGCACTCTTTAGTCCCAATCGTTGTTTAAAAAATTTAAGGGGCTATACCAGTGTGACACTTTAAAAAAATCGATTTTTTTGTGCCTTTTCCGACAGTTTATACTTTCAAGAATATCATCATCATTTATATCAGTTATGTCAATATCATTATATCCTGCAAAAATCGATAGTTAAATCTTTAAACGCGTTTTTCTCGGAATGAGATTTTTCAAATTTGCTGACATTGTAACTCAAAGAGCAGATACCCGATTGACTTGAAATTTGAACTGACAACTCTTGAATATATTTACTCTACAATGACGTAGGATATTTTTGATTGGATGAAAATTGACGATTTGGCATTGAAAAAAACGACCATTTTATAGGCAAGAAACCAGACTTTTTTCATAACTACGCCATTTTTTTATATTTTGATATTTTTCGAAAATCCTACGTCATTGTACAGGAAATACCTTCCAGTTTAACGACATTTTTTCCTTTTTCGGTTTCAGCTACTCAATCGGCCGGAATCATGTCAGCAGTGGAGGAACTTTTTTTTTGGCACCTCCGAAGACAGCGCATAAGACGCTTGGATCTCAATATTTTTATATGAAAAAATTATGTAATATAGGTCAAATATAGCCAGATACATTCTTAATTTTCCGAAACATTTAGTTGAGTACTTTTCTTCCAAAAAATTCTCGAAAATCACCCAAATTTTCAGCGTTCACACTGGTATAGCCCCTTAAATGTAAGAAAGTGCCTTAGTGTATGGACTACTTGCTTGAGATAAAATCACATTTATTTTTCGTACCTTTAATCTGCGATTCCTGCACCGTATAACAATAAACAACCTGGTTGGACAAAGTCGTATTAAGGGGAGATATATACACCTAGATTGACCTACATTCACACCTACATTTACACCTACATTGCGTCGACCGTAGTAGACCTACACTATGGGCCTGGTATCGATGATTCCATGTAAGTTGACAAATTTCATGATTTATTCAATCCCAAATTTTCAAACGCGTTTTTCTCAAAACCACGTTTTTCAAATCGGTACCCAAAATTTCTCGAAAACCAATGAACCGATTGCCTTGAGGTTTTTCGTGGTTATTCTATACACCATTATCTAGTAATTGTCATAGGATTTTTTTTCCGTTACTTAGTTTTTGTTTCATAGGCAAAATATTAGGAATACAACTTTGCAGTGACCGTTTTACTTAGAGAGCCACTGCGGCCGAAGTAGTGGCCCTAGCTCAATAAAAAAGTGGCATTTTAAACTAGAGGCTCTGCCAATGTAAACAATTTAAAAAAGCTAACGGATACGTGTATGCATTATAAAGTTATTGGCACTCAAACATGGCAACCTACGAGCCGAATTCTCAGCATTTGCGGGAACTGCTCCAAAGACAACAAAGGAAGGGATTTTTGCACCGGATTGTGACTGGAGATGAAAAGTGGGTTTACTACGATAATCCTAAACGCCGAAAATCATGGGGACTGCCTAGTCATATTCCGTCATCGACGCCCAAACCGAATATTCACGGATCCAAAGTGATGCTGTGTATCTGGTGGGACCAGCTGGGCGTTGTGTACTATGAGCTGCTCAAACCATCCGAAACCATCACAGGGGAACTCTACCGACATCAGTTGATGCGCTTGAGTAAGGCACTCAAAGAGAAACGGCCACAATTCAACGAAAGACATGACAAGGTGATACTGCAGCATGACAATGCCCGACCCCATGTTGCAAATGTCGTGAAAAAGTACTTGGAAACGCTGAAATGGGAGGTTTTATCCCACCCGCCGTACTCTCCAGACATTGCCCCTTCCGACTATCACTTGTTCCGGTCAATGGCACACGATTTGGCTGACCAGCACTTCGGTACTTACGAAGAAGTCAAAAATTGGGTCGATTCCTGGATTGCCTCCAAGGACCAAGACTTTTATCGACGCGGGATTCGAATGTTACCTGAAAGATGGGCCGAGGTCGTAGCTAGCGACGGGCAGTACTTTGATTTAAAAATATGTAGCCACTTTTTTATAATAAAGCCTTAAACTTTTGAAAAAAACGGTCACTGCAAAGTTGTGCTCCCAATAATAAATAATTTTTGGCCCAAAAATCACTATTTATGTTCAAACGTTAGCCATTTTGTCATAAATCGATATTTTCAAAATCGGCTATGACAAATACTAGATTATAGTATCTAATTTAATAATCTTTTTGGTTTTGTTTTTTCAGATGATTTTTGAAGAAACGCCAGTGGGTACCGTATCGCTGATTTTTTTACGACGCTCCAAGGATCATACAATATCCTTGTATATTTTTGATATTTTTAAATAAAGAAAATTAAACATATTTTTGAATGTATATACTTTTGGATAATTAAAACCCCAATCCGAAATTTCAAATAGTTTTCCTTGAAAAAATTCACAAAAATGACCTTTTTCTGGCTCCTAAGTGTATATCTCCCCTTAATGCCCTTAGAAACCATATAATGTCCGAATAAACCATGCACCGCGCAGCGCTAGAGGCATAACGCAACGGGACGTTCCGACCTGCTCTACTAAAATCATCATAACTCGGTCAATTTTTGGAATTTTTACAAAATATTTGAACCAAATCAACGTCAAGACTCTACGCCTTACGAAAATAAAATAAGCCAACAATCGATTGTTTTTTAATTCCAAGGTTATGCATACTCCTTAATTTTGCGAAAATCTCCGACTGAAAAAGCGTGACTCGTAAGCGAAAAAAAAAAACAACTATAAATGTGGCGCGAACGGTCGCTTCCGCAATTATCTTTGGAAAATCGTTAAAACGGTCGAATGTAAATTTGAGTGTGGCGCACATTCTAAAGTGCGTTTCAACCGACGACAGACGGAGCCTGCAGATTTATGCCGATTATTTTTTTTTTCTTCGTACTTCGCCAATGACTTCAGCCGTTTAAGCAACACTTTCCTTTCGACTGACATTTTTTGAATATTTTCACGTCTACGATGTATTTTGTTTCCCGCTGCGATTCGTCACCCCTGGCACTGGACGTCCTTTGTTAAAACGGGACATACATTTGACAGGAAAAAAATAAGCAATATTGAGGGATTTTTTAAACTGAGAAATGATTATTCTACAATTATGAAACTTTGGGTATACTTTAATAGTATATTTAAGTATACAAAACAATTTTTTTAAATTAATTCATCATCAAAATGACGGAGCTGTGGCAGAGTGTTACAGCAAGCTCGCCGCGGGAGTTGCGAATCGGCGTGCAGTCAAGCTTCCTGTAGACTTTGATTTGCAAAAAAGTTCACACTTTTTTTCAGTTAGAACATCTATAGTTTCTATGTGACGGTAATTAAAATGAAGAAAATGCAAATTTCAGAAAATGGCACGCATTTACAAAAAAAAATCAACATTTCACGCAACATTTCCGTAAAATGTGGATTAAAAAAGCAATTTTTTTTTCCAAGTTTTCAAAAACAATTCTCGTCAAATAGAAGGTACCAATATTATCAATATTTCTACCAAGTTTCGACCCAATCGGCTCAACAGTTTTTGAGTAATCCTGCACACCAATTTCGATGATGCAGTTTTAAGAAAAACTTTGGAAAAATATTTTACATATATATACTCATTACAAAAATTAAGGGAACGGTAAAATTTCAAAAAATTTTCATTGATTTTTGAATAGTTGTAACTTCGTGAAAAATGGTTATATCGTAAAAAATGGGGTTTTTAAAGCTTGAAATATCTAGTTTACGAATCTCACCAGTAACATTTTTTTTAAGCAACACGCTCGGCGTGAATCTAAGAAATTGCGCGAGGCAAACATTTTTGATTTTTTTTTTTCAAAATCGTCCACGGACTCAATTTTTTTAAAAATTTGTCCAACATTGGGGTCATTTAGCCTAATTCTTCAGCTTCAAAACGGTATTGTTTGGCCCTCTGTACGACTATTTGTCGCTGAGACATCGGCGTTTAAAGAAAAAAGGAGCTTTTTCGTAGATCATCAATATCTCATGAACAAATGATCGTACAGGGAGCTAAAGGTGGGTTTCATAAACTGGAATAAATTCTCTAAAAGCACCTTTTGGTGGTTTAGAGAATGTTTCAAAAACTTTAATATTTATTTGAAAAAGTACGAAAAAATGACTTTTTTCCCGTTTTGGGAAATCCACGTCAACTTTGCAAATATCGCGAAAATGACTCATGTTTCTAGGTTTTTTTTAGTTCAATACATGCCCAAAGACCCCCCTAAATTAAAAATTGATCGGCTGAACCATTATTTTTGACCGAAGCGTCAAAGTTTTATCAAAAAATAAAGGAACACTTTTATTGTTCCTTAAATGTCAATTAATGATGATTAAAATGAAAAAAAAAAAAAAAAAAAAAAAAAAAAAAAATTACCGTTGTTTTTTCTCACAGTTTCGCAATAACTTTTCTCTAAAACTTGGGAACATAAAAAATTCGATTTTTTTTTAATTCTGAATTTTTTTTTTGAGCCCGTGGACGATTTTGAAAAACAAAAAATTACGAAAATATTTTTCTCGTGCTATTTCTTAGATTCACGCCGAGCGTGTTGCTTAAAAAAACGATACGACCATTTTTCACGAAGTTACACCTATTCAAAAATCAATGAAATTTTTTTGAAATTTTACCGGTCCCTTAATTTTTGTAATGAGTGTAGTTCTATCGTTAAAGAAAAAGAAATCGATTTTTTTATCGTTGTAAATGTATTACGCCTTAACTCGTGCCACAAAAAGTCTCAAACCCGTTGTCTATCTCTTTTCATTTCCTTCTTACTCGTGGGTTGTTTTTTTTTCGAAATAGAACAAGGTAATGCGTCATATACGAACGAATCTTCCAATAAGCGACAATAGAATCGCGTCAACTTACATGAATCGACGAACGAGCTTGATTGGGCCAAATCCATTGGCATAACGAGAATTTTTTTTCAAGTAGCGAGCTGAGGGGAGGGGGGGCAGGAAAAATGGGTCAGAAAAAATTCTGACCCAAAAGTGATTTAGTTCAGAATCATCTTTTTTTTTAAAGGGGGAAATCACAGTAGCACACAAAAAATAGGCATATTTTCGGGAATTAATTTTGGCTGAATAAAAGTATCAATCGAAAATCTGTAAAGTAGGTTTTATAGCAATACTAAAAAAGTACAAAATGTAATTTTTTCAATAAAAAATATTTTAAAATGGCGGCTGCGCAGCATATGCCCCAATGCGCCTTTTTTTAGCTCGCCGAAGACATAACTCGAGCAAATTTTTACCGATCGACTTAAAATTTTGACAGTAGTTTCAAAACATCTTTTTCCACGGAGCTACGTAGGATTTTTTCGATATATTGATTTTTCGCAAAATGGTGCATGTTTGAATATAAAGTTAAATTTTTAACAAAAAAAACGCCATAAAATAGTCGATAAAAAAAAAGTAAGCCATATAAAATAAAAAATCCTACGTAGCTCTGTGGAGAAAGATGTTTCGAAGCTACTGTCAAAATTTCAAGTCGATCGGTAAAAATTTGCTCGAGTTATGTCTTCGGCGAGCTCAAAAAAAGGCGCCTTGGGGCATATGCTGCGCAGCCGCCATTTTTAAATATTTTTTATTGAAAAAATTACATTTTGTACTTTTTTAGTATTGCTATAAAACCTACTTTACAGATTTTCGATTGATACTTTTATTCAGCCAAAATTAATTCCCGAAAATATGCCTATTTTTTGTGTGCTACTGTAATTTCCCCCCTTAAATGAAATTTACGTAATAATCGATAACCACGTAACACACATAAAAATTAAGCTTTAATCACACACTCATGTTAACATTTATATTTCCTATAACTTTTGCAATACCGTAAAAAATAATCAACTAATTTTTCATAATTCTTTTATTCAAGTACTACTTGAAGTTCAGTAGGTACTCAATTAGGTAGGTCTTAGTTTTTAATTCTTTTTTCCTGCAAATCGACTCAACACTTTTTTAGTTGGATTTTTTTTAACAATATCATTATGTACGTTCAACAGTGGCAAATGAGAGTTTCTGCAGCACTGTGCGTCTAAGCCACGTTTTTGTCCGCCTAATGGCAGAAAAACTCATCTCACAGCTGGCGAAACTCACTGGGAGTACTATTGCTGCTTGGAAAAGTTTACGTAAGTTTGTGCCGAACTCCTTTTGAATGTGCTTCTTCAAATTACCAGCCTTTATTTCAACATTTTTTAACGAAAGTATATTTTTCATAACCCCTTCAGCTTCTACACTGAGAAAAAAAACCAATTGAATAAAAAAAATATATTGGTTGATCCAAATAAATGTCTGAAGGTGGAGTGCCACCGATATATGAGATTGTTACAATACTATAAAATATTGGAAAATGTGATTGATTTGAATAACATATTATTTTATTTGAAAATCTCCTCTGTTCTCTGAATATCTACATCATCCTTCAAACAAATTTATATTCTATTGAAATCATTCTATATACAATCCGTAGACGTATGGATAAAATAATTAAGCGGTTGCTACAACATGTTTTATTTCGTACAAAAATATAATTAATAGAAGGAATTATTTCTTTACTACATCGAAACGAATATGCCATGAGACGTAACATTTTCGTACTCCGTACAATATCAAAAGTGCAATATCATACAACTAGTATGAGATAGAGACAAGTGTATATCATGATTGAAATATCAACAATATGGATTCGAAATAATGGTATGTTTTGCTACAAATTACAGGTGTCGTCTGTAGCAACGGATTTAGTCTCTGGTAGAAAAAATATAATATTATTATATAGTATATAAATATAATAATTATTACAATATTATATATAAATAATTATTATAATATTTGAATTATTTTAATATTATATATAAATATAAATATTTTATAAGAAAATATATTATAAAATAGAATATATTTGTGAATTCGAGAAGTCATGTTTTTAATATAATTCTATGTGCACTTGCAAACATTTCTTGATTGTTGGTTGAAATAAATGTACACTCACGAGAATTGCTGAAAATATTTGAAAAATCGCATGCAGTTCTTTGGAGTAGGATAGAATGCTCACAATAAAGTGTTTGATTGAATTCGTTTTATTTTTAAAAAATGAAAGATTTTCAATTTTTAAAAAATCTTGCATAAAAAGTGAGCATTAGAATGATCATCCACTATAATAGTGGAGAGAATATCAGATATCCAATGGAATATCAGATGTTGATGATGTTGATCTCAGCCACAAGCAATACACAAGCCAAGAAGCAATACTCTTTAGAGTTTCTTCGGCGTTTAAGTAGATTTTCGGTTCGCGCTACGCTTACGAGAAACGAGCGCGCGTGCGGCTTCTAGCGGTTACTCCGAGAACTACGGGTTTCCTCACACCTATAATTACGGTAGCGCTCAACCACGATTTAGTCGAATTTTTTCAACCAAATGCGCAAGAAACTAATTTTCGCATAATTTTTTAACCCATTCAGACATTTGCTTAATATTTTTCGATAAAAATAAAATATTAATATTTTAACACATAATGTACTTGAAAATCAATGTCGGATATAGTGAAAAAAAGAAAATAACATATTTACTCAATTGAAATGTTATCTGGATCGAACGAGCGAAATTCAATTTTTCTTGTGTACTCGAATCAGCAATATTCATGTTATGAATTGAAACACTTTTTTTATTCGTTGCAGAAAATGCTTTCAAGACTATATAGTTTGTTCGCGACAATTTTTTAGATAGTTTCGATAATATATTGTTCTGGACTGACAATATATCTTTTGAATGAAAACAAACTTTTAATTTTATCATGTTATTAAAGTCAATAGCGTTTTGTTTGGACTAATAAATCCGATTATTTACACCAACAATTTTACAATTGAATCAACGAAATTTCATTCAATAACACCAATGATATTGGATCAATGATTTTTTTTCTCAGTGTAGTTTACGTATTAAGTGTTAACTATTAATAACTAACTAGTAAAATCAATAAAAGACTAAAAAGTCGAAAATAACTAATATGTAAAAAAAATATAAAAACGAAACAAACTTTTATTTAATGTACTAAAAAGTAGAAAATAATTTGTTCACCAAGTCACTTTATATCAACTATAAATAAAAGCTCAGGGCGCTCAACGTTTCAAACGTTTAATAAATTTTGATTAGTTCAGTTGCATTAACCGTATGTAATGTGGCACAATAGTAAATAAATTATTATGATATGTTAACAGATTTATTTAAATTAATGATTACATGTCCAAATTTTGAGCGCCCCAAGCTTTTATTTACAGTCACATATAGGTGACTTGGCAACAATCAATTATTTTATACTTTTTAGTACATCAAATAAACTGTTTTTTAAAATATTTTTTTACAAATAAATTATTTTCTACTTTTTAGTCGTTAATTGATTTTACTAGTTGGTTGTTAGTAGTTGTTTAGGAGTTTACGACTTTGTACGTTAGGAACATGGAATGCTGGTAAAAATAATAAAGACTAAAGAAATTTATTATTTAGTCGGTGTTTATTATTTAATTTATTTAGACTCACCATTTACAAAGACTAAATAAATTTATGATTATATTAAATATATTTAGTGTAAATAAATGTATTATTTATTATTTAGAACAAAATAAAATAACTAAATAAATTAATTACAATTTATTCATAATTTTGAAAATTGGGATTGAACTTACGACTAATTGCTGCATATAAACATTTCGCATACAAACACAGCCAGCTACGAATTTGTTTGTACGTGTTAGTGAGATTTTATACCGATTATTAGATATAGCGAATTTTACATGAAAAGTTGAAAATTTAATGTATATTTTTTTTTTCTAAATTGAATCATGCATTGTCACCTTTTAGACTTTTGCAAAATTTTAGAGATCTAAGTAGCGGGAAAGTGGGTGAAATATCGATTTTCCGTTTTGCTTCTCACAGAAAGTCGAGTTAAATAAAAGCTTGTAAAAAAGAATAATTAATCGAACACTTATAATTTTGCTTGAATCGACGAGATCTCAAATCGACAACGATCGATCGAAACGTCACCTTTTGTCATGTTCCGAACGGATTGCATGTCCTACTGACCACGTACCCTGGCGTTTGACTTTTTGCTTATTCCGCGACTTAAATCGCTCACGCGTCCACACGAACACATTCTGCGTTCGGCCATAATCCGTGCACACTTGTAAATATATGTATCGTTATGTGGGTCGAGTATAAGAAAACATATTTCTCTCGAAAGACCCCCAAGGCCCTCCCGAAAGTACGAGATTGTAGTGACTGGGAATAAAAACAAACGGTTCGCTGCTACCTCCGTTTGTTAATTTTCCTCCATTCATTAAGTTTAATAATTTTACACTACTGTATAAATTCAATTTTGCAAGGCTTTTGGAACGTTCCAGTTTTCTAATGCGTTAATTAGAAGAAAAAAATCTGTATGGAGTTTGTGTTACTAATAGGTGATGTATAGCGTTACGCTATACAACACCTATTAGCGTATACAGTAGAACTTCCAGTGAGCGAATCCCCCACCATGCGGAATAGACCGCCAACTACGGCGCAGCGTGGGGGAAACGCTGCGCCAATCGCGACTCCGATGTCTCCGAGACTTGCTGCTCACTTCAGAGGGCACAATCACGACTTAAGAGAGACTTTGTCCCGGATTGAGCAGCGGGAGATGTTAGCGGCTCAACATGAGCAGCTAGAAGAAGAGGAGGGATGCCTCTATGGACCAGGCATTGTCCAGTAGCGGTAATTATAAACACATTTGTGTAAACACATTACAAAACTTTAAAAGCGTTTTTCTCGAAAACACGTTTTTAAAAATGGCTGACATTCTCCTGACCGCTGTAATTAACATATCGACCTGAAATTTGGAGAGCATACTCAGAAAATATGTCTTCACGGAATGACGTATCGTTTTTTCGATAGATACATTTTTGCATTTATTATTTATCTTTTTATGCGACAAAAAACGCGAAAATTTGATTTTTTTTAATTGCCGCCATTTTCCGACATTTCTACTAAACGAAAAACCCATCCGTCATTCCATGACCAAAGGGTTACAGATTGATAATATGCTTTGAATTTGTGTTTCAGATCAACAAAGAGGGGGCAGTGATGTCAGCCGTTTACCTCCCGCGATTTGAGGACCTGTTTTCGCGGAGCTGCAACGGCCGCCATTTTGTTTTCTTTTTTTTTAAATTTGTTTTAACGTTCTGTATATCATGCATAAAAGTAAGAAAAAACCCGCACTCAAAAAGCTTTACTCGTTTCCTATAAAAAAAATTAAATGTAAATACCTGAAATATGGCACTACAAGGACAAAGTCTCCGTTAAGGGGTTAGGCCACAGTAACGGGTATAAAATCATGTGTGAATTTAACCATTTTTTTCGTATGAAAAATTAATTCACTCATAAAATTAATTACACATCTACTTAGCATGAATATCAAGTTGTTAGAGAATATATATATTTGTTTTTCGATGTACAAAATGGCCGACTAGAAAAAAAAAAAAAAATCTCGTCAATCTACATTAGAATACCTAGAGAAGTACATAAGGAATTTAAAAAATGTTGTTTTATTCAAAAGTTGTAGGTATTTAAATGAATTTTCAGTGCAAAAATTTCCCATAAAACAGCTCATAAAATGAAAAGTTTTTGATTAATCAGAAATTCCGTAAGTACTTCTCAGCGAAATGCAATTAGAAATATAACTTTTAAATTCGAAGTAAATCGAGTGAACATTGTTGAAGTTATTTGTCACGTCAATTGGAAGAAAGCTGTTTCGAGAAAAACGCGTTCAAAGTTTTAGGTACTCTATGGCCGTGTCAGAGGTGGGCTTATGTTGTACGCTCAAAGTCGGTAAAAAAATGTCTTGCTATAAATCGAATAGTAACTTATTCTTATGATGATAAAGCACCGTTTCAGCGGAAAAAATCGTTTTTTTCGAATTCTACTGTGGCCTTACGCCTTAAGGGGGTGGTACACGGTCTATCATCCTCATGCCATAATCTGACCCCTGTCTTTACAACGCAAAAATATATTCAATAAAGTGACTTCGAACCTACAACTATGTACCGTGAAGTGACATGTAGCTGAAAATTCGAAAATCTTATTCTTAAGGGGTTACAGCTAGTTTAAATTTTTGAAAAAATCGAATTTTCGTTTTCGACGGATTCTTATAATATAACCTTTCAAAAATATTCTCTGAAAATTTCAAGTCGATCCGTTGAAAATTGGGGGAGCTATGAGCGTTTACAGATAGGTCTGCTGACCGCTTTACCGTTACAGGTAAAAACTTTAAACGCGTTTTTCTCGGAATGACTTTTTCAGACTCGGTGACCAAAATATTTCAAAAACAACTAAACCGATCTGCTTCAAATTTCACAGACATTTTTTGTATATCGAAAGGCCTTAATCGAAGGATTTTTTTTTCAATGCTTACTTTTTTTTATATGAAGGAAAATAGAGTGTTCTTTTCACCGAAATTTCGACGATCACTTTCGATCGGCGACAATTTTTTCAAAAATCATTATTTTATTGAATCCTTCGATTAAAGACTAAATAATACGGTACAAAAACTAAATACATTTGGTTTTTTGATTTCAGATGATTTGTTCCCGAGCAGAAGTGGTCACCGCAAAAGACCTTTTTTGCACAGTGGTCTGTGCAATTCACTGTATCTCCGTCGTTTATAAATATTTCCCAACTAAAAAAATTGTCAAAGATACTTGAAATGATACCGTTTGCTATGAAAAAAAAAAGTTAAAAACCAGCACCCATTTTCCAAAAGAAAAGAAATTCCGAAACACCTCTTTTTTCCCTTGTAACCCCTTAAGGGGCTTTACCACTGTGACACTTAAAAAAAATCGATTTTTTTTGTCTTTTTGGACAGTTCATAGCCGGCCAGGTATAGCTAATTAGCAGTTTTCATGGTAAATCTCATTTTATCTTGCAAAAATCGGTAGTTAAATCTTTAAGAGGTTACCCCCACTTGTGATTTTGAAAAAATCGTTTTTTTTATTGCATTTTTTTGAAGTATACGTATCTGAGAATTTGTCCTGAAAATTTCAAGTCGATCCGAACAAAATTGACTGAGATATGAGCGTTGAAAGAGAAGAATCCGTTGTGTAAACGACCGGAAATTGAAACTTTAAACGCGTTTTTCTCAAAATGGCATTTCTGAAGTCGGTGACCAAGATTACTCGAACACTAATGAACCGATCTTCTTGAAATTTTGCAGGCTTATTTTATACATAAAAATGTAGTCTTTAATCGTTCGATTTTTTGTTTCGAAAAAAATGGCCGTTTTATAGCCAAAAAACGGCCGTTTTTTTCGTTAAAATCGAACCATTAACTTTGACTGTCCGCCATTTTGTGAAAAATGAATATTTTTTAAAATCCTTCGATTAAAGACTAGTTTATACTTATGTTTGACTAAATACATCCGCATTTTTTTTTCAGATGATCCACTTCGCCGCAATGTTGGTCACCGCAAACCGTGTATATAAAAACAATATTTCATTGACGGCCATTTGCCACTAAGCAATGTAATATTTTTCAATAAAAAAATTACTGAAAGTTCTTCAAGATGTGTTCTTTAAGATGGTATATTGATCGATTAAAAAAGTTTTGTAGTTTTCTTTAAAAAAAATTCATGAAAAAGGCCTTTTTTGCGCTACAAGTGGGGGTAACGCGTTGAACGCGTTTTTCTCGAAATGAGATTTGTCAAATTTGCTGAAATGGTAACTCAAAGAGCAATTATCCGATTAAATTGAAATTTGAACTGAGTACTCTTGAATATATTTACTCTACAATGACGTAGGATATTTTTGATACGATGAAAATTGACGATTTGGCATTTAAAAAATGACCATTTTTAGGCAAGAAAACAGACGTTTTTTTCATAACTACGCCATTTTGTTAGTTTTGGATATTTTTCGAAAATCCTACGTCATTGTACAGGAAATACCTTCCAGTTTAACGACATTTTTTCCTTTTTCGGTTTCAGCTACTCAATCGGCCGGAATCATGTCAGCAGTGGAGGAACTTTTTTTGGCGCCTCCGAAGGCAGCGCATAAGTCGCTTGGATCTCAATATTTTTCTATGAAAAAATTATGTAATATAGGTCAAATATAGCCAAATATATTCTTAATTTTCCGAAACATTCAATTGAATACTTTTCTTCCAAAAAATTCCCGAAAATCACCCAAATTTTCAGCATTCACACTGGTATAGCCCCTTAAAACGTAACACAATACTATAAACTCTAATACAAATGTGCGAGAAGATACTTTTTTTATAATACTGTCGAGGATTTTGTAAGATTATCAGTTATTGATACTATTCGAAATTTACGATAAATTCATTATAATCCACGTGTGCTATAATTCAATCACGTTCCGCAATAAAATTTCATAATAGTCGTTAACATTGTGCATCAACTTATATGTTTTTTTTTCTTATTTATTATTACGATATTAAAAATAATTTCAATATTAATAAATCATCATTATTTTACTTATTTATTATATCCAATTATTTTCTCATTAATTTCTGTCATACGTGTATATAATTATACCCACAGGCATACATATTCCGGCCGTATACGCTACGTGCCACTTTCGTCCCTATATTTCCGTAGCCGAGGTCGTTGTGTGTCTGTTGGAGGTTTTCTTTTTCAATTCACTCGTTGTGTCGATATTGAAATATCTTCAGATGTCGCAAAGAAAACAAGATTTAACGCCGTCCGAAAATTCGTCCAGTTTAGCTGAGGCGTCAATTCTCTAAACGGTTGGGTATACTGGCACAATTTTCTATCGATATCAATATTTAACTATAAGGAATATGATATACAACGCTTTTGGCGCTTTTCGCAGGCCAATAAAAACTGGTCACGAGTTTTCGAAGATCGCGTAATTTTTGGGCTTACATTTTCAAACGATAAGGAAAACGCAGAAGAAAAACTTTAAAGCATTTCACGAGAATATTTATTCATCTGCAGCAGGTCAGGTCTTTGCTGGAAAAACAATTTTTCGATGATTTCTAATTTGCCTTTTTTCATTAACATTTTAATTTATAACAAATGCCTTAAGGCCTTATGTAAGCGAAAAATGTCAAAATTTTTCATTAAAAAAAAAATTTATTCCATTAAC
The DNA here is from genome assembly GCA_964007375.1 of Ophion obscuratus. NCBI lineage: Eukaryota > Metazoa > Arthropoda > Insecta > Hymenoptera > Ichneumonidae > Ophion > Ophion obscuratus. The sequence continues at coordinate 83,019,023 of OZ023312.1, read as the reverse complement.
ATGAACGGTTAGGAATATTTTAAGCTTTACAGAATTGAAAAATTGGAAAAATTGTTGAATTTACAGCATTTAAAGCGAGATATTATATACCGGGCCCGACCGCCAACTTCAAAGCCGTTTTTCCACGATTCACTTTTTTGAACCTTGTGAAAGTTCTAACTCTTGAACGAAGGTTCAAATCGCTTTGAAATTTTCACAACATATTCTTAGTATCATCACCTATCGTGTGAACCACAGAAACAAAAATATCAATGACGCAAAAAAATATAAAAAATAATATACCGACAGAAAAATGATTTAAAAAAATGTTAAGTTTAGAATTTTTATTAAAACAATTTTTTTTCAATAATATTGTTGGTTCATACTGAAGATACATTCATTATGCAATTATAAATATGTTCATTTTTTCTATCAGACACCCGCATCGATGCCGAGAACTCTCACCGTCAACGCGCGCGCAAAAAATCCATTGCTTTATGATGTTACATCTCCGCCATTTGTTAATATTACTGATTTTTTTTTCATATACTTAACCATGTGCATAAATGATCTGCAAAAAAAATGTTGTCAATATACGCGTCATTTTGTTTTTAACCGCGTCTAGAAAAATACCTTCGAAATCGCGTATATAAGGCCTTAATTTAACGAATGCCTTAATTTTAATTTATAACAAATGTGAATGGATAAACCCGCAATTTTCGATAGATCAGATAATGGAATATGCTGGAGTATGTGATATGCTGGAATTTCAGTTTAGTAAAACTCCACGGTTTTCGAGAGTTTGGGCTTTATGTTATTTTTTTAAGGGGAGATATACACCTAGGAGCTGGAAAAAGGGTCATTTTTGTGAATTTTTTCAAGGAAAACTATTTGAAATTTCGGATTGGGGTTTTAATTATCTAAAAGTATATACATTCAAAAAAATGTTTCATTTTCTTTATTTAAAAATATCAAAAATATACAAGGATATTGTAGCCACTGGCGTTTCTTCAAAAATCATCTGAAAAAAAACCAAAAAGATTATTAAATTAGATACTATAATCTAGTACTTGTCATAGCCGATTTTGAAAATATCGATTTATGACAAAATGGCGGACGTTTGAACAGAAATAGTGATTTTTGGGCCAAAAATTAGTTATTATTTTGCCTATAAAACAAAAACTAAGTAACGGAAAAAAAAATCCTATGACAAGTACTAGATAATGGTGTATAGAATAGCCACGAAAAACCTCAAGGCAATCGGTTCATTGGTTTTCGAGAAATTTTGGGTACCGATTTGAAAAACGTGATTTTGAGAAAAAAGCGTTTGAAAATTTGTGAATGAATAAATCATGAAATTTGTCATCTTACATGGAATCATCGATACCAGGCCCATAGCGTAGGTCTTCTACGGTCGACGGAATGTTCATAGCTTCTAAATCCTCGACCTCGACCATCTCGGTGTATGTCTCCCCTTAAATCATCTTATTTTGGTTTTTCGCACGATAATTGGCACGATACACGTAATACATTTTTTTACACCGCAAACTATCAAAGTCATATGTTCGAATTGTTTTGTATGAAAATTCTGCATGAGATCTTTTTGTCGTAAAATTCCTTAACATTTAAGCTTAAAAATAAGACTTTTCTAGCTAAAACGAATAACCAAGAAAATTTTTCAAAAAAACCGGGTAAAAATAGTTATCATTTGTAGAAATGGCATGCGAAAGACGAAAAGCAGATAATTTTTATCTCGAAAACCGTGGGCTTTTTACTAAACTGGAATTTCACAGCATACAGTAGGACATGATCTGACCTATCAACAGGTGCAAAATAATTCATTCATAGCCCTGCATTAAAAAATTTCGTATTTTTCAAAATTATTTTTAACTTTCATCAATTTTTCTTCGTAAAAATATTTCGTCCCTTTCTCGATTCCATTTCCGCATCATCGATGAGAATTTTTTTTCGAAATTATGGAAAAAAAAACCAAAAAAATCTCGCTTAAACATACGTAATATACATGTCCAATAAAAGTTACAAAAGAATCTGCTGATCTGGGATTCAAAAGTTTGACAAGTATTCAAAAAAAAAACAACAACAAAAAAAAACAAAAAATATGTTCCACACCGTCAAATACGTGCGTATACTTATATACATCGTGGCACCTGTGTTACAAGTCCGATCGGCGATCGGTCCTGCGATTTTGGCATGTTGGAGGGGGATTTCGGAACGCCTTAAAGTCACGTACCCAGACTTTACGGAGTCTATAAGAATTCGGGAGAGAGACGGCGAGGTTCGAGTTTCGTTGAAAATTTCGTACCGGTGTGGTGGGCCCCGCGTACGTGGTGAACACATACGCTCTTGTATAAGACCAAGGACTTACGCGTGTGATCGTGTTTGTGCTTTTGGTGACTGTGTGAAATTGAAACATCGGCTTTTTCGTTATTATCACGCGCTCGGTAATTATCGCCCAAACGTTACTTCCATTTATTCAAAAAGAGCAACAACGAAATAACAAAAAAACGAAAAAATCAACACACGAAATTTTCAATATTCACGTCAAAATGTATACTCACTCGAGGAGCCGAGCTCGGTAAAAAGTACGATTTGTTCCCACGATCGCCACGAGGCATATTCGAGTATCAATTGCAGCGATAGGGACGAAGGCGACGAGCAAACGGCTCTAGCACGATTTATCGTTACCAGACACGTGATTAGGACCAGTAACTTCCCTCCCATTTTCGTGGAACCGCGATCGATCGTCCAAATGAACTTTTCAACAATTGTTTATTCGCACAGGTCAAACGAAAAAAATCTTGAGTTTGTATTTTAATTAATAAATTTTAATTCAATACATCGAATAATAACCAAAATCTTCATTTGTTACTTACAGAGTTTTGTATTTTTTACGTTGATAAATAAGTCTTGAAGTTTTTGATTGATAGTATTAGATTGGCAAAAATGGCTTTGCGTTTTTAAAATTATTTTACGAAGATAAATTGGATATGATTACTATATATATATAGTGATCATCTCCAATTTATCTTCGTAAAATAATTTTAGATAATTTTAGTAAAATATATGTGGATAAATAAATAAATATATATAATATAAACTAAAATTAATCAATCGTTTCAAGGAGGCTTTTTTATTGGATTCATTTTATTATATATATATGTATATGTATATATATAATAAATAAAATAATCTTACTCCCATAAAAAAGCAATCTTGAAACGAATGATTCATTTTAGTTTATCTTTTATTATATATATATATATATATATATATATATATATATATATATATATATATATATGGTATAAAACAAATTGGTCAATATTCGAAAGTATCACTCCCGCTAAAAAGAGGCTGTAAATTTTTTCATCAATTCCTTATGATTATAAAACCTTATATTAAGTTATATTTTAATGACGCATAGTGTTTGAGTTTGTTTGGGTCTTGAAAAAAAGTTCGAAAGATCGACGAATAAAAATCTTTAGAAAAATATTTATTGACATTGTTTTTATTGATGCGCTGCCATATTAATATTAAATATGTTGTTTTTCAAGTGTGGGAAACCACGCAAAAAAAATCAGCTCGATTCTGACAGGAATGAGACTTCCGAATATTTACCATGAAATTAAGTTTATCATTCAAGATTAAGATCAAAATAAGATTTATTTCATTTTATTTTTTATTATATGTATATATATATACACATACAGTGGGTAAAAAAGTATTTGTACACGTCGTCTTTTTCAAATTAACCTTCGAAAAAAATTAAAATGCTTTACGAAGTTTCTTTTTTTGTTTGGGTTAGCCCTAAATATTACGGATAGTTTATCCTAAATATATATGGTGACTGTTTACAAAAATTTTGGGAAAAACACGAACAACAAGATGAAGCCAAATTAACAACAGTTTCGTGTGAGATGAACAAATCCTTTTTTTACCCACTGTATGTATATATATAATAATATTAATAAGAAATAAAATAAAATTAATAATTCGTTTCAAGACTGCTTTTTTATTTTTGGCGATAAAACGCAAAGACTTTCTTGCCACCCGAATATAAGCAGCAGATAGCAGCACGTTTGAATAACAAAATCAAACTTAATCTGGTAAAACTATGTTTTCTTTTATGAATTACGTGGAACAAATCAAAATTTGTGTTGACCGGTGTAATTTTCCTAATACAAGATAATATAATTTCTAATAAATTAATTAATTGCTCTTGTCGTTGACTCGTCGATCGGTAAAAAAACACACAATCTCGAAGTTTTAAGATTCCCGCACTTAATTGCTCCTCATCCGCATGTAAATTACTCGCTTTATTCGAGAGTAAAAAAAAAAAATTTGTCGCTCGAAAAAAAATTCGAAAAAACAAAAAATTGAGACGAACAAAATCTCAAAATTATCGACGATAATTTTATTCTTTTTTTTTCATAACCGATTTGACAACTTATAATGTGCGCAATGATGTACCGTTTCCGAAGCACCTTAAGCCGCGAGTTAAGGTGCCGAAGTGAAAGCTAAGACTTTCATTCGTGCGCGAGGAGGAACGAAAGCGCGCGAAGTAACGATACGAGATCGCAATTTATGAAATACGCTTCGTTCGATAAGGTCTCGGCCCCGTCGAATTATTAAACTCTCCGATGCGGTGCCAGTTAAAGTCTCGGGGCTCGCGTGTCGTTTGACGAATGTCAGCGCTGTTGCATCGAAAGCCGCGAACCGCCACACGCAGCACCGTATACTAATTAAAAATTACATCGACGATTCGCCGGAACCGATAAAACGTCCCGGGATAATACGTGTTGCGTTGTCAAAAAAAAAAAAAAAAAAAAAAAAAACACGCAAAAAACAAAACGAATATTTTTCACGATTGCTCGTAATTCGTAGCTCGATTGTCATCACGCGCGACGACCAAAAGTGTCTCGGGCAAAGCGAGTCTTTTTTTTCGTTTTCAATTGGCTTCGTTTCTTTTCTCGTTAACGCGATCAATGAGAATCGCGAAAAGTCATTCTTTTTTTTTTTTTAATGCCAATTTGAATAATTAATTGATCGTTGGCACGGCCATTGGTTGGGTAACGACTGCTGGGGTTGCCCAGAGGTAATATTTTACGAACGCAACGCTCGATTAGCATCGGGCTTGGTTGGAAAAAAAAGTGGCCTGAATGAGCTCGAATTTCATTAATCGAGACGTATCTAAATGCCCAATCGCTACGAAACTATTGTCGTTATTCCTTCGAATTATTTATAACGTATGTGGAAAAGTGGCGATCACAAATTTTATTCGTAAGCTTAATTATATTCGCACTGATCTACACTACTGGTAAAAAAATTTCGGACACTTTGGGTAATTGGAAAACTTTCGAACGCCTGGATAATTGCCAAATTGTATTTGAATATAATTCAAATTATGAATATGAATAAAAATTTATAATTATCAATTTTATTTTATTGAGCAAATTATAAATTTAAATAAAAATTTCAAATTATGAATTATAATTCAATATATATATATATATATTAGGGTGATTCGTTTCAGGGCAACTTTTTTTTTTACTCATCGTGCCCGAAAACCTTTAGTTGGTACCCAAAAACGAAGTTTCTTGAAAGAGGGGTGTTGTCAAAAAATATTTAGAGGTCGTGAATTAAAATTGAAGGTTTCCCATTTGATTAACATTGAAAAAAATGTTTTTCTCATTATTAGTGTTACCATTCCGTGAATTTTGATATCGCGATATTTTCCAAGTGGGTTCTCGTAGGAAATATGATACTCCACAATGAAGTTCATTGAGCCATGGCCGTAAATTCAACCGTTTCAGCGGCATCATTATTTCAAGTGAATATTGTGCAAAATATCTATTCAAACGATTGTAACGCCTAAGCTATTAGATATATCGCAAAAATTCAGATGAGAACTTTGTAGAGAAAGTAATTTTCTACAAAAAAGTCTTATAAGCCGAGCCCGAAAATTCAACTCTTTCTCAGCTATAGGTGGATGAACTAAAATAAATAGATTTTTTTTGTTTAAAAAAAGAAATTTCGTCACCAGTCGAAATTTCTTGCCGCACTAAAAATTAGATAGCGGACTGAAAATTAAAGATAATCAAATTTCCCAAGCGGCGTTTCAAAGAGGATAAATTCACCGTCATTCTCCTTTTTAGACAAATTTTTACAATTTTTTTAAAGCCCACTACGCCTTTTTGTACATGGCTATTTTTAAACTTTTTTTGCACGTCTAAAACTGCGCGCATAATTTTTGGCGAATTTCTTCGCTGATTTTTTCCATGAAAATCTTAAAGAGGGTATCAAAACCTACATTTTCTTTTTTTAGAAAGTTTCGTACGATTTTTCTTCGCCCCAGTATTGCATTTTTAGCTAAAAAAGACATGGGTTTGAAAAATAGGTGTCGTCCAATAACTATGGGGTTTCAGAGTAAACGTCAAGAGGGCAAAAAGTTGCATAGGTTCACACTGGAGTAGCCAGAATTATTTCCGAATTTTTTTCCAAAATTGTTTGTTTACGATTTTTGTTCGGGAGTCTGGGTGGAGGGGCTCCATTTGGGAATTATGGGGTCTAAGACGATGTATCGAGAAAGAAAATTTGTTTGCTTTTTGATTTTTAATGAACCACAATTTTTTCACAATTCAAAAAAATATTATAAACAATTTATTCAAGATTTTTTTGAATATTATTTTAACAATTTTTTCGACTAGAACCCCGAGAATCATCCTCGGTTGAGTTGTTGTGTCTCAAGACCTATCGGATTTAACACCGAATATTAAAAAGAAAAAAAACCTTAAATGTTTGAACTTGTTTTTTAACGCAAAAAAATAGTCAATCACTTCTCTTACCTTATCTATACGAGTTTTTCGTTGAATAATGAGTTTTTGGGAGGCTTGAGCGCCTCTGAATATTTTTTTACTGCGTGCAGATTTCACGACTATTTTTTATTCTCTTTTTAAAGAGATAATTGGATGGTGAAAAAAAGGAAAAAAATAGAACTCAAATTTGTGCCACCCTTTTATATATCTATATATTAGGGTGGCCCCTGATATGGGTAAAAAAATTGATCGCGCCGCCCTCCAAAACGGTTCGAAATAATTTTTAAAAAATCCACGCGAAGCCCGAGCTAAGTCCGTTTAAGAGGAAGGCGTGCCTGTAAGCATGAACTTAAATTTAAATATCAATCTTTCTTTATGATTGGAGAAATTTCGATTTTTTAAATCTAGTTTATTTGTCAATTTTTCAACACGATATTTCTGTGGTTTAAATATATAAATTCGTACTGAACGAACTAGTATCGATATCTTAAGTGTACATTTTTTAAATATTATGTTTTTTCCGACCAATTGGATGACTCGTGCGAACAAATAATTTCTTTGTTTTCAATAAAACGAACAAGCTCGCCAAGTTTAAAATCCTGCCAAGTTTAAAATGTCCCTATGCATTTTTGCGAAAGTAATTTTCAAATACATTTTTTATCCACAGCAATGGAAGTCTGATCTCAGTGAAATATTAACATGTTTGTATCTCAGCACGCAAGGAATATTTCTAACAAAATTTAAAAAAAAAAAACAATTCTGGCCAATCCGGAAGTTCGATGTGAATGGTTTATCGTGAATTTATATCCTTCGTACTTAATAGATTTTTCTGACAAGATGCAAATTTAAAGTTTGATTTTGATGTGATTAAAAGCGTTCGACAGCAGCTAAATCGAACTATTGTTCCAAAATAATAGGATGGTAAAACTGAACGCTCATCAAATCTAGTATGGAGGACCTTATTGTTTCATCTGTATATTGAATACCAATATACAATAGCTTCGCAAAGTAAAAAAAAAAATTGCCAAATAAACTAGATTTAAAAAATCGAAATTTCTCCAATCATGAAGAAAAATTGATATGGGGCCGTCCATAAATTACGTCATTTTAAAATAGGGGGGGGGTTCGTCTGCGGATGACGGTAAATGATGGTTGAGGGGGGGGGGGGGGAGGGGGCGTTTCGAAATTGACGTCATTCTTGTGATACCAGTTACTTCAAAATGTACAATAGTATATTGTACAACTAGAGTGGTTTCCCCGCATGAGTGATGAAAAATATTTTGCAAGTACCTAATGGTATTAATTATTGAACTCATTATTTATTTATTTATTACATAAGGTTTGTCTACATTATATTCGAGAAATTCAAATAACAGCGTACCTATGAAAATAGTTCGATCGAGCCAAAATGAATATGGGGAGGATACGGAGATATTACCCGTGATCCAGGATTTGCAAGAATGGGTGAAAACTCCGTGGGAGCTATCCAAAGAAAACTAAAGAATAGAGAAGAATAATATTATTATATTAATGAAAATTGCCAAAGTACAAAATAATAAAAGATGATTCTATAACAAAATGTGGGAGCTATCCAAAGAAAACTAAAGAATAGGGAAGAATAATATTATTATATTAATAAACATTGCCAAAGTACAAAATAATAAAAGATGATTCTATAACAAAATGTTTTAATGTTACCCAATTTTTCTCAAATCCGCAAATGTTTTAATTTTGCCAAACTGGTAATGACGTCAATTTTGCGAGAGGGGGGGGGTCATTAGGAAATGACGATAGGATGATTGTAGGGGGGGGGGGTCGAAAATCAGCAAAAATCGATGACGTAATATATGGACGGCCCCTATTTAAATTTAAGTTCATGCTTACAGGCACGCCTTCCTCTTAACGGACATAGCTGGGGCTTCGCGAAGATTTTTTTTTTTTATTATTTGAAACCGTCTTGGAGGGCGGCGCGATCAATTTTTTTTTACCCATATCAAGGGCCACCCTAATATATATATATATATATATATATATATATATATATATATATATATATATATATATATCCAATATAATTCATTATATAGAGCTATATACATAGTATCTTCGTAAAATAAAAAATCACATGAATTATATTATTCTACGATTATTTGTCAAGTATCCGAAGTGTCCAAAAACTTTTAACCGTTAGTGTACATTACCGACGGTCAATTATGTGAAATGATTTCAGCTAATTAGTCGAGTAGGCGTAACGAGAAGCAACGAAAATGCCGCCAAATATTCCGGAAGCTTCGACCCGTTGTCCGGGCTCGATACCCGAAAAAAATCCGGACAATACCGCGACGCGTTTGCGTACCGTGGAGTACGTAGCTCCGGACAAATCATCGGCACAAGACGACAAGCATGAGAAAGTCCTCGAGAGCAAGTTCGGAGACTGGTTCGATTTTCAAGCGGAACTCAAATGGGGAAATATAATCGGCATTACTCTATTGCACGTTGGAGCCATCTGGGCACTGTTCACGTTTCCCCCGTTTCAGTACAAAATGCTCACTCTCTGGGGTAAGTTTCGCCTCGCTTCGAATCGGCTAACCATTTGGTCGCCGGAAGAGTACCTCGATTTGTTCGGGCTGGAAAAACGAGATAAAAATAAACGACTGTTTATTTATTTCTGTCATTTGCGATAAGCTGCTTTGGATACATTTATTATCGGTCCTTGCAGGCTTTTGTGATTGTAGTCCTTCCACTGGCGGATGCTTAGCCCACACTCAAGGCCTCGGGTCACTCTAGAGGCCGAAAAAATAGGCTTTTTGGGGATTTTTTTTTCAGAACAACTACAAAATAAATCGAGATTACAAAAAAGGCTGTTTATCATACATATCGGTGACTGTATACGATAATTTTTTTGAAACGATTAATTTCAAAATGGCGGCTGCGCAGCGTTTATCACAAGACTGCATTTTTTAAGGGGAGATATACACCTGAGAACCGGAAAAAGGTCATTTTTGTGAAGTTTTTCAAGGAAAACTATTTGAAATTTCGGATTGGGGTTTTAATTATCTAAAAATATATACATTCAAAAAAATGTTTAATTTTCTTTATTTAAAAATATCAAAAATATACAAGGATATTGTATGATCCTTGGAGCGTCGTAAAGAAAATCTGCGTACACGGTACCCACTGGCGTTTGTTCAAAAATCATCTGAAAAAAAATTCAAAAAGATTATTAAATTAGACACTATAATCTAGTACTTGTCATAGCCGATTTTGAAAATGTCGATTTATGGCAAAATGGCGGACGTTTGAACATAAATAGTGATTTTCAGGCCAAAAATTAGTTATTATTTTGCCGATAAAACAAAAACTAAGTAACGGAAAAAAAATGCTATGACACCCCGTGCAGAAATTTTGACGGGGATACCCTATGTCCGATCAAATCCCGATCAGGATTTGTCATGGATTCCCCAAAACCGGTATCCCGGCTAGAATCCAACTTGCATCAGTATCGGCATATGTACGACGACGATGGCGTCATTTTGAAAATTTTGGCGTCACGTGTATTTTCTGTATTACTATGGAATTCCTATCTATAGATAGGAATTTCTGTCTATAGATTCCTATCTATAAAATTCCTATCTATAGATAGGAATTACATCGTAATACCGAAAATACACGTGATGCCAAAATTTTCAAAATTATGCCATCGTCTTCGTACATATTCCGATACTGATGCAAGTTGGATTCTAACCGGGATACCGGTTTTGGGGAATAAGTCTCTGTTTATACCCACCGACATGACGATGGGTATAAACATGTATTTAAGACAAATTAAAATCAAATTCACAATGATTGGATTAAAATTTACACCAACCATGAGTTCTTACGTATTTCGAGAGAAAACATTTCGTCGGGGCAAAGAAATTTTTGCAAAAAAAGTTGTGAGTTTCAAATATTACATTATAAATGTGAAAAAAATCACAAAATGAGTTGTGAATTTCCTCAAGTTGAAGAAAATAAAAATCGAATTCACGACAGTTATATTAAAATTTACACCACAAGTGTAAACGTATTTTGAGAGAAAACATTGTGTTGAGGCAAAGAAATGTTCGCACAAAAAGTTATGTGCAAAAATTTCTTTGCCTCGAGGCAATGTTTTCTCTCAAAATACGTACGAACTCACTTTTGGCGCAAATTTTAATCTAATCATTTTGAATTTGATTCTAATTTGTCTTAAATACGAAAAAATTCACAACTAATTTTGTGAATTTTTTTGTATTTATAATTTCTTGTCAATACATTTGCATTCAGAGATTTTGATGTGAATTTTTTTTAATTCACCTCAAAATCTCGCGATGAGCGCGATCTGCCATTTGAATCTTTGGACAAATTTTTTTTTATTGATAGTTTAATGCACCAAAACTTTATAAATGTTATTTATTTTTATAATAAATTTAACATGTCATAATTCCATTTTTGATATTTTATTTCAGCCTGTATTCACCCGTGATTCATCCCAGATTCCTCAATGATTCAATGGGGAATCTATTTAGAGTCATTAAAGGATCCGGTTCTGGATCCCTAATGGAATCCAGTTTACGGATCTTACATTTAGTCTTCGAATCTGATCCGATATCGGACTAGATCCCAACTGGGAGCCCGGGATACAAGTCAGAATCCAGCTGTATGCCTGCCAAAATTTCTGCACGGGCTTTTTTTTAATTGCATAATTCATTTGTTATTAACGATTTAGTTATTAAAATTAGTTATTAAACAATTTTAGTTATTAAAAAATTAGCCTTAAATCTGACGATTTTAAGGCTAATTTTTCACTTTCCTGAAATTTGCGTCGGATAATTCTTAATAACAAGTGAACTATGCAACATAAAAAAAATCGTACGTACTTCCATAGACAATGTATTTTTCAAGATATGTTCAACATTTCAAGTGAATCGGTTGAAAATTGTCTGAGTTATGTTTCCGGCCAACGTAAAAAATTCAGTTTTGAGATAAACGCTGCACAGCCGCCATTTTCAAATTAATCGCTTCAAAAAAATTATTGTATACAGTTACTCATATGAATGATAAACACCCTTTTTGTAATCTCGATTTATTTTGTAGTTTTTCTGAAAAAATATCCTCAAAAAGTCGATTTTTTGTCCTCTAGAGTGGCCTAACCCCTTAAGGGGTCTTCTCACTTTAAACGCTAAAAAATGCTATTTTCATGCATTTTTTGATAGATTTATATTATAGATATTGATATAAAAGGTGTTACACTTAATAAATAATAATAAATAAATGTAACCCAAACAAACTTTGAACGCGTTTTTCTCAAAGAAAACGTTTTTCGACGTCTTGTTGATCAAATCTTCGAAACTACTGAACTGATCCTTATGAATTTTAACCACATATTCTTTACATCTAGAGATATAGCGCATATCAAGGATTTTATTTTTACTTTGATATTTACTATTTTTTTTTGCTGAAAACGGTGAAAAAACACCTTTTTTTGTTTTTTTCAAAAAATGTCCGCCATTTTGCTATTTTTGCATATATTAAAAATCGTATGATATGCGCTATAGCCATTAACATACTAAATCTAAAACCGTTTAATTTTTTTCTGTTTTGGATGATCCATCTCCGAGATTTCATCAACAACGCAGACCTACAATTTTTTAGGACATTTTTTTAACTACCGTTTTCGTATATATATATATAGTGACTTAAATGAATGAACAATTTTTTTTATGTATGTCGAAAGTGTATTTATTACGTGTAACAATTTTTATATCAATATCTATAATATAAACCTACAAGAAAAAAATCATGAAAATAGCCTTTTTAGCGTCTAAAGTGAGAAGACCCCTTAACGGGATCATCCCATGTGACACCTATTTTCTTTCGCGTTTTTGGGAATTTTTTTTTTATGAACCATTAAAACGCCCTATCTTTGAATTTTTACCACACATTTATTAACATTTTTACAGTCCCTCAGAATTTTATCCAACAAAAATAACGAGTTGAATCGACTTTACACCGTTCGGAAGACGACCATGTGTGAAAAAAAGTTGGTTGACAGCTGTCATGATTCCGGAGGTTTTGCTCATCAGAAATTGAAAAAATCAAACGGCATGATTTGTAGACCCGAGGCTATCGCCGGAACTAGAGTAAAGTAAAAATGTCGAAAATGTTCAAAAAATTAAAAAATTTTCGCTGAGAATTCAGTTGTGTTTGTTTGGGTTTATTTAGGTTAATTGGCTTCGCGTACAGGCGGCCGAACTTTCGCTAAGATTTCGCCGAAACCCAAAAAAAACCCAAAGGCCATAGCCGGATAAGTAGGGAAAAATTGCCTCCGTAATTTTTTCCAACGAAATTGGGAGTATACTTTGAGGTATAAAAAAAAACAAATTTTCTGAAAATTTCATCCTCGTCAACTCAATGGTTTTAGAAAAATGATTTTTTTTAATGTAAAAAAAAAAATTCCGGAAACGGTACAGTGGATCGATTTGATTTTTTTTTTGTACTTGTTCCGATCAAACGTGTTACGAAATAAAATTATAGAACATCTTGCGAAAGACTAAGGTTTGAAAAAAAATAATGTTCCTTGTTTTATTATTTTTTACTATAATCCACTTGGGGTACAATAGCGAAAATTTGTTCACATAATATTTGGGCACCTTATTATATTATATAATTTTTTCGAAATGATCGGTTTGGTACCCCACAGAGAAAAAAAAATACACTTTATTGATATATTTTAGTTACATAGATATATAACTAAAATATATCAATAAAGTCGGATATGTGAATAAATTATCGGCTTGGTACGCCACAGTGAAAAAAAAGAAACGCACTTTATTGATATATTTTAGTTATATAGATATATGACTAAAATATATTAATAAAGTCTGTTTCTTTTATTTCACTGTGGCGTACCAAACTGATCATTTTGAAAAAATTATATAATCTAATAAGGTGTCCAAAGATTATATAAAAAAAATAAAACAAGGAACATTATTTTTTTTAAACCTTAATCTTCCGCAAGATGTTCTATAATTTTATTTCGAAACACGTTTGATCGTAACAAATACCAAAAAAATCGAATCGATCCACCGAAGCGTTTCCGAATTTTTCTTTGTGTTATTTTGTTTTTTAATTCATTTTTCTAAAACGATTGCGTTGACTGAAATTTGTTTTTTTTTTATACCTCAGAATATACTCCAAGTTTCGCTGGAGAAAATGCGGGAGCAATTTTTCCCTACTTACCCGGCTATGGCCTTTTCGCTGAGATTTTTATTTCTTTATTTTTGTTTGGGTTTGTTTGGGTTCGCATACAGGCGGCCATATTTTCGCTGAGATTTCAGTTGTGTTACGATCGGAAAATCCGTAAAACGCCCGTCAGGTAGTAGACGAGCAAGCCAGTTGCAACTAAGCGATAACCCATCCAGACATTGGTCCAAGCCAGGGTTGCGAAATATGTGATGAAAAAGTAAAGCGTTATTCATTACTTTTTTAATGGGTAATGAAAAAATATTTCATTACCCATTACAGCACATTCAGTAATGTAAAAAAATGCCATTACTCGTTACATTATATTTTGCATTGTAAATAAATTCCATTACCCATTACATTACATTTTGTAATTTGAAACATTTTCATTACAAAATGCAATGTAATGTGTAATGACAAAAAATTTCCTTACACATTACATTGTAGAGGGCAATGGACATTTTTTACATTACAAAGTCCAATTTAATGTAATGGCCAACGGAATTTTTTTACATTACTAAATATGAGGTAGTGGATAATGGAATTTGTTCACATTACTGATGTGATGTAAAAAATCTCCATTACTCATTACAAGGTAATATGGATTATTATTCGTTTCCCATCGGGTCCGATCCACCCAGCGCAAGAACCGCTTCCCTTAATGGAAAACGAATAATAATCCTCATTACATTGTAATGAGTAATGGAGATTTTTTACATTGCATTGCATTAGTCATGAGAAAAAATTGCATTACTCATTACCTTATATTATGTAATACAAAAAAATCCATTATCCATTACATTGGACTTTGTAATGTAAAAAATGTCCATTACCCATTACATTGTAATGGGTAATGAAAATATTTCACATTACAAAATGTAATGTAATGAGGAAGGGACATTTTTTACATTACTGAATGTAATGTAATGGGCAATAAAAACGCGAATTCATTACAAAATATAATGCATTATTTGCCACCCTGGTCCAAGTCAATGCTGCGTGAGAGATTGCCGTAGGTGCGAACCGTTCGCCTTCTCACAATAGGAAGCCTTGTAACAATTTCACCACTCGATCGGAGGTTCCTCGTACTTACCGATCTCACATGCCACGTCGTGTCGTTGAAGGTGCGCTTACCGGATTGGCGGGTGGTTTCGGTGTTACCGGAGGCGCTCATCGTTTCTGGACGCATCGGACTTACAAAGCCAACACGCAGCTCAGAATGATTCTAGCCGCTTGTTATCTCACAGCTGGAATGGTGAGAAAACTTTGTCTTCGTTGAAATCAAATTTTAATCAAAAGTCGAGCGCGCTCTATGACCGCCGAGTGAATAAAAAGCCGCAACTACCTACCGATCTTCCGTGCTGTATCGAAATAATAATGACGACAGAACTCAATCTTCGACTGGGTGAGGGACCACAGAGTGCACCACAAATTTTCGGAAACCGACGCTGATCCGCACAACTCCCACCGTGGCTTTTTCTTCAGTCACGTTGGCTGGCTCATGATGAAGAAACATCCCGAAGTCGTCAGACGTGGCAAACAAGTAGACATGACCGACATCGTGGAGGATCCCGTCGCCGCATTCGTCGATAGGTGAGTCTCGTTCACAATTAGCCGCCTTCGGGCTGACCGAGGCAAGAACCGAGGCAGCCGCGCGCGGCACCGCCTCGGTCCACGTGGACCTGCCTCGCTCACTCGTTGCCGCGTTACAAGCACTAGCATCATCCTCGTAAAATTGTGCACTGCGTTGCCAAAGCCAGTTTCTCGTAACAGGCGATTTCGGTATTTCATCCTATTTTTAAATAATATCCTTCCGGATACATTTCTTGTCCTTCGTTAAATATCGATGTATTACCAAAAAAAGCTACTGTGGAAACTGAGTCCATTTGAGCTTTTGAGGATACTGACACGCCTCGAATAACTTATTTACCGGACTTGCCGCGCGAGGATGCCTCATTACGATTTACCGCGAGCCCGAGGCTGCCTCGCCCGAAGCTGCCTCCCGAGGCTGCCTCGCCCAAAGCTGCTTCGCGAGGCTGCCTCGCCTGAAGCTGCCTCGCCTGAAGCTGCCTCGCGAGGCTGCCTCGCCCGAAGCTGCCTCGCGAGGCTGCCTCGCCCGAAGCTGCCTCGCGAGGCTGCCTCGCCCGAAGTTGCCTTGCGAGGCTGCCTCGCCCGAAGCTGCCTCGCGAGGCTGCCTCGCCCGAAGCTGCTTCGCGAGGCTGCCTCGCCTGAAGCTGCCTCGCGAGGCTGCCTCGCCCGAAGCTGCCTCGCGAGGCTGCCTCGCCTGAAGCTGCCTCGCGAACTGCCTCACCCGAAGTTGCCTCGCCCGAGGCTGCCTCGCGAGGCGACTCGGTCAATCTGAACGCGGCTATTCAAAAGAAAGAAAACAAAGTTTCAAAAACTCGTCACCACCGGCGATTCTGAATGAAAAATCAAATGTTCATTTCGTGCACTTCAGCCACTTTACGAGATTGAAGCTGCTCTTTTGCTTCGTGCTGCCGACGATCATTCCCATTTACTGCTGGAACGAGGACGTTTGGATGACCATTGTGTCCCAAGTTTTTATTCGCTATCCCTTCACCATCAACGCGACTTGGTCGGTCAATAGCTTCGCTCATTTCTTCGGGACTCACGAATACGACAAGTAAGTGCGATCTCCTTTATCTTCATCCCTCGTCGTGTCGCAATTAGATCCGCAATTACAACTGACGATATGCAAATTGTGTAATCATAGTCTCGACGAACAATCGTCAATCGTATTTCCCATCGATCTCCCCAAACTCGCAATTATTGCTTTTTTAAATCTGGAGGCACGATGGCGCAACGCTTTGCAATAACTGACGAGCCACATATGGCGCCTCGGCAATCTTCGACCTGACTGTTTGAATTCCATTTAAATTTTGAATGAAGGCATAACCGACGAGAGAGAGAGAGAGTTATCTCGGTTATGAAACATTCTTGGCCAACCGTCAGCGACATTTCATAGGCATATAAATACGAATAAAAACGTTGCGCAATCGAATGTAAATAAATCATTGACTTCCTCAGGACTATTCGTCCGGCGGAGAACAAATGGGTAGCTTTCACCGCAATGGGAGAGGGATGGCACAATTATCATCACGCTTTCCCCTGGGATTACAAGGCGGCCGAGCTCGGCAATTATCGTCTAAACATAACGACAATGATGATCGATGGATTCGCAAAAATTGGCTGGGCTACCGATCTCAAAACGGCCTCCGAACAGCTCGTCCAAAAAGTTACGGAAAATCGAGGCGACGGCGGTCATCCCCGCTGGGGAAAAGTTGTAAAATAGAATTTTTCTACGTTGCGCGAGAGGGAACGCTGTGATTATATGCATACGTGTGTGTGTGTGTGTTTTTTTGTGTGCGTGTGTGTGTGTGTGCGTATATGAGCCTATGAGGGACGAGGAAAATCTCGTCAGTCTTCGATGTGTGTATATATATATAAACGTGTAACTAAATATTATGATGGATGTCCACTTTCTCTGCAGCGTGTATCAGATTGGGTAATCCTGCCTTTTAAGGGGTTTTCTCAATTTAGGTACTGAAAAAGGTTATTTTCATGTTTTTCTTTATAGGTTTATATTATAGATGCGGATATAAAAGTTGTTAGACTTAAGGCCTTAGGCCACTCTAGAGGCCGAAAAAATTGGCTTTTTGGGGATTTCTTTTTTCAGTAACTACGAAATAAATCGAGATTACAAAAAAGGGTGTTTATCATACATATCAGTGACTTTATACAATAATTTTTTTAAAGCGATTAATTTCAAAATGGCGGCTGTGCAGTGTTTATCTCAAAACTGCATTTTTTTTTAGTTGGCCGGAAACATAACTCAGACAATTTTCAACCGATTCATTTGAAATGTTGAAAAATATCTTGAAAAATACATTTTCTATGGAAGTACGTAGGATTTTTTTTTGTATTGCATAGTTCATTTGTTATTAACAATTATCTGACGATTTTTTAAGCAAATTTTTCACTTTCTAAAAATTTGCCTAAAAAAATCGTAATTTGTGGATAAAAAAAAGTTTGCATTCAGTCAAAAAACGGCTATGTACTTTTTTAAATAATGTGATTGTGAAGCTACAGTGAAAATCTTAAAGCAATTCATCGAACGGTTTTCGCGCAGCGTTCCCGCCCAGTTTGAAAAACGTGATTTCAAGAGAAAACGCGTTTAAAATTTTATAAGTACTTAAACGTTTGAAAATTTCGTTTTACCGCTAATCCGCGATGTCTGCATCGTACATTTGGCCAGCTATATTGATACTATTTTCCTCCTATTTCTTCCTGGTCAATTTTGAGAACAATCGATTTTTTTCTCAAAATTCTAGAGTGGTTTTATCCCTTGAGTGTAAAAACTTTTATATCAATATCTAAAATATAAAACTATGAAGAAAAAAAAATAAAAATAGCCTTTTTTAGGGCCTAAAGTGAGAAGACCCCTTAATTGTATGCCAACGAGATTTGGCACTGCAGAACACTGCGACCGTTCTTCAGATGAATATTTCGCAAACAGCGTCCCTTTTTCTTCTCTTTGATCTTCCTCTTCTTCTTAAACAGGTTCATCCCATGTGACAGCTACTTTTTTCCCTTTTTTGGGAATTTTCTTTTGACGAGCCATTGAAACTATCTTTGAATCTTTACCACACTTTTATTAACTTTTTTTACAGTCCCTCGAAATTTTGTCAAACAAAAATAACGACTCGAATCGACTCGTACTTTCGTGATTTTTTATTTATTTTTTTCGACTTTTTCAGCTTAAGGGGTTAGGCCACTCGAGAGGCCGAAAAAATAGGCTTTTTGAGGATTTTATTCAGAAAAACTACAAAATGAATCGAGATTTCAAAAAAGGGTGTTTATGTATGATAAACACCCTGTTTTGTAATCTCGATTTATTTTGTAGTTTTTCTGTAAAAAAATCCCCAAAAAGCCTATTTTTTCGGCCTCCAAAGTGGCTTAAGGCCTTAAAAAAACTATGGCAGATATCAGAAATATTCTAGCTCGGGTGAGAATTATGTGCTGAACAATCAAAATTTTAGCGAAATCCGTTCAATGGTTTTTGAGATATCGTGGAAGCAAATTTGAAAAATACAGTTTTGAGAAAAACGCTTCTCAAAATTCAAATACGGTTTACACGCCATACGCGCGTATTTTTGCAATGTGTGCAAAAAAACATTTTTCGATTTTTCGGACCTGTCACACGGGATGACCGCCTTGAGTCATCGTTTTGTCATTGAACTACTTTCGTCCGAGTGGCGCGTGTTCGTTTTTTTTCCGACCTATGAATTTGAAGAACGCCCGCAGCGGATTTCACCGAAGAATGTCGAAAGTCACGGATTTTTCACACGTATATGTGTTGGAGTAAAAACTCCGAAGCTATGATGAAACACGAGCGACGTCGTTTGCGAGCAAGGAGAAATACGAAATTTTTGGAATTACGTAAGAATTTTTTTCAATTCGCCATTTTTTGGAAGAAGCTTTTCTAGAATGCCGAAAATTGAATTTTTTCTCTTAAAAACTATAGCAACCTTAAGGTTGATTTTATTCTTTAACATTCACGGTGTGCGAGGCTCCAACGTCCTTCGATTGTGGCTTTCTTTGATCGAGCTTCGTAGAACGTCTATATTCATTTCGATGTTGCAACGACGCAATTATCGCAGCGACAATAAAAAAAGATTACTTTTTCACGCAGCCGAATGGCAAATTGGACAAACGTTATACGGATATAACTAACGATAGATCGCGAGTGCTATACATAATATACATCGAATGTTTGTAGTCATTACGTTGTTGACAAATCCACGATATTTACGCAACATTTTAATGGAATATTTATTTGATTACGTATTTGTATCTCTGTCCGATCATGCTTCGTATCTCGTTGCCAAAGTGCCGTAATTCTCACACGAGACAATTATGCGATGGGTCTTCCAAACTTACCAAGCCTCGATCAAGATCATACCATCCTGGCGAGTGACCCTCCTATGGTTTTCAATACCATAGTTTAGAAAAGTCCGACGCTGATTTTCGTTTGCCAAGTCCTAACGGATGTATGTATAAATATATCTGGGAACTGTTTGTTTTTTATGTTTATTACTGTTTAAGAGCAATTTTTCCTATTGTAATAGCTGAGTAATAAATTATTGTATATCTGCCGCAAGTACGTCGATCCTGTTGGACCTCGAGCATTTCATTGTTTGAAAAAAAAAGCAATTCGCCCATTGCAATCCTAAGCGACGATTCAAAGTTTCCCGCCAAACGACGAGAGAAAAAACAAATGGACTACTTCCGGTGATGCGGACCGCCATCTTTCCACTTCTTTCCACATACATGCATCGTGTGGATTTTATCAACGCGTTAACGTCGACGAGTTCACGCGAGCCACAACTCAATCGAATCTTTACGTAATTTGTTCAAAACGGCTTGTTCTTTATCGCGCCGGAAAATCTTTCTGGCTTGCGTCGTAAGCGAACTCTCCGATCGCAAAGTTTCCATGCGCGCGATCCGCCCGAGTGTGTACACGCCACGGTCTTACATACAGGTCTTGCAACGAAGCCAAATTTTCATGGCGCGAGCTGGCACGCTTATGGGCTCCACTTTTTGATTCACTAGGCGCCGCTACGCGTCGCCACTAGCGAGGGGAAGTGCTTACCCCCTTACCTCTTGCCGGTGAATAGGACCAGGTAGCAATTTCCAAATAGTTGTCCAAAAGTTGTCCAAATGGGCACCGAATGTCCGCTTGGACGTGACCTGTAAGTTATCATGTGCCCAACAGTTATCTTTTGCGATGATTGTTAACTTTAAGACAACTTCCGGGCGGACATTTGGTACCCATTTAGCCGACTTTTGGACAACTTTTTGAAAATTGCTACTTGGGGGGCCAAGGTATTTACGTCTGTTTTTGTGGCGCGATTGTCGAAATAACCTTTTCATATGCGACCATATACCACGAGGTTCTACGCGATTTACCGTCATACATTTTTTATCGTGTTTTTACGCATAAAGGTGACTTTTTTTTGGTAGTAAGGTAAATGTCCCAATTATTGAACAGGTCCCAACTATTGAACACTATCTTGTATTTTGATTATTTCTCAATCACTTGCATACATTTACTTATTTATAAAAATGTCATTACATATATCGAACTTTTAGCTATCGAAATGTTACCTTACTTGTGCAAAAAAAGCTTTAATTAATAGAGAAAAAAATTATTTAATCAGCAACGGTGACCCGATTTGACGTCTTGTGGTAACTGCTTATCGTTTTTGCTAAGACGCGCCGCTTCATGCGTAAATAAAAAATTCAAAAACTGTAGCATCTCAAAAAGTAAAGGCGTTTCAGGTTCCTCAGAACATTTCTTACAAATAACAATTTTTATGAAAACTTTTCATTTAATTATTTGTTAAAAAATACGGTGTTCGATCATTGGGACATAGAAAATGCAGTGTGTCCCAATTATTGAACACTCGAATTCTCCAAGATGGCGTCATTAAACCCATTAAAACATCGAGACAGTTAACGTGTGACAGGTCGCGTGAATCGCATTTATTCAAACAAAAACTGTAAGTTCCTGAATAAACTTACCTTTATTCTTTTAATAATAACTCTGAGATCGACAAATATATTTTTTATTTGTATTTTTGTGCAATAAACATAAAAAGAAAAGTAAAAAGAGAATATAACCTAAATGTACCCTAAAAATACGAATGTTATGTTGAATATTTTTTTCTCTCCGATATTTCAGGGTGCCAAGCTGCGACAAAATCAAATAAAAACAGAATATAAAAACGAGGAAGCTGAAAATAAAAATAAAATAAAGTTCGAGTTGAAAAGCAAAAATAAATCAAAGGCGAATGAACCAAAAACCTGTCAAAAGAGACTAAATATATATTTTTGTATTTTTACATGATTAATAAAAGATTATTTAAGTGTTTGATTTTGCTTTTATTTCTTAATATTGTACCGAAAATAATATTTTCAGAACGGAAAAAGAATTCTCGAGAGTGTTCAATAACTGGGACATGCCTGTTCAATATTAGGGACATAGGCACTTCCAGTGTTCAATAATTTGGGCATGCTTCACATTGTTATTCTTTTTTTTAATTTAAAATCATCTAAAAATAATTTTAAGAGTGATTTTTCGAAAGTAAAAATATCACAGTATCATTTGAACACGAAAGCGATGCTTTTTCTTGATTTTATATATTTTTTTCTCACCGAATTCAATCCCCCAGATCCTTAGCTGTTCAATAATTAGGACATTTACCTTATTTTAAAAAAAATGTGAAATGGATAAGGTTTGCGCGGTTCACAATTGTAAAACGGGGTACAAAAGTTTTAAGCAAAAATACTCCGTATTTCGAGTGCCCAGAAACGTCGAACGATACAATAAATGGCTCGGTGCTATTCCGGGACTGAAAGATTCTCAGTACGTGTGTGAAAAACATTTCGAAGAACGATGTATTCTAATACATAGGAGAAAAAAAGTATGTAAATGGTCGTAAATTAAGTCATGTGAAAAATGATAATTCGCATATTTACCCCTTATCCTAATAAATTGTGAGAAAGAAACGGTAATAAACACTTACCTCTTTGACGATACCCTGAAAAACGCAGAATGTGTAGACCAAAAAGTTAGTTATTGCGACAATTAAAAGATCATTATGTTAAAAAACAGTTTGTTCAATAACTGCGCCACCATAAGGAATTAGTTTTAAAATGCCTGAGCTGGAATTAAAATTTAGCCAAATGACGCAATCATCTAAATATTGATATAAATTCGTAAAATCACAAGGAAAAAAAGTGTACCCACAGCGGAAAACTATCTTCATACTGCTACTTACATCAATAAACACCCAAAATAAAATATAGTGCAAAATGAACAGATATGTGCTGTTATAAATTCACGTATTCAAAAAATTTTCAGTTTTTTTTTCGATAAATGTTGTCATCTTTTTTTTTAATGAACGCATTATTTTTCATTGGTTTCGTATATTATGCAATTTACACGACAGTACGGTAAATTAAGATAGGGCAAACGGCGCACGTGCTGCGGTCATGAGGGAAAAGGACAGAAGAGCTGTTTCTCTCTTCGTCGCACACGACTTTCCCTTGCCGTCACGCACCAAGCGGCAGAAATCGGAATAAAAAACAGAGCCGCTAAGGGCGTCTACCCCCACTACCGCCGTTGTCAGACCTGTACGTAAGACCGTGGTACATGCAGAGTTGCCAGATTGGGCTGTAGACCGCGATTTGGGCTATCTTAGGAGGCCATTTCGCGGTCCAAATTTTTTTTAACGCGCTAAAGCGCGATTTAGGCTGTATGCGAAAATTAAATGGCTTTTCCTAGGCTCTTAGACCATATAACTACAGGACGTGCCTTGCATAGTTCGCTTCAAACAAAACCATCCGCACATTTTTACAGGAAGTGAGGAAATACACACATACACACAATTTACTACGGTCACAAATTATCATCACGTATTTACTCACTCACATAAGAAACATATCATCACATAACATAATACAGCACGCTAACAAAACGATTATACAAAAATCGTGTTCTTTTTTACACACTATACGTATGTGTGCGCCAAAATAGAAGAATAGTGGAGCACCCAAGTCGATAACGCAATCGTTAACAACTATTTTATGGAGGTAACTTTCATTATGGGTTTTAGAGTAATATGTTTTATAGCTATAAATAATTGAAGGTAGTGAATTCACATTTATTAAAATCTTAAATAAAAATATACAATTATACAGCCATCGAGTCATTGTTATGTGATTCACATGGTGTGATTTAAAGTTTCTATGAAATTGCGTCATGGACACAAAAAGCCTATTATTGTCCCGCTTGAATCCATGGTCACAGACAACACGAATTTTAAATTTATGATTATGAATTGGAGGAAAAGTAAACTTCAAATGTAAAAAAGAAAAACTGTTTATTAATCACGTATCATATAATAAAAATACATAACGAACGACCAACATAAAAAAGCATTTTCCTTCAGCCCGATATACTCATATACCCCCGCGTCCTCTTCTCAGCCGACAAGGGAAGCTGAGTTCAACTTGAATCCGGATGATCCGGACTCCGGCCCTGTCCCTGCCCTCGAGAATGTGCCAAAGAATATTGATGTACCGGAGATTCAAATTTCGAATGCAGAGAACCTGCTAAACGAATTTTATGTTTCTCTGATGGACATGGTTGATTTAGATTTCTCGAGAACGTAAAGATATTTACTTTAATATTCTTATTCATATATCATATATGAGACTGTGATTGAAACTGGGTGATTTTTGTACTAGTATAATCTCAAGGAATCAGTATTTGTTTATTTATGTGATTGTTTTAGCCTGCTACAAAGTACAGATATTTGATGTTCGATTTTTAAATAATTAAAAAAATAATTCAATTTCTAACTTATATCGGTGCTTTTCCTTCATGACCGACCAAAACCACGAATTTGGGCTAAATGCGAGCTTTCACCGCGCCATTTGAGCTTCGTAAAGTCCCGCGGTTTTTGGGCTACACAAGCGGCGTCTGGCGGCGGTTTTGCTCACTACACGTCTGGCAACTCTGTGTACATGCGCTCCAATATTTTCGTCATACGATAATCAGTGTGACATGAATCATTATTCGACGTATGTTTTTCGTATTTTATGTTTTCTTTTTTCATCCGTGAAGCGTGAAACGCTGCGTTCCGCCGTGACCGCAAGGAAGATAAAGTACGTTCGATAAATAAAGCCAGTTTGCGTCGTTCAAGGCGAATCAAAGTATCGCGGAGCGTTCAAGTAAGCGAGATGTGTTTTCCTGCGTGAAATGTCATTTCGGTCAGCTTGAACGTCGCTTTCGCCCCTACCACCACATTCCCCGTCGTAATTAAAGATCGCGATTTTATTCGATCCCATTTCTCTGCACGGATCTTTCGATCCGTCTCGACCAATTGAACTTTGTTCAAGAAACGCCATTATCTCGAGGCATTGCCAACTTTTTGAGGGTTATTTTGTTTTCTAGAATTTTTCACACGCGCCATTTCGTGAAAAAAAAAACGTCACGCGTAGTTTGAGGTTAGGAATGTTCTTTCGTGTGCGAAACGTCCGGTAATAAAAAAAAAACTGAGAAAAAATACATTTTTTCACCCAACGAATGCCATTCCTGTAATTTTTGGGTGTCTGATTCGAAGGTTTGTTTGGATTGGATTTGTCCTATCGAATGTGTTTTCAATTCCTCCGTCGAGTTCCGAGTGTTGAAATGAGCACTTTCTTTGGATATCCAGCTGGAACTCTAACGAATGCAGTGAAATCGACCGCAGACACATTCCCAATTATTCGTAGCAGACTGCGCCACGCTTCTCGAATTTTCCTTTTTTTCTTTTCAAAACCACGCGGCGATAGAAACTTCCCATTTCAACTCTTATCCAACGCATCGAAAGCTCTCAAGGCCTTAGACCACAGTAAAGGGTATAAAATCATGTGCGAATTTAACCACTTTTTTTCGTATGAAAAAGCGATTTACTCAAAATTAATTACACATCTATTTAGTATGAATATGCTGTTAGAAAATATATTTTTTTTTTCGATGTACAAAATGGCTGACTACTAATATTTTCATCTTTTTTTTAGGCGCTCCCCGGTGTGGCACTCAGCATCCACAATTCTTTACCTAGAACAAAAAACAAAAATTCTCGTCAATTTACATTAGAATACATAAAGAAGTACGTACGGAATTTAAAAAATATTGTTTTATTGAAAAGTTGTAGGTATTTGAACGTGAGGAAAAGGTAGGGGTTTCAGCGTGAAAAAAAAACACTTTTTTGCGAATTTTTTTCATCTATATGGATAGAGTAAATTTATTGAAACCTTTTGTACATTGTTAAGTCCCGAGTAAAAAATGAATCTATATAATCATATATAATTGTATACAAAAATTGGCCCGATAGAATTGTATACAATTGTATATGATCAATTAATATACAATTATATATGATTATATATATATATATATATATATAATCATATATAATTGTATATTAATTGATCATATACAATTGTATATAAAAATTGGCCCGATAGTATTGTATACAATTGTATATGATCAATTAATATACAATTATATATGATTATATATATATATATATATATATATATCTTGTTGTCACCGGCTTGTTTGTGGATATTTTTGCGTACAAATTTCATGGAATATTCGTGAAATGACACCCCGAGTAAAAATGAATATATATAATCATATATAATTGTATACAAAAATTGGCCCGATAGAATTGTATACAATTGTATATGATCAATTAATATACAATTATATATGATTATATATATATATATACAATCATATATAATTGTACATATGATTGTATATATATTGTATTGTATATATTGTATATATATATATTGTATTGTATATATATATATTGTATATATTGTGTATATATTGATTATATATATATATATACAATCATATATAATTGTATACAATCATATACAATTCTATCGGGCCAATTTTTGTATACAATTATATATGATTATATATATTCATTTTTACTCGGGGTGTCATTTCACGAACATTCCATGAAATTTGTACGCAAAAATATCCACAAACAAGCCGGTGACAAAGCTTTTCCAAGAACGCGTTTGGAAAAACACGATTTGCGATGTTCACCGTATCTCAGCTAGAAATTATCTGAAATCAAGTACCACGTAAATTTAGTCAAAGTATCATCGAATCCTCTCCCCAACAGTATTTGATATATTTTTTTCACTTCTAAATTTTTGGTGGTCATGTAAAGTGAAAAGTGCTATTTTTCACGAAAAATTCCGCCATTTTGGGGGTGCAAAACCTCCTCAATGTAAAAAATATTGCAAACTAACCGTTGGGGGACGTATTTTATATGTAGAAAGTGTGTACCAAGTTTGAAATAAATCGGTCATGTAGTTTTCAAATGGCGGTGAACACCGACTTTGAAAAAGTAGTTTCGAAAAAAACGCCGCACCGACTTGTTTGTGGATATTTTCGCGTACAAATTTCACGGAATGTTCTTGAAATGACACTTAACAATGTACAAAAGGTTTCAATAATTTTACTCTATTCATATAGATGGAAAAAATTCGTAAAAGTGTTTTTTTTTTAAACTAAAACCCCTACCCTCCCCTTAAGAAATGAATTTTCAGTGAAAAATTTCGTTACAACTGCTCATAAAATGAAAATTTTTCGATTAATCGGAAATTCCGTACGTACATCTCCGCGAAATGCAATTAGGAACATAACTTTTAAATTTGAAGTAAATCGAGTGAAAATTGTTGAAGTTATTTGTCACGCCGATTGGAAAAAAGGTGTTTCGAGAAGTTTTGTAATGTTTAAGTTTTGAAATGTGATTAGAATTTTCATTCGTAGTGGTGTTTTCGCGTAAAGTCGATTCCAAGTTAAAATGTCTGCTAAGCCCATCTTACTGTATAAAGAGTCACGGCGTGTTCGTCGCCCGTGACAATGGTGCTCACATTTTCTTTTTATTACTTGGCGTTGAGACGCCGTCGCGTCTCTTGACAAGTAACATCACTTAAGGGGAGATATACACCTAGGAGCCGGAAAAAACGGTCATTTTTGTGAGTTTTTCCAAGGAAAACTATTTGAAATTTCGGATTGGGGTTTTAATTATCTAAAAGTATATACATTCAAAAATATGTTTAATATTCTTTATTCAAAAATATCAAAAATATACAAGGATATTGTATGATCCTTGGAGAGTCGTAAAGAAAATCTGCGTATACGGTACCCACTGGCGTTTCTTCAAAAATCATCTAAAAAAAAACCAAAAAGATTATCAAATTGGATACTATAATGTAGTACTTGTCGTAGCCGATTTTAAGAATATCGATTGATGACAAAATGGCGAACGTGTGAACATAAATAGTGATTTTTGGGCCAAAAATTAGTTATTATTTTGCCTATAAAACAAAAACTAAGTAACGGAAGAAAAAAATCCTATGACGAGTACTAGATAATGGTGTATAGAATAACCACACAAAAACCTCAAGGCAATCGGTTCATTGGTTTTCGAGAAATTTTGGGTACCGATTTGAAAAACGTGGTTTTGAGAAAAACGCGTTTGAAAATTTGGGAATGAATAAATCATGAAATTTGTCAACTTGCATGGAATCATCGATACCAGGCTCATAGTGTAGGTCTTCTACGGTCGACGGAATGTTCATAGCTTCTAAATCCTCGACCTCGACCATCTAGGTGTATATCTCTACTTAATTACACACCTATTTAGTATGAATATCAAGCTGTTAGAAAATATATACATATATTTTTTTCTATGTACAAAATGGCCGACTACTAATTTTTTTCTTTTGTTTTTTAGGTGCTCCGTGGTGTGACATACCATCCACAATTTATTACCTAGAACAAAAAACAAAAATTCTCGTCAATCTACATTAGAATACCCAGAGAAGTACGTACGGAATTAAAAAAATATTGTTCTATCCAAAAGTTGTAGGTATAAGAAGTACAACTTTGCAGTGACCGTTTTTTTTTTCAAAAGTTTAAGGCTTTATTATAAAAAAGTGGCTACATATTTTTAAATCAAAGTACTGCCCGTCGCTAGCTACGACCTCGGCCCATCTTTCAGGTAGCATTCGAATCCCGCGTCGATAAAAGTCTTGGTCCTTGGAGGCAATCCAGGAATCGACCCAATTTTTGACTTCTTCGTAAGTACCGAAGTGCTGGTCAGCCAAATCGTGTGCCATTGACCGGAACAAGTGATAGTCGGAAGGGGCAATGTCTGGAGAGTACGGCGGGTGGGATAAAACCTCCCATTTCAGCGTTTCCAAGTACTTTTTCACGACATTTGCAACATGGGGTCGGGCATTGTCATGCTGCAGTATCACCTTGTCATGTCTTTCGTTGAATTGTGGCCGTTTCTCTTTGAGTGCCTTACTCAAGCGCATCAACTGACGTCGGTAGAGTTCCCCTGTGATGGTTTCGGATGGTTTGAGCAGCTCATAGTACACAACGCCCAGCTGGTCCCACCAGATACACAGCATCACTTTGGATCCGTGAATATTCGGTTTGGGCGTCGATGACGGAATATGACCAGGCAGTCCCCATGATTTTCGGCGTTTAGGATTATCGTAGTGAACCCACTTTTCATCTTCAGTCACAATCCGGTGCAAAAATCCCTTCCTTTGTTGTCTTTGGAGCAGTTGTTCACAGGTGATAAATCGGCGCTCGATGTCTCGCGGCTTCAACTCATGCGGGACCCAGTTTCCTTGCTTTTGGATCATACCCATATCCCGGAGACGTTTTGAAAATAGCCTCTAGTTTAAAATGCCACGTTTTTATTGAGCTAGGGCCAATACTTCGGCCGCAGTGGCTCTCTAAGTAAAACGGTCACTGCAAACTTGTACTCCTAATATTTGAACTCAAGAAATGAATATCCAGTGAAAAATTTCGTTACAACCGCTCATAAAATCCAAAGTTTTCGATTAATCAGAAATTCCGTACATCTCTGCGAAAATGCAATTAGGAACATAACTTTTGAATTCAAAGTAAACCGAGTGAGAATTGTTGAAGTTATTTGTCAGGCCAATTGGAAAAAAGCCGTTTCGAGAAGTTTCCAGTAATCGGCCATTTTGTAACTCGAAAAAAAAATACATTTTAAAAATAGATGTGTAATTGATGTTACGAGTGAATCACTTTTTTTCATACGAAAAAAAAATTGTTATATTCGCACATGATTTTATACCCGCTACTACAACCCAAGGCCTTAAGGAGTAAGGCCACTGTAACGGCCCAAAAAAAAAGGTTTTTTCACTAATTTTTTGCTCCCGAAATTGAAGGTATTAGAAAAAAAAATTTTAATGGTGTTATCGGGCATACATTAAACTTTATTATAAAATTTTTTTACAGTAAAAAAAACAAAATGGCGGTTCCACAGCTATCTTCCCGGGACATGTTTTGCTTCCAGGGCTCCGCGGCACGCAGCACCACTGGTGCACTTTTGAATCTAGAACAAAAAAAAACCATTAATCTAGAGGGCTATAGCTAGAGAATGTCGATCGGATTTTAAAAAGTATCAATTTTTGTGGATTTGGCGTGCGTTTGAAAAAAAAAATTGATTTTTGACGAAAAAAACGGCAAGTTTTTTGTTAATAAAAAATCAATAAATAAAGATCTTGAAAATTCCGATCGACATTCTCAAGATAATGTAAATGTTCACATCTGGTTAAAATTTCAAGTAAAAAAAATGAAAATTGTTCGAGTTATGCTGCGTGCCATTTTGAAAAACCATGTTTCGAGAAAAACGCGTTTAAAGTTTTGCGAATAGTTTTTTATTGGAAAAAATTTAAAAAAGAAGTTAAAAGGATTTAAACTATTTTTAAACTAGAGGGTTTAAACTATTTTTTAAGCCAATAAAAAAAAATCGATTTTTCAAAAAATTTACAGTGGCCTTACCCCTTAAAGCAAAAATTCCTTCGCAACCGCGTAACCAAAGTTCGTTTACTTCGGCAGGCAATGCAGCGCCAAATTGCCGCGTGATTGATGGAAGAGCGAGTATCGCGCGAGGCAACAGGACGAAAGAAAGGACTCGACGATGTACTGTCTACAGTGGTTGATACCGGTCTTGCTGATACCGAAGCCGATGAATCCGGCGTTGCTGCAGACCCACGTTATGTTCATGGTCCTCTACCTCATCGGCTTCGTTCTCGAGCACAAGCCGTGCAACATCTGCAGCATCGTTTTTCTCGCCGCTGTGTTTCTCATATGTTACAGCGGCATCGGTAACTGCCTCTTTTGGAGCAACAACTGCGACGCCCTAAAGTGCGACGTACAATGACGCCCGTCGCGTCTTCCTCGATTATTCCGTTCGTAAGCTTTCACGACGATAGAGATACCGCGCGCGTCGCGCATCACTGACGCGCTAACGCAATCGAGGTGGACGGTGGGGGGCCGATAGCGCGTTGATTGTACGCGTCGAGAGAAATCGTGCGAAAGTGCATTGTGCGTTGACAAATTTACGAAGACATGCGGACGACGATGAGCTCGTAGCTTCGATCGGATGTGAAAAATCCTCAGTCGCTTTCTGCTAATAGCGAGTGGTTGATAACGGAGATATCGATTGTACGTACGGTTGAATATATATATATATAAATATATATATACACGCCGTCAGAAAAACAGACGAAAATCTGACTATCGATCATTTCAATTTCTTCTCCTGACTTCCTAGGTAAAATCTGTGATTCCTCGTGGTAACGACGCGCGACGATATATTTTACTTTTGCAAAGCCAGGCCGAGTTGCGACTCGTCGAAGTGCAAACTTCGTCGGGAGTAGCGGCGAGGTCTTCTCGTTCCGCGATTGAATATCTCTCGCAATCGTATTTTAGTCTACCGTGTGGTAGGGGAACGTTTGTTGTAACACGCCGAAAATTATTGCGAACGATTGGACAATGTTTGTAAATTGTACGTTCTTGACACACACGCGAGACCTCGAAAACGTGAAGTTTGCTTTTTCTTGTTTCTTTCGTGTTGCGCAACGTGGAGCGTCTTTGTGAGAACTTGTTATCTGTTCAAATGCTCTCGCGCGCGTGTACACGTGTGAAAGGATATGTAATAGTTTGTTGATTACGTGAAATAAGTGTAACTTATATTGCTCGGGCATACGGCACGATGAATTAGACTGCAAATAAAATATTTTTATAATAAAGTGAAGGTTTTGAAAGAAAAGTAAACGATTGTGTATTTATTGCAGTTCGTATGTGTCGAACGTGGCGACGTTCGCGTCAGCTGCACGAAGCTACGTTTTCCGCGCCAATATTAGCAGGGAGACCAAAGTAAAGGAGTGGACACTCCATGGGAGATAAGCAGCGAAAGACGGCCTCAAAATCCCGACTTTTAAGTGACCGCAAGGGGCGCTGCGAACGCAATTCCCCGATGTATAGTAATACGAGGGTGGGGTGAAAAGTTTCCGGCCTGACCAAGAGATGGTGCCACTAGGTCTAGTTTTGGAGCGGCGTCCTACAGTACCATTCCTACCGAGCTTGTATGTACAGTTTCAGCCCAATCGCTACGTTAGTTTGCGTTTGAGAGCACATTGCGCGAGACGCTTCCGTTGTTTTCGTAAAAATGGAAAAATTGGAAAAACGTACTGTCATCAAATACTTCCATTTAAAAGGTTTTACACCAAAACAAATAAAAGAAGAGATGGATTCAGCACTAGGAGACTCCTCCCCATCATATTCAACTATTAAGCAGTGGGTTTTTGAATTTAAAATGGGTCGTGTGAGCACCCCTGACGAGCCTCGCTCAGGACGGTCCGTTGAAGTCACAACTTCAGAGATGATTGAAAAAATCCATAAAATAGTGTTGGAAGACCGCAGGTTGAAAGTGCATGAGATAGCTGAGACCTGTAGGATGTCAGAT
Organism: Ophion obscuratus; assembly: GCA_964007375.1. Taxonomy (NCBI): domain Eukaryota; kingdom Metazoa; phylum Arthropoda; class Insecta; order Hymenoptera; family Ichneumonidae; genus Ophion; species Ophion obscuratus. The sequence continues at coordinate 82,986,478 of OZ023312.1, read as the reverse complement.
GAACGTGTGCAAAATATTTTGCACAACCATTTGAATATGGAAAAGCTGTGTGGAAGGTGGGTGCCGCGTTTGCTAACGCTCGACCAAAAACTGCTTCGAAAAATTATTTCTACCGACAATTTGGCGCTGTATAGGCGTAATCCAAACGAATTTTTGCATCGATTCATAACTGTTGATGAGACATGGGTCCACCACTACACTCCTGAAAATAAAGAACAGTCAAAACAGTGGGTTGGAAAAGGGGAACCAACCCCAAAGAAGGCAAAAACAATTTTATCGGCAAACAAAGTTATGGCTACTGTTTTTTGGGATGCGAGAGGAATGATATACATTGATTACCTTGAAAAGGGTAAGACTATCATTGGTCAATACTACGCAGAGTTATTGCAACGTTTGAAGCACGAGGTGCAAATTAAACGACCTCATATGGCTAAGAAAAAAGTTTTGTTTCATCACGAAAACGCACCAGCGCATTCGTCGATTGTTGCCATGTCCAAAATCCACGAATTGAAGTTTGAATTGATGCCGCATCCTCCCTACTCTCCAGGCTTAGACCCCAGCGACTATTACCTGTTTCTTAACCTCAAAAAATGGCTTGGCGGAAAAAGATTTAAGAGCAATGAAGAAGTTATCGAAGCTGTAAATCAGTATTTTAGGGAGCTTGACGAATCTACGTTTAAAACTGGTATAACTAAATTAGAACACCGTTATGAGAAATGTATCAGTGTTGATGGAGATTATGTTGAAAAATAAAGCAAAAAAAAATTTTTAAACATCGTTTTTCTTGGTGAGGCCGGAAACTTTTCACCCCACCCTCGTACTTGTAGCTGAAGGTTCTAGGCATGCGCAATAGAGGAAAGTTGTGAAAATCGAGATTTGCGTCTTTTCGGTCATTTTCCTTTCACCTTGGCGTTACTTGAATGATCCCGGATTTCTTGAGTGTGAAAAGTTTTGAAAAAGTGTGTGTCTTGTAAAAAGTTCTCATTTTTACGAAACGAGATAGGCGGTTGAAAAAAGTATGTTTTTATTATTTATTAATTTAACTATTAAAGAACATAAAACATCACCGACGAAATTCTAAGCCCACAAGAGCAAGTAGGACCAATTTGTGTCAATGCTTATTGAATTATTTTGGAGTGACAAGTTTGAAAGAGAATGTTCTTGTGAGATCGAAGTTTCTTCGGTGATTTTTCAAATATTGAAAAGAATTTTCGAAACATTTTTTTCATTTCAATCACAAAAAGAAGGATGGGAATGCGAACAACATCCATTTTTGCAGTGCCTAAGGTAAGATATGTTGAAACTCAACTAGGGTAGTAGGTTCATCAATTTTTACGAGTTACATTTATAGCTTTAAAACAATTTTTTGAATCAGTGCAACACGCGACTCCATGAATGGAGCAAGGCTCTTGGTTTCGCAATGGAAAAACCCACTTTGTTTGTGAGCGTCACTTCGCAGACAAATATATTAAAAAGAGTGATGATTTCATAATCAATGGAACAAAGCAATCGATACCACAAGATCACTGGACGCTCTTGGACGACGCTTGATGATGCGGATGACTTCGCCCTCTATGAAACTCAACTCCTTTAGAAACTGGGCCTTCTACGGATACAGCAACGCTTCCATGATGTCCTCCTAATTTTGTCATCATCGTTTTTTTTTTTTGGTATTGCATGACATTTGCAAACTTGTACTATACTAACATTTAGTTTTTTTCTTTTTGCGAGCGTTCAGTTATATTTTTCGTTTATTATAAAACACAAAAACGATACGTGTTCCCTAGTTGACAGAGCTAATGTGCGGAACCCTGGTTGTAGAAAGTGAGATAATGAGAATGAAAAATGTAAGATTGTTGCATCGCTGAAAAAAATGCACAGAGTCAGATTGAGCTTCAATGCATGACGTACTGGAGGATTTGCAATGTTTTCCATTTTTATTGTTCCAATAATGTTAAGAGCGATCCTGGAAGCGTTCACGCGTGCGATTAACAACGGCAAACGGAAGTGTCACAATGAAAAGTAAACAATATAATTTTGAATAATAAATTGAAATATGGTCCACTGCAAATGAATTAAATAAACAATCTGTACTGTTAACAAGGCGCATTTTGCTGTACGTTATGTCTGTGTAATAATAAATAACTCTCACAATAAATAATAATAATAATCACAAATATTCTATTGTACGAGCGTAATTTTTTAAATAATAAGTTATCTCAATCACACCCATTGTTACTTTGTCTATAATCTTCTATCAAATTTGAAAATGATTCACCGAACGGTTCAATAAATATTTCGTTCTCAAATTATACACATTTAACATTGCCTTTTATAAAACATTAATAAATGTACGCAAAACTTATTTAAAATGTGAGCTTTTATTTATAATTTTTTTACACATCACATAATACTTGATTTTCGAGCATGGATTCAATCCACAGACAACCATGTATAAGTAGCCGACGGAAAGCTAAGCAAGCGAGTATATTTATATATAAGGGAAAGCCGATTGCAACGCCACCTACAACGCTTATTTTCTTTTATTTTGGAGCCACATCGCTAGCACACAATGTACACTCCTTTAAACGCCTGATACACGGTTGACAACCGACGCCCGACAGAGGTGACCCGGGTAGTTTCCAATCATGTAGACAGCGGTTTGCGACCAAATTTCGGTTCACTCAACCGAAATTTGGTCGCAAACCGCTGTCTACATGATTGGAAACTACCCGGGTCACCTCTGTCGGGCGTCGGTTGTCAACCGTGTATCAGGCGTTTTACTCTAGTCGCCCTGATTAGGTTAGAGCGCAAGGAGACTAGAGCACGGTCGTATATCTGTATATCTGTCTGGGCACTCCGTTCAAAAATGCGTGATTCTAAGTGACGCCTCTATTTGCGCATTCCACCGCGGCGCTAGTGAAGGGGAGGCACTTTTGTTTATACTGCGTTTATGGGGCATGGCATGCGCGTTGTGTGGTGACGGTCGTATGTACATGTGGCCTAAGCTCGTTTTGGCGGGGTGATTTCGAGAGAAAAAAACGGTTGAAACAGACGTATATATCGACATCGAAACTCATGTGAAGTTTCGTTCGAATCGGCGACTTTTTAATCGGGAAACGAATCCGAGTCTGCATGCAAGTGTTTCTGTTGTCGAATAATCCCTACAAACTGAGAACGCCGCGCCGAGCATCGGATTCGTTCACGTTCACAGTCCACAGCAGAAGTAGTAGTCCTCAACGGCTTTTTTCGTGCCAAGGGTAGAACATTTTAAAAACTCACCCACTGGGAACGAGTCCGAACAGTCTCTAGATTATTTCGATAATGAAACACAAAACAGAATATGAATGGACCGATTTTCACAATGGATTCGTCTCGGTCCGATAAAAAAAAACGGTTGAAACAGACGTATTTATCGACATCGAAACTCATGTGAATTTTCGTTCGAATCGCCGACTTTCAAATCGGGAAACGAATCCGAGTCTGCATGCAAGTGTTTCTGTTGTCGAATAGTTCCTTCAAACTGAGAACGCCGGGCCGAGCATCGGATTCGTTCACGTTCGTAGTCCACAGCAGCAGTAGGAGTTCTCAATGGCTATTTTCGTGCCGAGGGTGAAACATTTTTTTAAATCACCCACTGGGAACGAGTCCGAACAGTCTCAAGATTATTTCGATAATGAAACACAAAACAGAATATGAATCGACCGGTTTTCAGATTGGATTCGAATCGGTCCAGTAAAAAAAACGGTTGAAACAGGCGTATTTATCAACGTCGAATCTCTTGTGAATTTTCGTTCGAATCGACGACTTTTAAATCGGGTAACGAGTCCGAGTCTGCATGCAAGTGTTTCTGTTGTCGAATAGTCCCTCCAAACTGAGAACGCCGCGCCGAGCATCGGATTTGTTCACGTTCATAGTCCACCGCAGCAGTAGGAGTCCTCAATGGATATTTTCGTGCCGAGGGTAATACATTTTTAAAAATCACCCACTGGGAACGAATCCGAACAGTCTGAAGTTTATTTCGATAATGAAACACAAAACAGAATTTGAATGGACCGTTTTACATATTGGATTCGGCTCGATTCGATAAAAACAAACGGTTGAAACAGGCGTCACGGTTTTTATTCAATACGGAATAACAAAAGATGAAGTGTCTATATGTTGCGATGCCGAAGCGGTGCATGATTCCGGAATGCAGAAATGGATACATAAATAGCCCGGAGCACGTCTCATTATTTAAAATTCCCAATGATGACTACTGATATTTTCTACTACTTTTCTACTACTACTACTAATGAAAGGAATGCGTGCTACACGTAAATTTCGAATATTCTTCTTTTCCGTAAACGAAAAAAAATGTAATTGGATTGAGCGATAGTTAAATCGGCATATCCATGTCAAAGACGATGAGTATCATTAACTAATGGCTCATCGCTCATATTTTCGGTTTATGCTTTTAGTTCTTGTGTTCGACTAATTATTTAGGATGTATTAATTTTTCATCACAGCCACGTGAAGGGAAAGACAATTCGCATATGCGCATACATCCATCGCGCTCTGTCGCACATGCCTCCGAGATAACAGCGCTCTACACTTTTGCGACCAGTTCCGCAAAGAGAGGCGTCGGATAGAAGCACGCTGTGGGGTATACGGAATATACGGGAGTGCCCAGACCTGTATATACGACCGTGACTACTACATATTATCAGTTCCCAAGAACACTAGCGACGCCTGCGGCCGAACTGAGCACTACACCTCTGCGACCGATTGAAAGAACTGTTTGAGTAGATTGAGGGAGTGTCGACTCCTCTCTCTAGTCTCCTTGTTATTGCAGTTCGAAAATGTCGAACGTGGCGACGCCCGCGTCAGATGCACGAAGTTACATGTTCCGCGCCAATTTTAGGTTAAGCGCATACGCGACGAAATTTTGAGGTTAGCGTGATGCAAAATCCCCGCGAGCCACAGTCAAAATTTACCTGCGTGGATTTTCTTTTCTTTTCGTATTGTGAAAAACGACAAAGAATTCGCTGACACGGGGGAAAAGTTTAAACAATATTTACCATGGCCGAAATACCTCTCAGTTTGGCCGAGAAGACTTTCATTCTTCACGGAGTTGACGTAAGAATTTGAAAACAAAAAAAACAAACACGTGTTTACTGTAAACAAATCCAGTCACGGAATTTACATTATTTATTGACAATTGTTTTCTTCTTTATTTCCACAAAATCGATGATCTTACGATATCGCGATAAGAGAAATTGTTTTATTTCCAATGTTTATCGTTCTCGTTACAATAATGCGCAGTATTAACGGACGAACTTCCAACAGGCGGATTTTCGCACCGACGGCAGAAGCAGGTGCGAGTATCGTTCTCTCGAAATTGAAACGAAACTGATGCCCCACACGAATGGCTCGGCGAGACTGAAAATTGGCAACACCGACGTGCTCGTCGGTACCAAAGTCGAGATCGACACGCCGCTGCCCGAAAGGCCGGACGAAGGAAAGATCGAATTTTTCGTCGACTGGTAATGTCTTGTAAGCCGTAATTGCCAATCTCCGATTATGCCTGTAGGGAGAAACTGATTTTGCGTTCTTTGCGCCTAGCTCGGCCAATGCGGCGCCCGAATTTGAAGGCAAAGGTGGTGAAGATCTGGGCACCGAAATCAGTAACATTTTGTCAACAGCTTACCAGTCATTGAACGTTTTGGACCTCAGAAAATTGTGCATCTTACCTCACCACAAATGTTGGAAAATGTTCGTCGATATTTTGGTGAGTTTTGCCGAAAAGATGTGCCGAAAAGCTCGGACTATTGGAGCTTTTTTCGAATACCGGTATTATTTCAATGTCTATAATTTGTAATACCGGAAGACCGGTGTGTCGATATTTTCCGATATTTCTGCGAAACCTTGATTAAAAACGTTGGAAGGTTGGAAGTGAAGATGGAAGTTGTAGAAATAATAGCGTATTGCCAAATCCGAACAAAATGGATAGAAAAAAAAATAACGTTATATTGATAAAATGTGATTAGAATTTCGATTCGTCGCGGCGTTTTCGCGTAATGTCGATTCTTAATTAAAAAGTCTGCTAAATCGTCAATCTACATTGGAATACCTAGAGAAGTACGTACGGAATTTTAAAAATATTGTTTTATTCAAAAGTTGTAGGTATTTGAATGAATTTTCAGTGAGAAAGGCCATAGCCGGGTAAGTAGGGAAAAATTGCCCCCGCATTTTTTCCAGCGAAATTTGGAGTATATTCTGAGGTATAAAAAAAAACGAATTTTCTGAAAATTTCATGCCCGTCAACGCAAGGGTTTTAGAAAAATGAATTTTTTTTAAATATCAAAAGAATTTTTTTTTTCCGGAAACGGTACAGTGGATCGATTTGATTTTTTTGGTACTTGTTCCGATCAAACGTGTTACGAAATAAAATTATAGAACATCTTGCGAAAGATGTTCTATAATTTTGATTTGAAAAAAAATAATGTTCCTTGTTTTATTATTTTTTACTATAATCCACTTGGGGTACAATAGCGAAAATTTTTTCATATAATCTTTGGGTACCTTATTCGATTATACAGGGTGACCCATTTTAATCTTACACCTGAATTTTCTCGAAAAATATTGCTCGGACGAAATATTGTGTGGAACAAAACTTCTAGGGATTGAAGGGGGACGTTTGAAAAAAATTTATTTGAGGAGCCAAAATTCAAAATGGCGGGGTTACAAAGGCTGACATGTTTTTTTCAAACGGAAACATAACTTTTTTTTATTGCCAAAAAATTTGTCAGCTGAAAACTAAAAACTTTTGTTGAAAAATTTTTTTGATAAAGTTCATAGTTTTCAAGTGAGAACATCATTTTCAATTATTTCAGATGTATCCAGGATTTGTGTGTGTGTGTGTGTGTGTTTTTCTACCTATCGTAATCAAAGTTCGTCAAGGATTTAAAGAAACACGTTTTTGGGCCTGAAAATGGCACAAACGCTATTAAAATGGAAAAAAACTATTTTTCATCGATTTTCCTCCAAAATTTTCTCATGAAATATCGTCCAAATTTGAAAACAAAAAAAAACAAAAAAAAACAAAAATTTTCAACAACAAAAATTTGATTCTTTTTTTGTTCAAGTGGGTCATACATTCGAAAATACAACATTGAGCGGCTTGCCGTGAGACATTTAGTCTAATTGTCCGTACCACCGGCATTTGCGTTAGCCAAAGCGTAGGAGGTTGCATGGCTGAGTCTGTTGCAGACCATTCGCGTTACCCAGAACTTGAAAACTATGAACTTTATCAAACGTTCTCACTTGAAAACTATGAACTTTATCAAAAAATTGTTTCAACAAAAGTTTTTAGTTTTCAGCTGACAAATTTTTTGGCAATAAAAAAAAGTTATGTTTCCGTTTGAAAAAAACATGTCAGCCTTTGTAACGCCGCCATTTTGAATTTTGGCTCCTCAAATAAATTTTTTTCAAACGTCCCCCTTCAATCCCTAGAAGTTTTGGTCCACACAATAGTTCGTCCGAGCAATATTTTTCGAGAAAATTCAGGTGTAAGATTAAAATGGGACACCCTGTATAATTTTTCCAAAATGATCGGTTTGGTACGCCACAGTGAAAAAAAAGAAACACACTTTATTGATATATTTTAGTTATATAGATATATAACTAAAATATATCAATAAAATCTGTTTCTTTTTTGTTCACTGTGGCGTACCAAACCGATCATTTTGAAAAAATTATATAATCTAATAAGGTGCCCAAAGACTATATGAAAAAAGTTTCGTTATTGTACCCCAAGTGGATTATAGTAAAAAAATAAATAAAACAAAGGAACATTATTTTTTTTTAAACCCTAATCTTTCGCAAGATGTTCTATAATTTTATTTCGTAACACGTTTGATCGTAACAAGTACCAAAAAAAAATGGAATCGATCCACTGAAGCGTATCCGGAATTTTTATTTTTTTTTTATTTAAAAAAAATTCATTTTTCCAAAACCGCGTTGACGGGGATGAAATTTTCAGAAAATTTTTTTTTTTTTTTATATACCTCAGAATATACTCCTAATTTCGCTGGAGAAAATGCGGGGGCAATTTTTTCCTACTTACCCGGCTATGGCCTGTCGTATAAAACTGCTCATAAAATAAAAAGTTTTCGATTAATCAGAAATTCCGTATGTGCTTCTCTGCGAAATGCAATTAGGAACATAACGTTTAAATTTGAAGTAAATCGAGTGAAAATTGTTGAAGTTATTTGTCACGCCAATTGGAAAAAAGCTGTTTCGAGAAAAACGCGTTTAAAGTTTTAGGTACACTTTGGCCGTGCCAGGGGTGGGCTTACGTTATACGCTCAAAGTCGGTGAAAGAAAAAATGTCTTGCTATAAATCCAATAGTAACCTATTCTTATGATAAAGCACCGTTTTAGCGGGGGAAAAAATCGATTTTTTGAAAATTCTACCGTGGCCTTACCCCTTTAATTGAAATAGTAACAATTATAATAATATTTTAATCTTTTCAACTCTGATATCGAAATATCGGTATTATACGAGTCCAATATCGGATTTTTGTTCCGGTTTTTCGGTATAATCGAAAAACCAGTATCCATGCCCTAATTTGGAGGCAATTCAATCGTAGATACTCCAGTGCGGTGGTAACCTCTTCGACGCCATAGGAGCAGCAGTGAAAGCGGCGCTCTTCAGTACGGAAATACCCAGAGTAACAGGGGCTCACTTGGACGGTGGACAACCGGACATACAATTGTCGGATGATCCGTTTGACTGTGTTAGGTTGAAGACGGAGGACTATCCGGTGCTCGTCTCTCTGTGCAAGGTCAGCCACAAAAAGCTATCATCAGATGATCTTGTAGTTTGCATCGTTGGAATGCAACGAAGATTCCTTTTTTATATTTTTATTTCGTCATTTCTATTACACTCATTACAAGAATTAAGGGAACAATAAAATTTCAAAAAAATTTAATTGATTTTTGAATAGCTGTAACTTCGTGAAAAATGGTCGTATCGTAAACAAAAAAATTGGGTTTTGAAGCTTGAATTCTCTAGTTTACGAATCTCACCGGTAAACATTTTTTTAAGGAGGTACGGTGATTAGAGCGAGTCCAAGATAAAAGCCCGATTTTTTTAAATAACATTGTCGAGAGCTTCGTCCATGCGTATGCGGAGTTTCCGCGAGATTTACCGTACAGTTTCCGAGTTATTAATTGTTAAAGTTGGTCAATTAGTCACACGTAGACGACAAAATGTGCCTGTCCTCTCATATATCGATTTTTTTGTGCTACTTGGAGCCAAGACACGCGTAAAAAAAACTGACGGTTGCGTTCGTTGGTTCGTTGTGATCAATAAGGCAACTTGAATTGGAAAGCTCACCGCAGAAATAAGCAATAAATTTAGAAATAAAGTCGCGAAAAACCGAAGTATTCGGCGAGAGAGACGTCTCGTGACGTAACCGCAGCCATCTTGCTCGAAGTGTGGCAACGCCGGATACCCGCGCAAATTTGATTCTTCTATCGGATATTTTCAACGCGAATTAAAAATATGGTTGTGTGAAGCCGTACGTTTTTTAATCGATTATAAAAGGCCTTTCGTCGATATTTACTCAAAGTTCTTTTATGTATAGCTAAGGCATCTCAATCTTTCTGGCGACATGCATACAACGCATTTATATGTAAAGTCAGCATGGAAAAACCGTCATATAAAATGAACGTTAGTTTTTATATCTGCAAATATTGTGAAAATTAGGAAAGGGAAAAATAACATAACAATCGATGAAATATGTTTTGACTTCGGACAGATTGGACATTGGATATTGAGGTTAACGTCAACGCGACGTTTTTCATTTGCATTCGCAATATCATCTTTTCACTCTCTAATTCTTGTCCGACAGAATCTACCTTTGTCTCTAAACTGGACTTCAGGTACAATCCTGTTACTCTCTTGATAAACTTCTACAGTACTTATTTTCATTCTCCATGTTTACCGGCTACCAAAAATAATAAGCCGAGCGCGTGGGACCGATGACAGCTATCGAAAATGCAACGATGCTAAACGTCAAAGATATGGCGTACTACTGAAGTCGAGTAGTAGATTATTACGTTTGTTTTCATATTATAAAAATAATAAGTAGCTTGAAATTCAATACTTAAAAAATATTTCTCGAAATATAGGCCACACACATATGTCTAAAACGCAGCGGTATTATGGCGAAAAAAAGACTCTTAGTTTACTAGCGTGGTCATCACCGTACCTCCTTAAGCAACACCCTCGGCGTGAATCTAAGAAATAGCGCGAAGCCAACATTCGCGAATTTTTTTTTTTTTTTCAAAATCGTCAACGGGCTCAAAAAATTACGTTTTGAATTTTTTTTATTTTTCCAAGAGTTAAAGAAAAGTTATTGCGAAACTGTGAGAAAAAATAACGGAAATTTAATTTTTTTATTTTAATCATCGTTAATTGACATTTAAGGAGCAATAAAAGTGTTCCTTTAATTTTTGATAAAACTTTGACGCTTCGATATAAAATAATGGTTCAGCCAATCAATTTTAAATTGTGGGGGGTCCTGGTATGTATTGAACTAAAAAAAACCTAGAAACATAAGTTATTTTCGCAATATTTGCAAAGTTGACGTGGATTTTGCAAAACGGGAAAAAAGTCATTTTTTCGTACTTTTTCAAATCAATATTAAGGTTAAAAAAATTCTCTAAATTACCAAAAGGTGCTTTTAGAGAATTCATTCCAGTTTACGAAACCCACCTTTAGCTCGCTGTACGATCATTTCATGGAGTCTAGATACCAGGAGGTTCAGCGAGGACTTTCAACTCGTCCCCAAAACGAGAACAAGAAATAATGGCGCTGGGGTGCTCCGGCACCTATATGTATATAGATATACGCTGAACATGGGTGCGATCTAAGACAGATCACAGATGATGTACCTAACCCTCATTAGTGTTAAGGGATAACACCACTCTAGGATTTTGGAAAGACGTTTTTTTTCCTAAAAATACTTTGGTGTCATAAAAACAATATGCAATTGGTCCTGTAGCAATTTTTTTAATTTAAAGGTTCAATTATCGATTTGGCCGCAGCGCCTTGGAGCGCGCGCTGAGTTGCTCGTACAAATTTAAACGCGTTTTTCTCGAAACCACTTTTTTTCGATCACGGAAGACGGATTACTCGACCACCTTTGCATGCATCGATTTGAAATTTTGATAGCAGCTTCACAATTATATTCTTTATGGGAGTACGTAGCCGTTTTTTGATCAAATGTAAACTTCTTTTTATAAACAATTTACTGCTTTTTTTGGCAAAAAATCGATTTATTTCCTTCAAAGTGCGCTATTTTTGCAAAATTTGAAAGCAAATTTCTAGGTAGTCTCATAGCTAGTAATATATAAATTATCATTTTTTTGGTTTTTGTTTCAGGTCTTATATTTTACGAGAAAACCGTTCTCCCGTGAAGCTATATGTAAAAAAAACACGTTTTTCTAGATGGGCTGTATCGCCACCATTTTGAGTTTGAGTTTGAGATCTTTTCTCGCTTTTGCGTTTTTTTTCCGAACCGTCATGAGGAAATTATGAATCGGCGGATATTTCGACGTTTGATGTCACGATGGGTTTGTCGTGAGGTTAGAAACTCATCCGATCACTTTCACCTCACGTTGACCAATATATTACTATATATGTAGGTGCCGCTGCACCCCAGCGCCATCACTTCGGGACATTTTCGGGGACGCTTTTTTCAGCGCCTTTGCATTGCCGCTGAACCTCCTGGTATCTAGGCTCCATGGATCATTTGTTCATGAGATATTGATTATCTACGAAAAAAGCTCCTTTTTTCTTTAAACGCCAATATCTCAGCGACAAATGATCGTACAGGGGTCCAAAAAATACCGTTTCCAAGCTGACGAATCAGGCTAAATGATCCCAATATTTATGAAGCTCAAAAAAAGTCTCTGAGCCCGTAGACGATTCTGAAGAAAAAAATCGAAAATATTTGCTTCGTGCATTTCTTAAATTCACGCCAAGCGTGTTTCTTATAAAAATGTTTATCGGTGAGATTCGTAAACTAAAGATTTCAAGCTTTAAAACCCCATTTTTTTTACAATACGACCATTTTTCACGAAGTCAAAACTATTCAAAAATGAATGAAAATTTTTTGGAATTTTTCTGTTTCCTTAATTTTTGTAATGAGTGTACTCTGCATAATATTTTTTGGCATTTTTTAATTTTACACGTCTAATTAAGCTACTTGAAAAATGATTGAGGAACTTTCGTAACGAATATTTGCCGGAAGAAACGTTGAAACGTTGAAAAATAATGTTTCGTTGCATTCCAACGATGCAAACTTCAATCTCGTATGATTGGCGACACTTCATTATATCCCCGCTCTTAATTGTATCGAAATCGGGAATGACAAATGTTCACTTCCAGATTGGCGAAAATTGCGTCGTGGATCCGACTATGGAGGAAGAAATGTGCGCTTCCGCGACGGTAGTGATGTCGATAACGCCCAAAGGGCGCATCACGTCTACGGTTAAGACCGGGTACGGTAGCTTGCAGGCTGCAACGTTATTGAAGGCACTCGAGGTACGGATATTCTCACGTTTGTTCGTTGCAAAGACGGAATCGACGCTGCTTACGAAAAAAGTAGCATGTTTGAGAATTCTTACGAAAAGGAGCACGTTTGATATCACCGCGAAAACTATCATGTTTTGGCTTCCGACATGAAAACTAGCAAGTTTCGGTTTTCGCCACGAAAACTGGCACCTTTCAGAGAAGAAGCAGATTTCGATACAGTCCGACCTCCGAATAAGAAACCCGTCAATAAGAAACTTTCCTCAGTTCCCCACTCGAGCGCTTCCCCCACTCCGACTCGAACTCCGAGCTTGAGAATTTTGTGCGCGAAACCTCTGGTTAAGGGACAACACCACTGTGACCCCCTGTTTTTTTGCAATTTTTCAAGAATTTTTTTTTTTGTGGGAAAAAAAAGAGATATTCGAAATTTTTTTTTGTTTTGTTCGTTGTTTATTGAAGATACATAAAAAAAATTCCAAGCCCCATGGTGACGCTGGGGAAGTTCCCGCGTCAGGTACTGTTGCCTCTGCAGTGGTTCGCGGCACGCAGCAGAACTCTCTTCAAAGTCGATCTGAAAAAAAATACCGAGTGTTTTCGTTAATAATATGATATTTTGAAGAGAAGTACATAGGGATTTGAAAAAATATTGATTTTTAAAAAATAGGCACGCTTTTGAAATTAAAGGACGATTTTCCAGCAAAATTTCTCGTCGAAAATAGGCTATAACTTTTTTTATTATTGAGATATCGAAAAAATCCTATGTACTTCTTTAGATAATCTAGTTTTATTGATGCAGTCCAAATTTGAAGTCGATCGGATAAAAATTGCTCGAGTCCTGCTGCGTGCCGCACTCAAAAAAGTGGTTTTGAGAAAAACTCGTTCAAAGTTTTAGGTTTGTTAATTTATGCGATAAATTGGAAAAAAAATGTTTTACCTTTAATCAGCGATGCCGGCACCATATAGCTGGCCTTCAAGAAGCAAATCATTGTCCCTAGCATCTTTTCTCGAACTTGTAGAGGCTCTTCTTGCCTCTTTTGCAGCGTCTGTGAGCGAGCGCTCCGCCAGCTCGATCCGCGCTGCGTCGGTTTCAACGCAAAAATTGAAACACTTTGGGCCGATAGTTATCCCCAACGTCTCCAAAACTTTCATGAGGCTTCTTAGGCCATCATTGAATAATAATACCGCGATATCAGCTGCAATATCGACGATTGACGATTGACGACTTGAACATTTTTCAATTATCGCCACCTATGGCTTTTTTTCGAAACTATATTTATAACAATAGCCGGTTTTTGTGAAGGGAGACAAAAGAATAGCTGGGAAAGACCCGCAGGACCTGGGAAAGGCCCGGTATACCTGCCGACCCTGAGGCGCGCAGCTGCGCGGGACCCCGAGCGGCACGGAGCGCTGCACCGCTCCACAAAATATTCAATATCTTCGAAAATAATTATTTTTTTGACCTGGGTCCAACGGAATCTTAATCTTAAATGTATTTTAGATTTTTCTAGATGGTTTTCAAAAAATCGATTTTTTAAAGCCGTCACAGTGCTGTTGTCCCTTAAGAAACCAGCCTGGGAAAGATTATTCGGGCAAAATAGAGTGAACGTTGTACTGTAAATTGATGTGTGCATGCGTGCGTGATTATGTGTGTGCGTGTGTGAATGTAACAAAAAATCTACAAGTTTATTAGACATTTTTTGTATTCATTAAAAAGATACATATATGTGAGAAGAGTATGTGGCTTCCGGATGGAGACTGTGTTGAGGATCAGCGTTGTGCCCAACGCTGATCCTCAACACGGTCTCCATCCGGAAGCCACATACTCTTCTCATTACATAAAGAGCCGTGAAAGCCTTAAAACTAAAAAAAGATACATATATGTGTTGACAAGATTTCATATAAAATAAAAACAAAGATAAGGGCGTTTAAAGATTTTCATATAAAACAGCAAAAGTTTTCGAGACGTAAAGAAAAGCGTTTTCGTCTTGTTGCGTATTATTGTGATCCGCAACGCACTCCACTGACGGTGGAATATTTTCGAGAGAGTCGAACTCTGCCATTGAAGATGAATCCTCAGAGATATTGACTTCTTCTTTTATATAAATGGGATAAAACAATATGGACGTAAAGCTCTTTGTTTAAATTATCACCTTGTGGCGCAGATTCTGTAATATTTTCTTCGAATTGTATACTACAGTCTGATCTCTTTCGCTTCTTTACAGTTTCGGTCATTTTATGACAGTTAATAGTAATTCAGATACAGTAGTACACAATAATATTCAATAGTATGTATATTAACGTGAAACAAAAATTCGCTAAATAAATGTCCACGCGCAGTCGAAAACGTTTTTGCATGGGCGATGTGAATACTAAGTTGCAACTCGTTCGAGCGAGTTTCTTGTCGAGAGGATCGCATGCGGACAAGAGTGAGAGAGACAGACAGAGGTATCGAGCGCGGAGCGCGCGCCTGGTGAAGGTATGCGATGTATAAGAAAAACTCTTCCCCTTGGGGGCTTTTGGTTTCTTATTCGGAGGTCGGGCTGTATTCACCGCGAAAATTAACATGTTTCAGTAACACTAGAATTGTTTCCGACTTTTCTTTCATGCATTCAACGCCTTGCCTCCATTTTTTTTACTCCAATTCCTTTGACCGCAATCGGAAATTTACGAGTTTTTAGACCTCTCAAAAATTTGAATTGGACTTGAATTAAAATTGCAAGAATTCGGGAAATATTCATTCAACCTTACGTGGATATGATCCACGTTAAATATGATTTTAACCAAGAAGGACGAGAGATGAAAATCTTTAAAAAAAAAAACATGGATGATGTTCGAATGTTCCAATTAAAACAGACCTCAGATAAAAAATTGCCTCTTGCGCCAAGAAAAAAAAAGATTTACAGGCCATGCTTGACAGAAGTTTAATTCCAATCGAACATCAGCGAGATTTTTCAAACATATTCGACGATAACCATCTGTAAGATTACAGTAAATTTGTTGAGTTATATTTTCAATAACGTTGTTTTTTTAATAGAAAATCACAATAAATATTTCATTATATGTAGAATTTCGATATTATTTTTTATAAAAATTACTACTATCGATTTTGATTGATAATTATTATCAAAATCAAAGTCTTTTAGAAAATAGTGTTGGCTCTGAAAATGACTCTCTTTAGGCCATCAAGGCAAGTTTGTAGCCATTGATTAGTCGGTCTAAAAAATCTTGCTCGTTTCGCACAAGTGATTTTTCTTCGTAATTTCGAATGTTTCTTCGTGTGCTCTTAGCGAGTACGACTTCCGGTACCTTCCAAGTCATACACTCCTCACTTGACTATTCCGACGTCGCCGTAAAATCCCCAAAGTGTTGCCAAGAGCAACTCGTTTCTTGATGCCCTCAAATATACACGAGGGCACCGGGAAACTGGAGAAAACCCTTGCCGATACAGCCGACTATATTTTGGCTGAGCTTCATTTCTCTTTTTTCCTCAGATGGGCACGAACGTCGGAGTGAAATTAAATCGCGCGATCATGGATGCTCTGAAGGCGGAAGAGGCGCTTGGACCCAAAAGACAAATTTGTGGATTTCTGCGATAATTTATGTAAAAACAGGTTTTAAGTAAACATAAAAAAAAAACGACAAAAATTTCCGAAGTTTATTTTGATGTACATTTCTACCGTATAATCATTTACAAGTTATCGTCCATTTCTTCGATCCAGGTGAGAATCGCTTCGACGTTTCTTCCATAAACGCTCTGGCTTGTTGGTAAAATCTGTATGCCAATTGTACAATGATACATAAGGGGGCGTACACAAATTACGTAACGCAAAATTTTCCAAATTTTGACCCCCGCCCTCCCCCCACGTAACGGGACCGTAACGCTTGGCCATACCCCCTCCCCATTCCGTTACGTAACGGGTGCTTTGTCGTCAATTGCGATTTTTTTCATAGACATAACTAATTATCAAAGGATCGGGTTTATACTCATTTTATGAAGTATCAGGTTGATAAAAAAGTGTTGTCGCAAAAATTTTAAAAATGTCTTTTTACGTATCGACGCAATATGACATCGGGCTATGTCGAGAATATTCTAGAATGTTTTCTACTCTTCCGCGTGACAGGGTATAAAAGGGCGGGCGCGTTCTAGTGGACAGAAATGGCTTCGATCTTGCAGGAGCAACATCGAGCGATCATTTTTTACGAGTGGCGGTGCGGCACGAACGCAAGTACAACTGCTAAAAATATACAGGATGCATTCAGCGAGAACGTATTTTCTCATCGAACAGTCCAGCGTTGATTCAATCGTTTTAAATCTGGAGACGCAAGCCTTGAAGATAAGGAACGTTCCGGACGACCGTCGACAATCGATGATGAAGCATTACTCCGTTGCATCAAAGAAAAACCGGCAGCAAGTACGCACGAGCTGGCAAGAGAACTTGGCTGCACCCAACCGTCAATAGTCAATCACCTACACAACTTGGGATACAGGAAGGTTCTAGCTCAATGGATACCACCACCGTCTCACCGACGACAATAAGAACTGTCGCGTGACCATCTGCCAGTCTCTCCTGCTTCGCCACCATCGCAAGGAGTTTTTAGAAGATCTTGTGACGGGAGATGAAAGCTGGGTCTTGTATGATAGCAGAACGCGTTTAGCCTACTGGCTTCCTATCGGAGAAAAACCGCCACACCAACCGAAATCTGATCATCACTCACAAAAGGTTTTGTTGTGCTGTTTCTGGGACGCAAAGGGAATGCTGTTTCACAATTTTCTCCCTGTGGGTAAGACGATCTCCTCTACACGATACATCGAGAATCTCCAGGAATTGGCAAAAGCTATAAGAAAAAAACGGCCAAGACGCGCGACTGTGCACCTTATCCACGACAACGCGAGACCCCATGTCGCAAAGGAACCCCACAAAACAATCACTGAGCTTCACTGGAATACCGTTCCTCATCCACCATACTGTCCCGACATCGCGCCATCCGACTACCATTTGTTCAGACATTTAAAGGCATATTTGAGAAACAAAACTTTCAAAAACGTCGACGATTTCAGAAGGGATATTTCAAATTTCTTTGAGTTCCAGCCGCCGCAGTTTTGGGCAAAGGGAATAAATGAGTTGCCAACTAGATGGTCGAGTGTCATAGAAACCGATGGCGAATATATTGTTAATTAGAAATGTTTTGTATAAGATATATAAATAAATAAATTATATTGAAATTATTGCGACAAAACTTTTTTATCAACCTGATATATATTGATCTAGTTTCATACCAATTTTTATGACAAAATCTTGAAAATTAACCGAGATTTAGGCCCTGATGTGATGACGAAAAAAAAATTTCTCTTCATTGTCCCATTGATATCTATACAAATGTAGCTATCGTTATGCGTAGCCGTTTTGTATTTTGGTTTTTTTTTTTACAAAATGCCGACAGTGTGGACATTTTTTTCTATTTTCAAGGCCCTTTTTCTGTATTCAAGCAGTTTTTGAAAATAGCAATTATCAAATGTTAAAAACGCGGATAGGGGCCATTCATAAAACACGTGACGCAAATTTTATCAATATTCGACCCCCCTCCCCCCTCTATGACATTTCGTGACGGGTGCCCGTGCCCCCCTGCCGCTCCTGAAAATTACGTGACATGGAGCCCGCTCCCCTTTTGCTCTCGTTTTTTTTTCAACAAAAAGAAGCAAGTAAAATACTAAAATCATTTTAATAAGCTATTTCAGAACGAACTATTTATATTGTTTACTTTAGGTAAATATATATATAATATATAAAAACGTAAAATTTATACGTGGGATCGTCCATTAAGGCCTTAGGCCACACTAGAGGCCGAAAAAATAGGCTTTTTGGGGATTTTTTTGAGAAAAAGGGTGTTTATGTATACTGTACATGTACTGAAGAGATGATTTTATACCCAATCGACGCGTATTTTTGAGAGCTACAACTTTTTCATTTGAATGGAGTTAGAAACAAATTTCTCGAACTAGTGATTTTTGGTACGTTCTCCCACTTATGGAAATCGAAAATAAAGAGATACGAGCTTGGCGCTGTGGACAAAAATGTAGCGGAAGGTTCAGGCTTCAAATCGTTTCGCGGCGGTGAATTCATACGGTCAATAGTTTTCCCAGAATTTCATTTTGAATTTTCAACCCCCGAGAGGTGTTGGAAAAAGCAAAATTCTAGGGTGGCCCATAGAAACGAAAATATAAAGACTATTTTCTACATTTCATACATTTCAACCATACTCGAAAATTCAATTGTTTTTTAGTTATACAATAAACGAATTTTAAAAAATATTTCAACAATTTTTTTACGGGTGAAAATATTATCGCAGAGGGATGATCAAATACTCGATCGACGCGTCTTTTCAAGGGCTACAAGATTTCTACTTAAACAAAAATTGTACGAATTTTTCCTAAAGAGTTATTGAATTAAAACTGATCTTCCAAAATTTCACCCCACTTTGTCACCCCCAAAATGAGCTTCCCTGACTATGACGCTGTGGACAAAAATAAAGCCCGGATTTTTCTGAACATTTCGTCTCACGGTGTCGACCTCGTAGCGGTTGTAGTTTGGCATTGATCGACTCTCATCCCCCTTCATCCCCTAAAAAAACTCTAGACCCCGATTTTTGGGCAAACTTGGATTTAGCCCCCCGTGGCACCTACAGAATCATCTGTTAAAAAACTGGCCTTCGAATTTTTTCCGCTTACGGGGTTTTTCGGCGATAGCACGACTGTACTATTATTTCGTTTTTCATAATACGATACCGCACTCTCTGACACGTCTGTCTGACATTTCTTATTAAAAAAATACACGTGTTGTCGGGGGGGGGGGGGGTGTAGCCAAGAACTTCACCACATATCTCCATGGACGAGGGGGGGGGGGCTCTAAAAGTGGCCTAAAAAACCTCACGTGATTAATGGACGATCCCCGTAGTAAGAAATATATTCTTTATGTTATGTAACATCAATAATAAATAATTTGATGATCTTTTATCACGATGCACCTAGAATGCAATGTGTTCCTGAGGATTCTTCAGGTGAGTCTCAATCGATATCAGAGAAGTTGCGACTTCCTCGTAGTCGGAACTTTGGGTGGGCAGTACAGAAAACTTTCAGCGTCTCAGTATCACCCTTTTCCAGATTTAATATGCTTATAGCGTCTCGTGACTTTTGCTCGACCCACTCCCGCCCCCCTGTCACAAAGTGTGACGATTTGCCTCCCCCCACCCCCCTCACTACGTCACGTGTTTTATGAATGGCCCCATACGTACAGCCTTAGTCACTGCGATTACAAAAATGTTTTAAAAAAAATTGAAAATCGGTCGATTTTCAATCGGAAAATCGAAAAATAATTATGAAATACTCGAAATTTCATTGTGAATTGTATAAAATATTCGTTGTCGTAATTTTTTTCATAATAATCATCGATAATTTTATGCTTTTTCAAGTTGGCAGTAACACAAAAGTTTTTCTACTTTACGTAATAAAAATGTTAAAATGCATAATTTTGCCCTTTAATTATATATTTAAAAAAATTAGCATATATAGAATAAATATGTACCTCGTATGCATTTTTTCGAGGTTCATTGAAAAAAAAATGAATAAACCGTCATTCGACTCAACTGAATCGCTCTAACCTCCTTAAAGTTTTCGTTCCGTGTTTCTCGATATAAAGTTACGGACTTGTAAATAAAAATGTTGCCAACATATTTTTCAATACATGTACTTTCAAGAATTATTTTAAAAAAAAATGTCCTTGAAATTTTGCTTGGGGGGTGTGGGAAAGCTACTGTGCAAGTTCTTGCACAGCGATTTTCCCCCTTAACTGACATTGCGTGTAGAAAGCTTTGAGCTGTCTACGGTAAAATTGCACTCGAGGTTTAAATTAAAAACATGAACATGCAGAAATTTTACTATTTCTGGCAGTTTTAAAATCGTGACGTAACGCAAAACTTGACCCCCCCCCCTCCCCCCAATTACGTTACGTAATTTGCGTACGGCCCCTGGTCTACAAATCGCCGGTCTATTGGTCGTTCGATAACGTACCTTCAAATCCACCAACGTGAGTTTATGGCCGACAGGAATGGTCGCAACGTGATGGCTCCATATACTGAGACACTTCACCCAAACGATATCGGCGTTGCACGCGGCTACGTCCTTGTAAAGTTGCACGCAGCACTCCTTGAAAAAAAAAAAGAAAGAAAACGCGATATAAGTCCGGAGCAGGGCCGTTTTCTGAGTTTTAACGTTTACCTGTAGCGCCGGATGTTGATTGGAACTGAGATACGGTTGGCTTATATCGAGAATCTGCCACAATTGTCGCTCTCGAAGCTTTAGATTTTTCGCCACGATGCCAACTTGACTCAGGAGAATTCTTTGCAATTTGTACATCTGCGTGTATTTGTAAGCATTCTTGAGATCCTTCTTGTAACTCTCTTTGGCTGATCTGGTCAGGAATTCTGCGAGCGAGGGCAGCACTTGCCTGGTGGAAAAAGGACTAGATTACGATAATTGTTGGATCATCGCATCTGCTAAATTTTTCGATGGGCACGAATTTATTGGATAGCCCAAGTGGCCACTCGCGAGGAACGTCACTTTGGTGTCCGCTTTCGATTTCGGTGAAACTCGTACATATCGCAGAGCATTAAGGCCTTAGGCCACGGTAACGGGTATAAAATCATGTGGGAATTTAACAATTTTTTTCGAGCGGACGACTTCAAATAATTTTTACGTTCCGGTAACGCTGATTTTTTGTTTTACCAAAAAAGGGGGAAATTATTATTTTATTTAAAAACAGCCATTTTTTGGCTGAAAAAATTACAGAGTCTTCCGGTATGTCTGACGATATCGCAAAAAAATCGCCAGAGTGGCACGAATCGAGGTTCTAGGGTAAAAAAAATGAAACCACACAAATTAATTTTTTTATACTGGAACCTCGTTCCGTGCCACTCTGGCGATTTTTTTGCGAATCGTCAGACATAATGGAAGACTGTAATTTTTTCAGCAAAAAACGGCTGTTTTTGAATAAAAAAATTATTTCCCCCTTTTCTGGTAAAAAAATCAGCGTTACCGGAATGTAAAAATTATTTCGAATATTCCGCTCGAAAGCTAACACAAAACTACAACTTTTATGTGCAGACATTTTTCTTCAGTTACTTCTAGTTCCCGAGATATATTAATTTGGAAAAAAACGGCATTTTCTAAGATGTTGAATTAAAAAATCTGAAAAATTCACATAGAATGCCTCTTAGTAGTACTTTGATATAACCAATTGTGGGGCAGATCTGAGATGGTCGTAAAAAACGTGGCTGAACTGACGGAGAATCCCTCATATATTTGCTAACAGCTTGATATTCATACTAAATATTGGGTTGGTACAAAAAACTTGCAACACTTTTTTTTTAATTAAAATATTTTTCCTAATAATGAAGTTCGAGAACATTCGAGAAGAGGAAATACAAGAATTGTCTAGAACCTTCCATGCCGCAGGATATATAAGCGAGTCAGATGTTCCGCGGAGTCAGTATGAGCAAAGATGGATCAACGTGCACTTCGAGCAATCGCATATTACGAATTCTTGCAAGGGCATTCTGTAAGAGCTGCAGCCCGTAATATGTGCAGTGCGTTCAAGGCTAATGTAGTTAATTATTCAACGGTCTCCCGTTGGTATCAGCGTTTTCGTTCTGGCGATACATCTTTTGAAGACAAACTTAGGTCCGGCAGGGAATCGATTGTGGACGATGAAGAACTGCGAGCACTTACAAAGGCAAAGCCTAATAAGTCGTCACGAGAATTAGCCAACAAACTCAACTGCAGTCATCCTACTATCCTTCGACATTTACAAGAGATGGGATATAGGAAAGTTGATTCGTCTTGGATACCGCACAATCTCAGCGAATCAAACAAAGCAACACGCATGTCCATCTGTCTTTCACTCCTGCATCGTCCGCAAAGAAAGGATTTTCTTCAAGAAATAGTCACTGGGGATGAAAGCTGGGTGTTGTATGTTAATCACACGCGCAAGCGTCAGTGGCTATAGAAAGGGGAAAAACCAGAACCGACCCCTAAACGGCCCCGTGAAATGAAGAAAGTTTTACTCTGTTGTCGGTGGGATTCTGAGGGCATGCTCTATTACGAATTTCTGCCAACCAACACCACAATACAGGCAGAGATTTATTCTGCACAACTGCAAAAGGTGGCTAAAATTATGAAACAGAAAAGGCGTAAACGTCTTCCCGTTCGGCTTCTCCATGACAATGCTCGACCCCACGTCGCTAAGATGACACACGAAACTATTTCGCAGCTAGGATGGGAAGTTCTACCACACCCACCGTATTCACCAGACTTAGCACCTACCGACTATCACCTGTTTCGAGCTTTGAAGAACTATTTACGGGATAAAAAATTTGATGATCTGTCAGATCTCAAAAATACATTGGACGACTTTCTTAATTCACGATCAAAAGAATTCTGGTCTGCGGGCGTGCAAAGTCTACCAGAGCGTTGGGCAAGAGTTGTAGATGCGGAGGGAGCCTACATTACTGAATAATCGTTTATTGTTGAAATAAAATATTTTTCTTTTTTACTCGTGTTGTGTGTTGCAAGATTTTTGTACCAACCCAATAGATGTGTAATTAATTTTATGAGTGAATCACTTTTTCATACGAAACAAATTGTTAAATTCGCACATGATTTTATACCCGTTACTGTGGCCTAAGGCCTTGAGGTAATCCTACCGTTTCACACTAGTCACACCACTGATCATACTTGAGACTCGTACAATTGATATTTTCAACATATGCAAAAAACAATATCGCAATAGCTAAAATTTTCCATGTGTAAACGGTTTAATGAATGTTCACATTTAATTAGTAAAATGAAAAAATACTGACCAAATCTGACTTTTTTTACGGCACTTATCGATTTCATAAAATAGAAATGAATATTCCAGTAGTTTATTGCCACCAAAGGATCAAATTGAGACACCTTTCAAAAAAGGGTGTAATACCCTAATGTTATCGCCACAGTAGCATTCGTGTACGTCTCTAATGAATCTTCAACCGAAATTGCACGGATTTAACGTATGTATGGATAACTTGCTTGAGCGTCCGAGATCGTATGAAATCCTGGGAACAGTGAGCGAGTGTGTACAAAAGTTGCCAAGCTCGATTGATCACGAGCATATTGGAATCGTGAAATCGATCGACCAACGGATGCCACAATTGGTGCACCAACGGCAATAATAGTTCGGTCCATTTCGACAAAATGTGGAGTCCCTCCTCCAAAATTTGCATCGCCAGTAAACTCTGCGGGACGTCTTTCGATGGCAAGAAATTCAAGCTGCACTTCATCACGTCCTCTGTCATCTTGACGTAAGACGGAGGCTGGACTTTTTCTTTATCGGTCGCAATAAAATAATTACTTGATCAACACATTGTAGGTTCTATCACGTTGCATGGAAAATTGCGTACGTTGGTTTACACGAAAAAATCTTTATCGCGGAATTGACAACGCCCGTTTACAGGTCTTTGGTATTTTTACAAGGTACATGCTTTTATTTAACTTCACTCTGTGAGATGCAAAAGGGAACATCGACATTTCACCCACTTCTCGACTACTTGGAGCTCTGAAGTTTTACCAGGTGTACCGGAAAGTTTTTACCGGATTTTTAAATGAAAAGACACATAATTTAAAAAAAAATTAAAAATGGTATTTATCCAAAGTATTGGCCATTCGATTCTACACACTTTGTTCATCTTTCTGGCAAATGATGAATGCCATCCCAAAAGAAGTGCTTGTCCTTTGAGCGGAACCATTCAACGACCCATTTTTCGACTTCTTCGAAATTTGCAAAGTGCTGCGCAGCCAGTGCGTGCCCCATTGATGCGAAAAGGTGATAATCGGACGGAGACAGGTCCAGAGAGTACGGCGGGTGTGATAATACGTCCCATCCAAGCGATTTTAATACGTCTTTCACCGGTTTTGCTGTGTTTGATGGTGCATTATCATGCAACAAAATCACTTTACCGTGTCTTCGGGCCCATTCTGGACGTTTTTTAATCAATGCATAATTCAAATTGATTATTTGTTGTTTGTAGCGATCAGTATTTACTGTTTCACCAGGTTTTAGAAGTTCGTAATACACCACACCACCCTGGTCCCACCAAACACAGAGCATTGTTTTCTTTCCGAAGCGATCCGGCCTTGGAGTTGATGGGCCAGGTTGGCCAGGCGATAACCACGATTTTTTACGTTTTGGATTTTCGAAAAAAATCCATTTTTCATCACCCGTCACAATCCGATGCAAAAATGACTTTCTTTCGTACCGTTGAAGCAGCATTTCACAAATGTTTTTTCGATTTTCCATTTACCTATCATTCAGTTCATGTGGCACCCATCTTCCTAGTTTTAAAATCTTTCCCATTGCTCGTAAGCGGTCGCTAATCGTTTCTTGTGCCACATTTAACCGTTCTGCCAATTGTTTTTGAGTTTGGGTTGGGTCTTCGTTCAATAACTCCTGCAATTCCGCGTCCACAATTTTTTTTGGTCTACCCGAACGTCTACTGTCTGTTAAATCAAAATCCCCACTTTTAAATTTTCGAAACCACGTCTCGCACGTTTTTACGCTTGGAGCATGCTCTCCGTAAGTTTCTACCAGCAAACGATGAGTTTCAATGGCCTTTTTCTTTCGATGAAATAAGAAAAGCAATGCATGCCGCAAATGCTCTTTGTCAGGTACGAAATTCGACATATTCACAGAGCTACAACACTATGACACTATTATTTAGTCAGAATGAAAATGAGTAGTTTTTGAAGGTTAATGACAGTAGAATAAAATGACATATATGCCAAATTATTTTATTCCATACTGACGGCTAGCGGCATCTGTCAGAAAAACCGGTAAAACCTTTCCGGTACACCTTGTACAAACACGCATCTAAAACAGAGTTCGGCGTAATTCTATTTATAAATACAAATACGAATTTATTTACATCGTGATTTTTATGTGACTATAAATACAGATTTATTCATCCTTCACTTATTTGTATTCACGTGCATGCATACAAATACAATTGTATTCACAAAAATTCTGAACATACAAATATAAATTCACAGAAAAAATTGTGAATATTCACAAAAAATGTGAATATTTATTAAAAAATTCTGTGAATTAAAAAAAAATCACATCAAGATCTATGAATGCAAATGTCTTCACAAAAAATTGTAAATACAAAAAAATTCACAAAATAAGTTGTGAATTTTTTCGTATTCATTAACCATTTAAAAAGTTGAGCGCCCGAAGTTTTTATTTATAGTCACATATAGATGACTTAGTAAAAAAAATATTTTCCACTTTTCAGTACATTAAACAAAACCTTGTTTTCCAAACATATTTTTTTACATATACATTTAATAGAATTTTAATAGAATTCTGTAAATTTAATAAATTTAATAGAATTTTTTGACTTACCTTCATCGTTATCATAGGCAGAAAATTGATCAGCAGATCCGTTCGACAAATGCTTTTCAATATCTTCGGGACTCGTGACTGGCTCTTCCTCGATATTTTCCGAATCCCTTTTAGCTTGGCAATATTCGAGAATAGATCGTACGATAATTTCCGTCTTGGTTTGTGCTCTCTGCTCGACTTTTGTCTCGCTCGTCGCACTCGTATCGCCCGTGTCGTTCGTCAACTTTCTCACGCAGACGGTAAAGACGTAGAGTATTTTGAGGAGAGGGTAGGAATTCTTGTCCCGGCGATTGGAGGACAATTGGGCGAGAGCGTCATCAACGACTCCTCGGAGACAGGGCAATACGTCCATTGTACTGTATCTCATGACGACCGCGAATACATCGAGCACACCGGGATGTCTCTCGACGCGTCGCATCTTAATCGTCACGTGATACGAAACGTAATCGACATTTTCGCGCAAAAGGTCGGCAACGCTCTCGTGACCTTGGGAATGTGCTATCTGCTCGAGACCTCTCAGGCCCGCTTGGCTGATGAAGCTGTTGCCGCTACCTGCGAAAAAAGCAGCGTTCAAGGGGTTACCGTGGAAATGACAAATTGAAGAGGAAGATCCAACATATGCTGCAGAAGTAACAAATTAAGGGGTCTTCTCACTTTAGACGCTAAAGAAGGCTATTTCCGTGATTTTTTTGATGGGTTTATATAATACTAGGTGCGCAACTAAGTTCCCGGGTTTCACACATGGATGGCGCTAGCGACACATGTAGTCGGCATACAGGTCTGAAAGTGGGTGTCTTTATAGCTTGGACATCTGTTAAGAATACCCAGTCGTAATATAAACAAATATCGCAACACAACGACCTTTTTTCTAACCTCGAAAATGTCAAAGTTTGTGCCAAATAAACAGCATTTGCGGGAAGCATTGCTTTTCTGCTTCAACCTAAAAAAACAGCAGCTGAAGCACGTCGGTTACTTAAGGAGGCCGACGGCGAACATATACCATCAAAAACAACGTGTGAAGATTGCTTCAAGCGGTTCAAAAGTGGCGATTTTGAGACTGGGGACATGGAGCCCTCGGGAAGACCGCAAACATTTGCGGACGCCGATCTGCAAGCGTTATTGGATGAAGATGACACTCAAACGGAAGATCAACTTGCCGAGGCATCAAATGTGACTCGGCAATGTATTTACAAACGTTTGCACGCTATGGGAAAAATTCATAAAGAAGGCCGTGAGTTGACTGAGAGACAAATGGAAAATCGAAGAGCCACTTCCGAAATGTTGCTTTTGCGGCAGAACAGAAAGAGTTTCCTGCATCGAATTGTTACTGGCGATGAAAAATGGATATATTTCGAGAATCCCAAACGCGGAAAATCGTGGCTTTCACTTGGCGAAGCGTCAACATCGACGGCACGGCCAAATTGCTTCGGAAAAAAGACAATGCTCTGCGTTTGGCGGGACCAGAAAGGAATCGTGTACTATGAGCTGCTGAAACCGGGCGAAACTGTCAATGGGCATCGCTACCGACAACAACTAATCAATTTGAACCACGCGTTGCTCGAAAAACGGCCAGAATGGGACACGAGACACGAACGTGTGATATTGCAGCACGACAACGCTCCGTGCCATCGCAGTTCAATCGTCCAGGACACCGTAAAAACACTGAAATGAGATCTGCTACCGCACCCGCCGTATTCGCCAGACCTGGCCCCTTCGGACTATCGCTTGTTCCGGTCGATGGCGCATGGCTTGGGTGGGCTACACTTGACCAATTACGATGCAGTACAAAATTGGTTGGACGAATGCTTTCAGTCTAAAGATGCGTCTTTTTATCGTCGCGGTATTTATGTATTGCCAGAGAGATGGCAAAAATGTGTAAATAGCGAGAGACAATACTACGAATGAACCATTTTTTGTATTTGTCTTGAAATTTTCGATTTTTTATTGGTCAAAAAAACCCGGAAACTTAGTTGCGCACCTAGTAGATATTGATATTAAAGTTGTTACACTTAAGGCCTTAGGCCACAAGCGGGTATAAAATCATGTGCGAATTTAACATTTCTTTTTCGTATGAAAAAGTGATTCGCTCATAAAATTAATTACACATATATTTAGTATGAATATCAAGCTGTTAGAGAATATATATATATTTTTTTCGATGTACAAAATGGCCGACTACTCGAAACTTCTCGAAACAGCTTTTTCCAATTGTCGTGACAAATAACTTCAACAATTTTCACTCGATTTACTTCAAATCTAAAAGTTATGTTCCTAACTGCATTTCGCAGAGAAGTACTTACGGAATTTCTGATTAATCGAAAACTTTTCATTTTATGAGCGGTTATAACGAAATTTTTCACTGAAAATTCATTTCTTAAGTTCAAATACCTACAACTTTTGAATGAAACAATATTTTTCAAATTCCGTACGTACTTCTCTAGGTATTCTCTAATGTAGATTGACGAGAAAATATTAGTAGTCGGCTATTTTGTACAGCGAAAAAAATCTAACAGCTTGATATTCATACTAAATAGATGTGTAATTAATTTTATGGGTGAACCACTTATTCATATGAAAAAAAATGTTAAATTCGCACATGATTTTATACCCGTTACTGTGGCCTAAGGCCTTAAGGGGTTACCCCCACTTGCGATTTTGAAAAAATCGATTTTTTTTATTGCATTTTTTTAAAGTATAAGTATCTGAGAATATGTCCTGAGAATTTCAAGTCGATCCGAACAAAATTAACTGAGATATGAGCGTTGAAAGAGAAGAATCCGTTGCGTAAACGACCGGAAATTGAAACTTTAAACGCGTTTTTCTCAAAATGGCATTTCTGAAGTCGGTGACCAAGATTACTCGAACACTAATGAACCGATCTTCTTGAAATTTTGCAGGCTTATTTAATACATAAAAATGTAGCCTTTAATCGTTCGATTTGTATTTCCGAAAAAAATGGCCGTTTTATAGCCAAAAAACGACCGTTTTTTTTCGTTAAAATCGAACCATTAACTTTAACTGTCCGCCATTTTGTGAAAGATGAATATTTTTTTAAAATCCTTCGATTAAAGACTAGTTTATACTTATATTTGACTAAATCCATCCGCATTTTTTTTTCAGATGATCCACTTCGCCGCAATGTTGGTCACCGCAAACCGTGTATATAAAAACATTATTTCATTGACGGCCATTTGCCACTAAACAATGTAATATTTTTCAATAAAAAAATTACTGAAAGTTCTTCAAGATGTGTTCTTTAAGATGGTATATTGATCGATTAAAAAAGTTTTGTAGTTTTCTTAAAAAAAATCATGAAAAAGGCCTTTTTTGCGCTACAATTGGGGGTAACGCCTTAAGAGAAAGTTCTTTTTTCTTGTGTCGGATCAACCGGGTGGCCAAAATCGAGTACAGCGTTGAGGCCCCTCACGTTTAAAGGTCCTTCACGACATCGTTTATAACTTTTTTAATTATTAATATTTTCAAATGAAATTTGGTGCAAAAATGTTAATTTACATACAAGTAAATGTCCAAAAGATTTTCCGATCATCTTATTCCGTCATGTTGAAAATTAAAAAAAAAAAATAATCTCGGTTTCGGGTCGGAACAAAAAATATTCGCTTTAAATAACCGTGTGAGCAGGTATACACGCCTTTTAAGGTATAAGCCACCCTTAAGGGGTTTTCGTACCTATTCATACGGTTATTCGAAGCGTATTGCTTTTTGTTCCGAGTGTGTTTTATTTTCTTTGTATTGTCAAGTGAATAATGACGCCTTGCCCCAACATCCTGCATACAAATTTCATTCGACCGTTAAGGGGGGAGATGCCTATGGAATAGCGCACGAAAATAAGCGAATTTTCAAGATTTTTTTGTGTCGAAACTATTTATTCTAAATAATAAAAATGTTATGTACAAATTATTATAACTTTTAATTTTACTGAGGCAGCCGCCGTCTCTAAAGCAAGTATCATACAGCCATTTGAAATATTTTCAAAACATCTTTTTTTTGTAATATTAAAAGATCCAATAATATGGACGTAAAATTTAAATGATATAGACTCAATTTTTTCCAGACAAAAAAAAACCTTGAGAATTCGCTTATTTTTGTCTACCTAAAGGGATCTCCCCCCTTAACGGAGACTTTGTCCTTGAAATTTAGCGGGAGATGTTAGCGGCTCAACATGAGCAGCTAGAAGAAGAGGAGGGATGCGTCTATGGACCAGGCATTGCCGATTAGCGGTAATTATAAACACATTACAAAACTTTAAACGCGTTTTTCTCGAAAACACGTTTTTAAAAATGGCTGACATTCTCCTGACCGCTGTAGATAACATGTCGACCTGAAATTTGGAGAGCGCACTCAGAAAATACGTCTTCACGGAATGACGGATCGTTTTTTCGATAGATACATTTTTGCATTTATTATTTATCTTTTTATGCGAAAAAAAACGCAAAAATTCGATTTTTTTTAAATTGCCGCCATTTTCCGAAATTTGTACTAAACGAAAAACCCATCCGTCATTCCATGACCAAAGGGTCGCAGATTGATAATATGCTTTGAATTTGTGTTTCAGATCAACAAAGAGGGGGCAGTGATGTCAGCCGTTTACCTCCCGCGATTTGAGGACCTGTTTTCGCGGAGCTGCAACGGTCGCCATTTTGGTTTTTTTTTTTCAAAAAAATTTTTTTTTATCGTTCTGTATATCATGAATAAAAGCAAGAAAAAAACCGCACTCAAAAAGCTTAACTCGTTTCCTTTAAAAAAAAATAAAATGTAAACACCTGACAAGGGGACAGTACGGCAGTCGGATTTTTGTAATTTTTCGTACTCATGGTACGTGAAGTTCAGAGCTCGAATATTAATATCCCAAAGCAGTTCGACGCCATATTCAGAAATTTTCGAGAAAATTGACTTTGAAGTTTTCGAGCGCACTCTTATCCCACAAAGATGCAACGATATTCGAACCGGGCTCGTGGCGTACCCGGTAGCGCTCGAGTCTAGTAATCGCGGGGTCGCTGGTTCGAGTCTCACTTCGAATTTTTTTTTTTTTTTTTTTCATTTTTTTTTAATTCGCATACCTCCGTCATTTAAATATCCCGATAAATTTTTGTTGTATATAATCACATATTATTATATATAATTAATATAATATATCTATATAGATGGGCGCCTAGGTAGCCGAACCGAACGGACGTGATCTCGGGGTGCTCCGTGAATTAACGATAAAAACCAAGAAAGAAGGATTCGTGGGGAAGCGAAAAGTGGCTAAAGTGGGGCGGGCTAAAGGAAAGGACACGTGAAAGTAAAGGAGGTTGATAAGGCAAGGGTAGAACGGTCAAATACCGAACGAATCCGTGCTGTGAAAAGTGGAGGTTAGGAGAATGGCAGGAAAAGGCGGCTGTGGTGGTGAAACAGGGGCGATGGACGAGGGACGAGAGGGGGAGGAAGAAGTGGACGACCCTGAAGTCGGGAAGAAAACGGTAGATGGCGCTAGCGGGCTAGGAACGGGACCGAAACAGCCGAATCGTGGAAGAGGTCGGCCGAAGAAAACTTCGTCGAAGGAAGCATCCGAGAACGCCGGTAAGATAGATCGTTACCTAACCAAAGGAGCAGCGAATGTAGAGGGCGAATCGCGCGCGTTTGCGACGAAAAGTAAACTCCAGCACACGCCGCTCAAAACGACAACGAACAACAGAGGAAAAGAGGAAAAGGCAAACGAGGAAGATGAGGTTACGACGGCACCGGCAAGAGAAGAGAGCAGGCCAAAGGACGAGGAGGAAGGCGAGAACAGCAGAAGTGAGAGCACACAAGAGGAGGAGGTGGAAGCGGAAAAGCCGGAAGACGTATTGAAAGCGAAACAGCAGGTAAAGGAGACAGAACAGAGCTTGAAACGATTTATAATAGAAATTAAGGACGAAATAAAAGAACAGATCAACAGGCAAATGAAACCGCTGCCCTGTCGGTGCGAAGAAATGAATAGAATTATTAGGGATTTGCTAGAGGAGGCTGAACAGTGGAAGACGCTCCGCTACCGAGAGGCGGTGCAATGGCAGGATGAGAAGGAGGAGCTAATGGAGGAAATCAAAAGGCTAAGAGGGAGAGAGATCATCGGTGGAAGAGAGGAAGAGGAGGTAGCAACGGCCAAAGGAAGGACCCTGTCAACAAACACTCATGTGAGAGGAGGGGAAGAAGAAAGAGGACTGCTGGAAGTGTCAGGAGGATCGTTTGAAACTATTGACAGCTACAATCGAACAGACAGCAACAACAACGATGAATCACAGGTCGACACCAATGACCCAAAAGGGTGGACAAGGCAGTACGGGAAATATTCGCAAAGAGAAAGAAGGGAAAGAACAGAAAGGAGAAGTAGCTCGAAACACCACGAGGAGAGAAGACGAAGTGCAACACGACCAGGACCACTGTCGAAAGGACAGTGGAAAAGGGAACTGGAGGAGAGAAGGAGAAGAAAGAAGAATGTGGTGTTCAGAGGGATCGACACAAACCGCGGTGACAACCAAATAGTCCGGGAAATCACGCAAATGCTAAGGGCGAGAGTGGGGATAGACCCAAAAATCGTCAAAATTCAACGACTGGGAATAGGACCAGTGGCCACACTGGAGTCAATGAGAACGAAGGGAGAAATCATGAGGAGGAAAGGAAAAATGGGAGGATCAAGAATAAACCTGGAGGACGACCTGACGCCGAGAGAGAAGGAGGTTCAACAATGGATCACCAGGGAGGCCAGCAGGAAGAGGAGAGAAGGGAAGATTGTAAGAGAGGGATACATGAAAATGTGCGTGAATGGCGAATGGCGATACTGGGTGGAACTGGAAGGGAGAATGGAAAGAGAAAATACATTTCGCGGGAAAAGAAAAACGAGCATATAATGTGGTGTCGTGGAACGTGGCGGGGTTGGGAAATATAAAAGAGGCAAGAGAATTCCTCGAGAAGCACGACGTTATAATGTTACAGGAAACGTGGACGGAAAAGGAGTGGGGGGAGCAATCCTTAAATAAGATTGCAAGGGGATACAGATGGAGTACAAAAGTGGCGGTGAGAGAAAAAACGAGAGGAAGGGCGAGCGGGGGCCACCTGGTAGGAATAAGAAAAAACATAGGCGATAACTGCAAGGTAGAGGAATGGGAATACGGGTTGATAATCAAAATAACAAGGAGGGAAGAAGAGAAAAGCTTGTGGGTAATAAGTGCATACAACAAGGTCGGTTTCAAAGATTTTGAAGGCCCACTAAGGCAGTGTGTGGAAGAAGGAATGGAGCAAGGAGTGGGAATAGTGATAGCCGGGGATCTGAACGCAAGAATAGGAGCTAGCAATGGGATAGTGGAATGTGAAAAAGTAGGAGGGTTAGCATGGGAAAGAAAGTCGCAAGATCCAGTGCTAAATACGGAAGGGAAGAAATTAATAAAATTTTGCGAAAATTTGGGACTGGTGGTACTTAACGGTAGAGTGAAGGGAGATGAAGAGGGAAAGGTAACCTTCGTGGGGAATGGAGGTAGCAGCTCGGTATTGGACCTAGTCATATGGATGGAAGATGAAGAGGAGGGACTTGTGGGGGAAGTGCATGTGATAGCAAGAATAGAGTCAGATCATTTACCCGTAACATTTACGCTAAAGGGAATGCAAGGAGGGGAGGGGGGAATTGGTCGACGACTTAGGAATAGAGGGGAAGGGGAGGAAATACTGACATGGAAGGATGAGACGAGGGACGAGTACGAAAAGGAAGTGGATATCAAGAGAGGCGAGAAAGAAGCAGAAGACTTGACAGACTCGAGATGGGGGAAAATTAAAAGAGCAATATGGCAGGCAGCAAAACGAACGGGAATGGTCAAAAATAGGAAGAAAAAAGAGGGGACAACATCATGGTTGGATGAAGAAAGCAAGGAACAAAGGAAAAGGGTTTGGAGGAGCCTTAGAACTTTTTTAGCAACTGGGGGGAGACGGGAAAAGGAACAACTCAAGGAGGAAAGAACCAAATGGAAGAAATTAAGGGAAAGAAAAAAGCGGGAGTGGTTTGAGGAGCGGTGGAGGGAGGTAAGAGAGAGTAAAAATATGGTAGATTGGTGGAGAGCAATCGGGAAGTTTAGGGTCAGAAGAAAAAGGGCAGGGGAAAATATAGAGAAAGAAAAATGGGTAATGCACTTCAAAAACCTGCTGGGGGAAAGAACGGGAGAGGACGGGGAAAAAGACGATGAAGATGAGCCTTGGAACTTGGGAGGAACGACGGAGAATTCGACAGACTCCGGATTAGATGCGGAGATTAGTGATAGGGAATTGGAAAAAACAATAAAAAAGTTAAAAAATAAGAAAGCACCAGGCGAGGATGGCATTACAGGGGAATTTATTAGGGGGCTCTCAAAAGAGGCAATAGGAGAGCTGAGGACAGTGATGAACGATGTGTGGAACGATGGAAAACTCCCGGAGGGATGGGAAACAGCGAGGATATATCCAATTCATAAGGCGGGAGGAGAAGGCGAGGTTGAAAACTACAGAGGGATATCGTTGCTCGATGTAGGGTATAAAATGTTGACCAATATCATGGTGCAAAGAATGAACAGCTGGGTAGAAAAGAATGGAATCCTCAGAGAGAGCCAGGCGGGATTTAGAAAGGGAAGAGGAACAAGAGACCATATATTTGTACTAAATGCATTGATTAACAACAGGCTAAGGAAAAAGGGGAAGAAATTATATGTGGCGTTTGTCGATATGA
The DNA here is from genome assembly GCA_964007375.1 of Ophion obscuratus. NCBI lineage: Eukaryota > Metazoa > Arthropoda > Insecta > Hymenoptera > Ichneumonidae > Ophion > Ophion obscuratus. The sequence continues at coordinate 82,951,677 of OZ023312.1, read as the reverse complement.
AAGCAGCATTCGATAAAGTGGACAGGAAATTGCTGTTAAGAAAGTTGTGGGAGAAAGGGGTAAGAGGAAAAATGCACAGGATAGTCAGAGGGATCTATGAACGAACGAAGGTAGAAGTAATAGCGGGAGAGGGAATTACGGAAAGCTTTGAGACGGGGAAAGGAGTGAAGCAGGGATGCCCGTTAAGTCCAACTTTATTTAGTTTAGCGATGGATGACCGGGACGAAGAGTGGGAGAGAAAGGGACAAGGAGGTACAGTTATGGGGGGTAGTAAATTCTACGCACTAAAGTATGCGGATGACCTTGCGATAGTAGCGGAGGAGGCAAGTGAGCTAAAAAAGATGCTGGAGTCATTAGGGAAGTTCGTGGACAAAATAAAAATGGAAGTGAACGTAGGGAAAACTAAAATTATGGTGTTTAGAAACGGGGGAAGAAGGAGGAAGGAACAGTGGGAATATAAGGGGGAAAAGATTGAGGTAGTGACAGAATTCAAGTATCTAGGATACTGGTTCACGACGAGAAACTCGGCAGCGAGACACGTGCAAAAAATAGTGGCGAAAGCAACGAAGGCGGCGAACTCAGTCTGGGGAGTGATGAAAAGAGCAAGGGTGGATAATTTGAAACAAAGGCTACAACTGATGGAATCATTAGTTAAAGCGGGAGCTCTGTACGGAATAGAAATTTGGGGATGGCAGAGGAGGGAGGTGGTGGAAAGGCTGCAAGCAAGGTTGGTAAAAATGGCGCTGGGGCTGAATCGCAACACACCCGACTATCTATGGAAAATGGAGGCTGGCGTGAGAAGTATAGAGGTGGAGGGGAGAAGGAGAGCGGGGAATTATATACTCAAGATAACGGAAATGGAGGAAAGCCGTTGGCCCAAAATTTGTTTAAAGGAGGAAATAAGAAATATCATAAACGGCAACCCGTCGAGATGGGGCAAAGATCTTAAAGGGGCTATGAGTGAAGTAGGCGAAGGCAGGATCCTGGGAATGATAAGGGGCGGAGAACGAATAACTAACATTAAAAAGGTAATGGAGGAAACAATCGAAAAAAAGAGAGACCAGGATATACAAAAGGATTGGACAAAAATCGATAAGTCGAGTTTCTGCGAAATATATAAACACTTGAAAGAGGAAATTGGAAGAGAAAAATATTGGGAAGAGAAGGATGTAAGGGGGGACCTGAAGGAAGAGTGGGCCCGGATTAGATGCGGCAATCTGGGAAAAATAGGAAATAAGGGATTTATGAGAAGAGAGTGCGGAATCTGTGGCCAGGAGGAGGAAAGCATGGAGCATATATTGACATGCAGGGAGGCAAGGAGTAAAATAAAAAAAGAATGGGTAAAGGCGGTGGACGAATGGAGAGGGGGAAGAATTGGGGAAGCCTTAAGATGGTGGCTAATAAGAACACTGAAAGGCAAAATAATAACTAGTGTGTGCGAATACGCGAAGGCTTTTAGAGCGCTTAAAAGGGAGATGGAAAAAGGAAAGTAAGCGAAGAGGAAAAGGTCGCTGAAAGAGGGCGGAAGACGATGGAACGGAATATATGGCAATGTAATATATGCGAGATTACAAGAAAGATAATAGAGATAAGCATTAGAATTAAGGATGGACATGTAAAAAGCGGTAACGCTATATGATGGAAAATAAAATAAATAAATAAAAAAAATAATATATCTATATATGTTTATATATGGACAAAATCCATATATAGTTATTTATGTACAAAATTCATTATAGTTATACATAATTATATATTTTCTCATATATGATCATATATTATTTATATATAACAATAGGTGATTATTTATAAAAAAATAAATAAATAATCCCGGGATAAAAATCATAAAATCTATGCTAATTCACATATATGTAATTATAATTGTTAATGATAAATGCAAGTCTTATTTTTGATTATCTCTTGCTTGAAATTGCGAATAGGCGACGTAAAAATATCCACTAATAATATTTACATAAACTCCCTTGTAGATTAATAGGAATATAAATAGAAGAATAAATGTTGAAATATGTAAATATAACGCTTGCTTTGGCAACCGTCGATATTGTTTCGAAATGACAGGCGTCTGCCTACTTGCACGGTGCAGGTAATTCCACCAAAATGCACTCCATTAGTGCAACCTTGCGACGTGTATTTTTACCGCCAAGTAAAAAATTTCATAAAGCGTCTGCAGAACTGCGCCTATCTGATTGAACAAGGACGTGAAATTAATGATAGAGAAGATTGCATAAAAATTCATTTTATTGTTCATCATCAGTTGTCTTCTCCGGTCTTCAATAACATGATCAGATATGCGTGGTTTGCTTCGAAACTTTGCGATCAAAGAGAAATCTTCATGAACGTGAATGAAGTTTGTTTTCCGATCGACGTATTGAAAAAAAAATTGCGAATGTAACAATGCAGCGTTTGTACGGTGTGCGAGATGCCGTGAAAATTACTGTTTTCCTTGTTTTTACGATGGTTATCACTCTGGCTCGTGTAACATTACACCCGATGTATAAAACAAACGAATACAGACCGAATAATAAAGTATTCAATTCCTTACCCGACGTTTTTCATTTTCATCCTAAAAATGTTGTTGGTTATAAATATTGATACTTGAAAATGTATGTTTATAATCAAGAGATAATTAAAAATATGACTTGCGTTTTTTCATTTTAAAAAAATGAAAAAAAAAAAAAAAAAAAAAAAAAATCGAAGTGAGACTCGAACCAGCGACCCCGCGATTACTAGACTCGAGCGCTACCGGGTACGCCACGAGCCCGGTTCGAATATCGTTGCATCTTTGTGGGATAAGAGTGCGCTCGAAAACTTCAAAGTCAATTTTCTCGAAAATTTCTGAATATGGCGTCGAACTGCTTTGGGATATTAATATTCGAGCTCTGAACTTCGCGTACCATGAGTACGAAAAATTACAAAAATCCGACTGCCGTACTGTCCCCTTGTGAAATATGGCACTCCAAGGACAAAGTCTCCCTTAATAAATACTATTAATAAAAACGTGGAAGAATGTTTTGTCTTCCCACATCCCGTATCGAACACTTTTACTGAGAAACATTTTGACGTATCAAAAAACGGGGAATTCGGGAAACGGGAAAAATTCCATTTTTCCGTTCTCGCAATTGCAGTAAAGGGCCGAAGATAAAAATATTTCACCTGCTCGCTCGAGAACGAGGTAGAGAGTTTTGAGGAGAAATTTCTCGTATTCCCGTTGGATGTTAAGAGCGATATTTCCAAGTCCTTCGATCAAGAGGCAGCAGTTAACGATGTTGCTTTGAGCGTCGCCAAGAGTGACGTCCTCGCCCACTTCTATCGGCAGATACCATGCGACCGGGTCCGTGTAGTGCTCGATTATTTGTTTGAAAAGATGCAGCCTCGACGAGTCTCCCACTTGAACTGAAATGCGGAAATGTCTTTTTTTTTTTCATCGCGATTCCGTCGTTGAGTTGGAAAAGTATTCGACAAACGCACTTGTCGATATGGAGTTCAATATCAGTATCAATTCTTTTCGATACTGCGGAATTTCGGACGTGAGGTCGAGAATGCTATCGACTAAGAGCGACAGATCGCCCAATTCGCCGAGAAGCTTGCAGACGGAAATGAACTTTTCTTCGGTCGATGTGTCCCTCATGAATTTGAAACGTTTCCACGAGTGTACATTACTGTACGTAGTGTCCTCCACGTCTGTTGAAAATAATGAATTAATCGTCCGCAGTAACATTTTAGTCTGTTCGAAAAGGCGTCTTCGAGCAAAATGCTTTCAACGCTTTTTTTTTTCTTTTCATTTGACTTGGATAGTATGCACTTAGGGCTAGGTGCCTGTGAAGTCTAAGCTGATTAAGGTTTCGAGTTGAAATTCGGACAAAACTTTTTTGAGATAATACAGTTTAGGGCCTTTCGCGAACCTGAATATTCAACAATGGGCCTTAGGCCGGTAACGGGTAGAAAATTATGTGGGAATTTAACCATTTTTTTCGTATGAAAAAGTGATTCACTCGTAAAATTAATTGCACATCTATTTAGCATGAATATCAAGCTGTTAGAACAAATGTATATATTTCTTTTCGAAGCACAAAATGGCCGACTACTAATATTTTCTTTTATCTTTTTTTAGGCGCTCGTAGGTACGGAATTAAAAAAATATTGTTTCATTAGAAAGTTGTAGGTATTTGAACTTAAGGAGAGATATAGACCTAGATGGTCGAGGTCGAGGATTTAGAAGCTATGAACATTCAGTCGACCGTAGAAGACCTACACTATGGGCCTGTTTTCAATAATTCCATGTAAGTTGACAAATTTCATGATTTATTCATTCCCGAATGTTTAAGGGGTAAGGCCACTGTACATTTTTTGAAAAATCGATTTTTTTTTATTGGCTTAAAAAATAGTTTAAACCCTCTAGAATAAGAAAAAAAAGGTCCTGTGCGACCCAAACAAACCCAAACAAACTATTCGCAAAACTTTAAACGCGTTTTTCTCGAAACATGGTTTTTCAAAATGGCACGCAGCATAACTCGAACAATTTTCATTTTTTTTTACTTGAAATTTTAACCAGATGTGAACATTTACATTATCTTGAGAATGTCGATCGGAATTTTCAAGAACTTTATTTATTGATTTTTTATTAACAAAAAACTTGCCGTTTTTTTCGTCAAAAATCAATTTTTTTTTTCAAACGCACGCCAAATCCACAAAAATTGATACTTTTTAAAATCCGATCGACATTCTCTAGCTATAGCCCTCTAGATTAATGGTTTTTTTTTTGTTCTAGATTCAAAAGTGCACCAGTGGTGCTGCGTGCCGCGGAGCCCTGGAAGCAAAACATGTCCCGGGAAGATAGCTGTGGAACCGCCATTTTGTTTTTTTTTACTGTAAAAAAATTTTATAATAAAGTTTAATGTATGCCCGATAACACCATTAAAAGTTTTTTTTCAAATACCTTCAATTTCGGGAGCAAAAAATTAGTGAAAAAACCTTTTTTTTTGGGCCGTTACAGTGGCCTTACCCCTTAAAAGCGTTTTTCTCAAAACCACGTTTTTCAAATCGGTACCCAAAATTTCTCGAAAACCAATGAACCGATTGCCTTGAGGTATTTTTGTGGTTATTCTATACACCATTATCTAGTACTTGTCATAGGATTTTTTTTCCGTTACTTAGTTTTTGTTTTATAGGCAAAATAATAACTAATTTTTGGTCCAAAAATCACTATTTATGTTCAAACGTTCGCCATTTTGTCATAAATCGATATTTTCAAAATCGGCTATGAAAAGGACTAGATTATAGTATGGGGCCGTCCATATATTACGTCATTCTAAATTTGGGGGGGGGGGGAGGTTCGTCTGCGGATGACGGTAAATGATGGATGAGGGGGGGGGGGGGGGGCGGTTCGAAATTGACGTCATTCTTGTGATACCAGTTACTTCAAAATGTACAATAGTATATTGTACAACTAGAGTGGTTTCCCCGCATGAGTGATGAAAAATATTTTGCAATTACCTAATGGTATTAATTATTGAACTCATTATTTATTTATTTATTACATAAGGTTTGTCTACATTATATTCGAGAACTTCAAATAACAGCGTACCTATGAAAATAGTTCGATCGAGCCAAAATAAATATGGGGAGGATACGGAGATATTACCCGTGATCCAGGATTTGCAAGAATGGGTGAAAACTCCGTGGGAGCTATCCAAAGAAAACTAAAGAATAGGGAAGAATAATATTATTATATTAATGAAAATTGCCAAAGTACAAAATAATAAAAGATGATTCTATAACAAAATGTGGGAGCTATCCAAAGAAAACTAAAGAATAGGGAAGAATAATATTATTATATTAATAAACATTGCCAAAGTACAAAATAATAAAAGATGATTCTATAACAAAATGTTTTAATGTTACCCAATTTTTCTCAAATCCGCAAATGTTTTCATTTTGCCAAACTGGTAATGACGTCAATTTTGCGAGAGGGGGGGGGGTCATTAGGAAATGACGATAGGATGATTGTAGGGGGGGGGGGGGTCGAAAATCAGCAAAAATCGATGACGTAATATATGGACGGTCCCTATCTAATTTAATCATCTTTTTGGTTTTTTTTTCAGATGATTTTTTAAGAAACGCCAGTGCGTACCGTATACGCAGATTTTTTTTACGACGCTCGAAGGATCATACAATATCCTTGTATATTTTTGATATTTTTAAATAAAGAAAATTAAACATATTTTTGAATGTATATACTTTTAGATAATTAAAACCTCAATCCGAAAATTCAAATAGTTTTCCTTGAAAAAATTCACAAAAATGACCTTTTTTCCGGCTCCTAGGTGAATATCTCCCCTTAGCGAAAAATTTCGTTATAACTGCGCATAAACTGCTCATAAAATGAAAAGTTTTCGATTAATCAGAAATTCCGTAAGTACTTCTCTGCGAAATGCAATTAGGAACATAACTTTTCAATTTAAAGTAAATCGAGTGAAAATTGTTGAAGTTATTTGTCACGCTAATTGGAAAAAAGCTGTTTCGAGAAGTTTCGAGTAGTCGGCCATTTTGTACATCGAAAAAAAAAAATATATTTTCCAACAGCTTGATATTCATACTTAATAGATGTGTAATTAATTTGATGAGTGAAACACTTTTTCATACGAAAAAAAATTGTTAAATTCGCACATGATTTTATACCCGTTACTGTGGCCTATAGTACAGTCGTGCTGTCGCTGAAAAAAACTCAGAATCGGAGGAAATTAGAAGAAGGCTAGTTTTTTGACAGGTGATTTTGTAGGTGCCGCGGGTGCTGAATCCAAGTTTGCCTAAAAATCGGGGTGTAGGGTTCTTTTTTAGGGGATGAAAGGAGATGGGGGTGGATTAATGCCAAACTACAACCCCTATGAGGTGGGCGCCGTGAGACAAAATGTTCAGAAAAATCCGGGCTTTAGTTTTGTCCACAGCGCCGAAGTCGTTGAACTCAAAGTTCATTTTGAGGGTGAAAAAGTGGGGTGAAATTTTAAAAAATCGGTTTTAATTCAATAACTCTTTAGAAAAAAATCGTACGTTTTTTGTTCAAATGGGAACGGTGTAGCCCTTGAAAAGACGCGTCGATCGAGTATTCGATCATCACTCTCCGATAATATCTTCACCCCCAAAAAATGATTAAAAAAAAAATAGTTCATTGAATAACTCAAAAACAATCGGTTTTTCGAGTATGGTTCAAATGTGCGAAATGTAGAGAATAATTTTCTCCATACTTTCGTTGCTATGGACCACCCTTGCAACCCAAACAAACTTCAGCGTCATGTAACTGTAATGCGTTTTTTCACTTTAGACGCTAAAAAAGGCTATTTTCGTGAATTTTTTTGATAGGTTTATATTGTAGACATTGATATAAAAGTTGTTACACTTAAGGGAGACTTTGTCCTTGGAGCAGCGGGAGATATTAGCGGCTCAACATGAGCAGCTAGAAGAAGAGGAGGGATGCCTCTATGGACCAGGCATTGCCGATTAGCGGTAATTATAAACACATTTGTGTAAACACATTACAAAACTTTAAAAGCGTTTTTCTCGAAAACACGTTTTTAAAAATGGCTGACATTCTCCTGACCGCTGTAATTAACATATCGACCTGAAATTTGGAGAGCATACTCAGAAAATATGTCTTCACGGAATGACGGATCGTTTTTTCGATAGATACATTTTTGCATTTATTATTTATCTTTTTATGCGAAAAAAAACGCGAAAAATCGATTTTTTTTTAAATTGCCGCCATTTTCCGAAATTTGTACTAAACGAAAAACCCATCCGTCATTCCATGACCAAAGGGTCACAGATTGATAATATGCTTTGAATTTGTGTTTCAGATCAACAAAGAGGGGGCAGTGATGTCAGCCGTTTACCTCCCGCGATTTGAGGACCTGTTTTCGCGGAGCTGCAACGGCCGCCATTTTGTTTTTTTTTTTTTCAAAAAATTTTATTTAACGTTCTGTATATCATGAATAAAAGCAAGAAAAAAACCGCGCTCAAAAAGCTTGCCTCGTTTCCTTTAAAAAAAATAAAATGTAAACACCTGAAATATGGCACTCCAAGGACAAAGTCTCCCTTAAGAAAAATCAAATTTGTTTTGATTGTAAGGGGAGTGTTAATTTTTGAATCGCCACGTGGCACGGAATGGTTCGAAATTGAACGAATATTAAGCGGCAATGCACCATGATATTTGTGTTTATGAATGTAGTCAATGGTCAACATAGAACGTACCTCTGGCATGAATTTCATCCAAGATCGGAGCGTGAGCACAGTCGAGCTCGGCGACGTAGACGAGGGCGAGTAAAAGTCTCCGCAAGTGTGACACGGACGCCATTACGTGAGGGAGCCTTTGCTTTCCCAACAATTTTATATAGCCAGCCAGTTGATTCAGATACGACAATTGTACCGAGTCCTCTGTGGAATCATTTATTTTTCTCAGCGAAACTTTCTTACTTACGTCGTTATTCGATAACTTCTTACGCGAGCCTTACCAGACCGCCTTATCAATCGAGGAAGTTTGGTGAGAAGCTTGTAGAAGTTTTCTTCCAACAGTTCGACGACGGGCCTCATGCCGTGATGGGCCGTACACTTTTCGTTTATATCGTTCAACGCTTCGCGCGACAAATCCCGGATATCCTCGTTTTCGTCTTCCGACAGTGATATCAAAATTTCAACGAGCTCCATAAAGTTATTGGTCATGTTTCTTGAAGAAACCGTTCAGCCCAAATTTTCATGTTAAAATAAAATATTACAGACGTACGCTCGATGACGAATACTTTACAGCCTCTTAACAACCCAAATTTAATTTCCGTAACTATTTCCATTTTATTCTTTATCGAATTCAAACGTTGCAATTATTTTTCACGGAAGTGACGATTGACGGGCAATCTTAACATGTTAGGCCGGAACTTTTAGAGACTTTGAATTCGTTTTGGAAATAATGAATGCAATTTATGGAAAGTTTACAATTTCCCAAAATATACGCGAAATAAAAGTTGAATGAATATTCGAAGATGGCAGCACGCTAGCGGTTCATCCGAGGCCATCTTTTACACGGTAGAATTTTTCTGATTTTCAGAATTGAATCTCGAGGAAAATACTGAGGAAAATACCCCGGAATCGGAGAAAATTAGGAGGTTAGTTTTTCGACAGGTGATTTTGTAGGTTCCGCGGGTTCTAAATCCAAGTTTGCCTAAAAATCGGGGCGTTGGGTTTTTTTTAGGGGATGAAAGGAGATGGGGGTGGATCAATGCCAAACTACAAGCCCTACGAGGTCGACGCTGTGAGACGAAATGTGCAGAAAAATCCGGGCTTTAATTTTGTCCATAGCGCCGAAGTCGTGAAAGTTCATTTTGGGGGTGAAAAAGTGGGGTGAAATTTTGAAAAATCAGTTTTAATTCAATAACTCTTTAGAAAAAAATAGTACACTTTTTTTTCAAATGGGTACTTTGTAGCCCTTGAAAAGACGCGTCGATCAAGTATTTGATCATCACTCTCCGATAATATCTTCATCCCTAAAAAAATGGTTAAAATACCAAAAAAAATTGTTCATTGAATAACTCAAAAACAATCGATTTTTCGGGTATGGTTCAAACGTACGAAATGTAGAGAATACTTTCCGCTATATTTTCGTTCCTATGGACCACCCTCGAATTTTGATTTTCCAACCCCTCTCGGGGGTTGATAATTCAAAATGAAATTCTGGGAAAACTATTGACCGCACGAATTCGCCGCCGTGGAAGAATTTGTAGCTTGAACCCCCAGCTACATTTTTGTCCACAGCGCCAAACTCGTATCTCTTTGTTTTCGGACAATAGTTTTCCCAGAATTTCATTTTTAATTGTCAACCCCTGAGAGGAGTTCGAAAAATCAAAATTCAAGGGTGGTCCATAGGAACGAAAATATAGAGAAAATGATTCTCTACATTTCGTACATTTAAACCATCCCCGAAAAATCGATTGTTTTTGAGTTATTCGATAAACAATTTTTTTGGAATACTTCAACAATTCTTTTGAGGGTGAAGATATTATTGGAGAAGGATGATTAAATACTCGATCGATGCGGCTTTTCAAGAGCTACAACGTTCCCATTTGAACAAAAATTGTATGAATTTTTCCTAAAGAGTTATGGAGTGAAAACTGATTTTTCAAAATTTAACCCCATTTTTTTACCCTCAAAATGAACTTCCACGTCTTCGGCGCTGTGGACAAAAATAAAACCCGGATTTTTCCGAACAATTTGTCTCCCGGCGCGAACCTTGTGGGGGTTGTAGTTTGGCATTAATTCACCCCAATCCCCTTTCATCCCCTAAAAAAAACCCTACACCCCGATTTTTAGGCAAACTTGGATTTAGCACGCGCGGCACCTACAAAATCACCTGTCAAAAAACTAGCCTTCTTCTAAATTTTCCGATTCCAATATACAGCACGACTGTACTATACAGTACGAAAGTTTGGGTGGGGGTAAAAATGTTGAATGACCAAATATAGAACGACAAAGATTTCGAAACGACAGAATTATTAACTCTCAAAATAACGAAGGTTAAATCATTCGAAATTTTATCTTTCGACTGATAAAAAAATCGAATGACTATAAATCGAATCATTATTTATTGGAGAGGTAATTTATTCGAAAACGAATATTCAGATTGTCTGCAAGTCGGAACATAAAAATACAGAATCGAAAAATGTAGAACACCCATATCTCCGAAACAGAAAATAGCGAGTGCCTAATATGCGTAATACCGTCTATGGCGAAAAGCAATATATCGAAACGCAAAATGTCGATGGCCCGAAATGTCGAACGCCGAAAGGTCGAACGGCCAAAATGGCGAACGTGGTGGGGCCCGTCACGTGGGATGACTGTCTTACGATATTTTAGCCTACAGACCGCCAGCGCCATCTCGCAGCTTCACTCTGAGGCGCAAGTGACGTATTGCTCGATTCGCCATTCGGGCCGTTCTACATTTTGACCCTCCGCGATTTCAACCACTCGACTTTTCGGCCGTTCGCTTTAATGATTTTCTGCATTGTGAACCATCGCCATTTTTTTAATTCGGAGAATTGTCGTCTCGAATTATTTGGTGTTATGCATACAGGCCCATCGATTTTATGTTTTTCGATATTTTATTAAATCTGATTTTTGTTTTTCGCTACATATCAACTTCCGAGATGTTCATATTCGTAATTGTTATTTTCGACTTCACAGACTCTAGTAAGATTGATTATTTATATTCGAACATTCGTCATTTTCGAATTCGACATCTCGGCCCATCTACATATCGATCGTTCGACATTTGTCCCCCCACCCGAAAGTTTTTCCAAAGTAATAAAAAATAATTTCCCAATTATCATTCCGGAAGTCACTAGTCACTAGTCACCAGGGTCACTAGTCACTAGAGTCATTCTAGTCACGAGAGTCACTAGTGACTCTAGCCACTAGAATTACTAGTCACTCTAGTCACTAGCACGGTCTTACAAACAGGTCTGGACACTCCCATGTACTTTGCATAGGCCGTCGTGTGACAAAAAGTGAGGCCATTTAAGGGCGGGGTAAAGTATTTAAATTTTTTTTTTCATTTAAAATTTTTTTTTTAAATGAATGCATAATATATCAAGAATATTGTGTTAAAATTTCAAGTCGATCGGAGTAAAATTGACGAAGTTATGAGTATTTGAGCGTCTATTGCTCCATGCCGTTCTCTTCTCTTCTGCGTTTTTCAAACCGTTTTTCTGAGACTTGTCATATTTGAAGTCCGTGTGCACGATAACTCAAAATCTACTGGACCAATCGCTTTGAAATTTTGCACAGTACTTCCTCACATAATTCACCAGGTATTGTCGAGAGCTTTTTTGTTTTTTTTAATAATTACTAATTTTTCAACAACAAATTAGCCGATTTTTTTTTAGCGAAAATCGGGTTTTTGGCTCCCAAGTGCTACGAAAAATCGAAAAATCAAAACAAAAAAAATCCTCCCGTCATTACCACGAGAAACATCTCCTTTAACAAATGCATTTTGATTTTTTTGGTTCAAATGATTCTGTTGCGAGTTATGCTGCACACCGCAAACCAACTTTTTTTCGAGGCGCCTCCGTCATTTAATTTTCACTCGCTCAATTTGGAATATTTTGCAATGCAAATTTAGGACAATGTTGTTCAAATGTTACTTTATTATATGTAAATTTTTCAATAAACGAACACTATTCGTTACGCCAAAAAAAATCTTAAAAACATGCCTTTTTTTCGCCGAATTAACTTTACCCCGCCGTTAAGTTCCGAAACGGGCCACACTACTTGGAGCGCTAGTATCGGAGCGGCCGATTGTGGGACCGAGAGCGATATACTAGCGCATGCGTACTGTCTTCATGGTTGTAATAAGAATACATCCTCTACACAATTACATATGGCATTTATCATAGAAACTTACTTGTGCGATAATTTGTCCATCTCCGTCTTTATGGATGAAGTGGCGCACAATGTCGGATTGATTAAAATTCTTCTCGCATATTTTGTGCGTTGTTTTTAATTCAGTTATGAGTGGCGATACTGCCTTCGCCCATTTTTCACGCAATATAGGATCTTTCAGGCATTGCAAAATTTTGACTTCAATTATCAATTCACTTGAATTATCGGTTCACTTCAATAAAAGACACTTCAAATAAAATAAACATTTCCACTTCCGTTGGCCGTCGGTATACGGTGTGGTAAGGTGGCGACGGGGTTATACACAATATACTAGCAAACACAACAACACTAGTATATACTACTGTGTCCAAAAAATAAGGTGACAATTGAATTTAAACTGCGCGCGTCGAAGCATTTGGAGAATTATTTTTTTTTAGGTTGGTAGTACTGTCAGTGACATCTATGTCAAATTTACATGTCAAAATATTCATCAGTGTTTGAGATACGCGTCGTTTCTCACGCAGAAAGCCTTTGGTGATGAGGCTATGTCTAAAAAAAATGTTTACAAGTGGTATAGTGAGTTCCAAGCCGGCCGTGAACGTGTCGAAGACGAAGAGCGTCCTGGGCGACCATCAACCTCAACCGACGAAGCTCACGTCCAACAAATCAAAGATTTGGTGTTGAAAAACCGTCGATTAACGATTAGAGAACTTGCTGATGAGGTTGGCATATCGAAAGGCTCGGTCAATACCATTTTAAAGGATGTTTTGGGCCTCAAGCGCGTCAAATCTCGACTGGTACCGAAAACATTGAATTTTTTGGAAAAAAGGCGTCGCGCGTTGAAGTGTGTGAAACGATGCTTTCTGACTATCAGGACAAGATGGAACGCATGATCACTGGAGACGAGACTTGAATCTATGCTTACGACCCCGAAACAACCGATCAATCGAGCGACTATCGTGCCAAAGGAGAGCCGAAACCAAAAAAATCGCGCCGAAGTCGCTCAAAAATCAAGGTCATGTTGACTGTTTTCTTCGATTATCGTGGTGTTGTGCATTATGAATTCCTTCCGCCGGGCCAAACAGTCAACAAGGAATATTATTTGAACGTTATGCGTCGTTTGCGTAACGCTATCCGCCTAAAAAGGCCGGAATTGTGGAAAGACAATTCTTGGTTTTTACACCACGATAATGCACCATCCCATACTGCACTCGTAATTCGTGATCATTTCGCCAAAAACTCAACCCATATCGTTCCGCAACCACCGTATTCACCTGATCTGGCGCCGTGCGACTTCTGGCTGTTCAGCAAGCTCAAAAGATCGCTCCGGGGACACCGTTTTGATACGATAGAGGAGATTCAAGCCGCAGCGAAGACGGAACTGAAGGCCATCCCGGAAAGTGACTACAATCAGTGTTTCGTAGATTGGAAAATCCGTTGGCATAAGTGCATTGCATCGGGAGGGGATTACTTTGAAGGGGATGAAATTGATTTGGAAAAATAAATAAAGAATTTTCGAAATAAATACAATGTCACCTTATTTTTTGGACACAGTAGTATAAGCAAATCGGCCGCTCCGACGCTAGCGACGTGGCGGAATTTGGAACTCAATTGGCCTCACTTAGTGTCACACGATTTTAACCTCTGTGCCCAGACCTGTTTATAAGACCATGGCCACTAGTCACTCTAGTCACTAGTCACTCCTTTCACTAGCGTCACTAGTCACTAGAGTCACTCTAGTCTTCTACTTTAAAGCGCCGCACTGAGTCGACAAAGTGGAAATCGACTTTACCAGCAGTTGGATATCAATTCTATGATGGACAGAGTTGGAAAATGCAAAAAATTCTACTTTTTCATCCCGTCACAGTAGAATATCCCCTTAAAATCCCGCATACAAGTTTACGGCTTTCAATAAACAAGGAAACCCAAAGAGTCTGCTTCACTCGTACGCGCATACCTCGAGCATCTGGAGAGTAAGAGCTTCACAGCGATAAGCAATTCTTTGCGAACTTGCCAGTGCGAATGTCTGACAAGATTGCCGAGAGAATGCATTATTCCGTTTAGTTTCGTCGATGCCGTGTCAAGCCATTTCGGACTTCTCATCGCCGTTTCTATGTACTTTTTCATTCCCCTTTCTCCCTCAAGTTTCAGCGTGCTTCCCAATGGATCGTCCGACTCGTCGATATTTTGCTTCTCGAGAACGCTCTCAATGGTGGGATCGTCCTCGCCAGGTCGATCCTCCATAATGAGAGCGACTATTCTGCCGAACGCTCGAATCGCCGTCTAAACAAATCGGATGGAACAATAAACGATTGGTCGTCGTGGTTTGTAAATTTTCGACAAAAGAAGAATTACTGTATTACTTTACCGCGGTAATTTTGTGACTCTGCAAATCATTTCCCACAGCAACATGGTGAAGACCGTGGGCCATTCCGGGCAGAAAAAACATTACCGTGTCGGCCACTTGCGCCCTGAGCACCACGTCACTGGGATCTACCTTGTCGTGAACTTGAAACAGAGTCATCAGCGTCTTCATTGCGCTTAATCTGCAACGAAAGTAAGGAATTTCTCGGTTTCTCCTTTGCACGCGAAATAAACGCGTGAGTTCACGCGCTGGCAAAGTTTCAATTTATCGATTTTTGAATCATTGCAAGGGTCTATCTGATGGGAAATTTTCGGCTGATTAGGAATATGACTAGTGTTGGGCGTTGATCAATTAAATTTTCAATCAGTTCACTAGGTGACTGAAAAAGTAATTGCAATTAATTTAATTGAAATTAATTCAATTGCAATTCAAATGAATTGCAGTTAACTATTAATTGCATGTTGCAATTAATTTATTTGGACTAATCTGTGTTAATTGCAACTCGCAATTAAAACAATTGCAATTCACTTTTTTAATTGTTCCAAGAAACAATTAAAACTAACGATCAACCTATTTAACTTCACAGATATCAGATGAAAAAGATTTAGATATTGCTTCATTAATGCAATTCAATACTACTATCCAAACAAACCCAAACGAACCCAAAAACTAGTATTGAATTGTATTAAGGGGGGAAATCACAGCAGCACACAAAATAATAGGCATATTTTCGGGAATTAATTTTGGCCGAATAAAAGTATCAATCGAAAATCTGTAAAGTAGGTTTTATAGCAATACTAAAAAAGTACAAAATGTAATTTTTTCAATAAAAAATATTTAAAAATGGCGGCTGCGCAGCATATGCCCCAAGACGCCTTTTTTGAGCTCGCCGAAGACATAACTCGAGCAAATTTATTACCGATCGACTTGAAGTTTTGACAGTAGCTTCGAAACATCTTTCTCCACGGAGCTACGTAGGATTTTTTCGATGTATTAATTTTTCGCAAAATGGTACATGTTTGAAAATAAAGTTAAATTTTTAACAAAAAAAAACGCTATAAAATCGTCGATAAAAAAAAGTAAGCCATATAATATAAAAAAAGAGTTACTTTATTGAACAATATTCACCGGGTGTCGAATTTTTAAATTTATTTCTGACGTTTTTTCTCGTTGATTGGCATTTTTTAACATTTTTCCATTCAAATGGCTGTATCTTTGGCAGTATTTGACGTATTTACATTTGTAAAAAACGAAAATGTGCGTCTTTTTATAGCCTTCCAGAAAAAAATTAATTTATATTTTATTGAGCATGTCCAACGTCCGTTTCAGGGCAAAATATGCAAAAATATTTTTTTTCTCAAGGAAAGACACTCGTTATTCTACTTTTTATAATTTCCCCGAATTGTGAATACGAAAAACGGATTTTTGGTATTTTTTATGTTATGGGATTCCTAAACACCGTGAAGTAACAGCTATTTTTATTAAATTTTTTTTTTTTTATTAATATCCGATTGAAGAGTGTGGAGCACTCCAAGGCTCCAATACATATGACATATATGTGATATGTATTTTTAAAAAACCTGTTAAACGTACAGCGAGTGCTCCACACTCTTCAATCGAATATTAATAAAAAGATTTAAAAAATAAAAATAGCTGTTACTTTACGGTGTTTAGGAATTCCATAATATAAAAAATACCAAAAATCCATTTTTCGTATTCAGAATTCAGGGTAATTCTTAAAAATAAAATAACGGGTGTCTTTCCTTGAGAAAAAAAATATTTTTGCATATTTTGCCCTGAAACGGACGTTCGACTTGCTCGATAAAATCTAAATTTTTTTCTGGAAGGCTATAAAAAGACGCACATTTTCGTTTTTTACGAATGTAAATACGTCAAATCCTGCCAAAGATACAGCCATTTGAATGGAAAAATGTTAAAAAATGGTAATCAACGAGAAAAAACGTCAGAAATTTTGAAAAAAATGTCGACACTCGGTGAATATTTTACAATAAAGTAACTCGATTTTTCAAAATTATTTGTGGATTTTTTTTTACTGTCTGAAGTGACGTGGAATGCCTATATACGTATTTCAATAGCATATATATTTGTTATTTCGCGCCCTATACGATAATCAATTTCAATTGTTAGTTTTTAATCAAATACATTAAAAAGATTGAAAATTGATTAATTTCTAATTGTGGAAAGTCACGATTAAAAATTGGTTAATTGTTCATTGTGACTACAACAATTAACAATTGATTAATGGTTAGTCATGAGTATTCACAATTATAATCAATTAATTGTTAATTGTTATAGTCGTGATTAACAATTAATTAATTGTTGATCTTTAGTTACCCTAGCAATAAAATTTTGCCCAACACCGAATGTGACCGAGTTGTAGCCGAAAACTGAAAAATTATGTCGGAAAAAAGCGAAAAACCTGTGCCGATTCGTTTTCGACGATTTCTCGCAGACAGAGGCTTTGCGACTGTTCGAAGTATCTCGATTTGGCTGATTCTGGAAAAGTGGCCAAAACTGTCGAAGATTTCATCGACTTTTGAATAATTGCAAGGGTCTATCCGAGTTTTAGCCGAAAACTTAAAAAAACGACGGGAAAAAGCAAAAAAATGTGTCGCGGCAAATTTTCGACAGTACCTGAGTGACTGTGATTTTTCCGTTTTCGCAATGCTCAGGCAGATGTAAACGCCCTGACTGAGTTTAGCGGCGTGTTCGCGAACGTAGAGACATTCGATGACGTCCGTGCTGCCGCACCTTATCAAGGTGTCCAAGCATTTGACGGTACTCTCTTTGAGTTCTTCGTGCGACGGTATTACTGAAAAATTGCAGCCTGTGCAACGATATTCCAACGAGACTAGATCTACGTGTTTTTCAGCGACTACGAAGACATTTTTTTTCTTACGCATATTTGGTGCGTCCGGCTCGTAAATTAGTACCAGCAGGCTGGTATACAGCTTGATCAAGTATCCGATCTTTGTAATTTTTATCTTGGAGAGTACCGTTCTCAGTAGTTCCACCAAGTGTTGCCTCTCCTCGTTATTCCTAAATTATATAACCGACAAAACGAACAAAACTAGACAGTGAAGTGAACTAGATATTCGAGTAAAGTTTATTTAGGCGAATAAAAAAACTGCAGTAGCGAGTAGAGGAAAAATAAAAAATAAACGTAAAAATACTTTTGAAAAACAAGCTTTTATTTGAGAGATACTGTACTAAAAAGTAAAAAATAATGTTCGGTAAAATTGAAAATCAAAACTGTAACTATTGGGGGTTGGAATTAATTCGTAGCGTTTTAAAAGAGATGGCGTAGGTGGTACAGTATTTCGTTGTTACCGACAGTGATGCATTCATCGTGAAACAGCTATCATTGAACGTCATTTGCTGTACATAACCTCTTTTTGTATCGTAAATAACAGAGTTGGGCGTAATTCTATTTATAAATACGAATTTATTCACATCGTGATTTTCATGTGAATATAGAAATATATGCATACTTCACTTATTTGTATTCGCATGCATGCATACAAATACAATTGTATTCACAAATATTCTGAACATACAAATAAATTCACAGAAAAAATTGTGAATATTCACAAAAAATCCTGTGAATTAAAAAAAAATGAGATAAAAATCTGTGAATGCAAATGTATTAGGTGTACAAATAAGTTTTAGGACACTTCGATTTTGTATCATAACAGCTATTCTAAATTAATTCAAAGGTCCCGCTCACTTATCATAGATGGCGCTTGATATGTAGTATCGAAACGTAAAGGAGTCATAAACATAACCTATAAATTCTGTAAATTAAACATGCAGACCGATAAGCTATTTATTAGACACTTCATTCGCTATGAATTCCATCAAGGAAAAAGTGTTAGGAAAGCGTGTGAATCGATATGTTCTGTTCTTGGAGACAACATTATATCTAAAAGTACATGTGAGTATTGGTATAAGCGATTCAAAGAAGGTGATTTCGACGTTAGTGACCGTGAACGCACGGGGCCTCCTGTAAAGGTGGACGATCAGGAACTGCAAGCGTTGCTGGATGAAAACTCTCGTCAGACGGAGAAACAACTTTCGGAACAGCTTGGAGTAACTCAACAAACTGTTTCTTATCGTTTAAAAGCAATGGGTAAGATTCGAAAAGGAACAAAGTGGGTACCACACTTTCTGACTCAAGAAAATAAAAACCGCCGTCTTAACATTTGTGTGAGTCTTTACAACAAGCAACATAGAAAGTCTTTCTTGTGGAAAATTGTGACCGGCGATGAAGAGTGGATTTATTTTGATAATCCGAAACGCAAATATCATTGGGTTGACCCCTGCGATCCGACAACATCCACGCCAAAGCGCAATGTTCATTGTAACAAAGTCATGCTGTGCATATGGTGGGATATGAAAAGCGTACTGTATTATGAACTTCTCAAACCTGGTCAAACAGTTACTACCGATCGCTATTGTCATCAATTGATGCAAGTGAATCAAGAAATTGAGAAGAAACGTCCATTTTCTGGTAAAGGAAAACGTCCAGTAAAACTGCTCCATGACAACGCGCGGCCTCATGTGGGTAAACCGGTCAAGGATACGTTACTAGCGCTTGGATGGGAAGCTGTACCACACCCGGCGTATTCACCAGACTTAGCCCCATCCGATTATCATTTATTCCGGAAAATGCAGAACGATTTGTCTGACGTGCGATTCAAAACATTTGAAGAAGTGGAAAAATGGGTCGCTAAATTTCTCACCTCGCAAGACGAAAGTTTCTTTGCGAAAGGCATCCGCGAGTTACCTGAGAGATGGCTGAAGGTCATTCAGTGCGATGGAGATTACTTCGATGAATAACTGTGTTTTACTTCTTTTTTAATAAATCTTGAATTTTTTGAAAACTGTCCTAAAACTTATTTGTACACCTAATATTCACAAAAAATTGTAAATACGAAAAAATCCACAAAATAAGTTGTGATTTTTTTCGTATTTAAGACAAATTTAAATCAAATTCACAATGATTGGATTGAAATTTACACCAAAAGTGAGTTCCTACTTGTTGAGTTAAACACAATGTTTTCTCTCAAAATACGAAAAGACTCACTTGTGGTGTAAATTTTAATATTATTGTCGTGAATTCGATTTTGATTTTTTTCAACTTGAGCAAATTGACAACTCATTTTGTGAATTTTTTCATATTTATAATGTAATATTTGAAACTCACAACTTTTTTTGCAAAAATTTCTTTGCCTCGACGCAATGTTTTCCCTCAAAATAGGTGAGAACTCACTTTTTGTGTAAATTTTAAGGGAGACTTTGTCCTTGAAATTTTCAAAAAGATGTTAGCGGCTCAACATGAGCAGCTAGAAGAAGAGGAGGGATGCCTCTATGGACCAGGCATTGCCGATCAGCGGTAATTATAAACACATTTGTGTAAACACATTACAAAACTTTAAACGCGTTTTTCTCGAAAACACGTTTTTAAAAATGGCTGACATTCTCCTGACCGCTGTAATTAACGTATCGACCTGAAATTTGGAGAGCATACTCAGAAAATATGTCTTGACGGAATGACGGATCGTTTTTTCGATAGATACATTTTTGCATTGATTATTTATCTTTTTATGCGAAAAAAAAACGCGAAAATTCGATTTTTTTTTAAATTTTTTTTAAAGGACCTGTTTTCGCGGAGCTGCAACGGCCGCCATTTTGGTTTTTTTTTTTCAAAAAAATTTTTTTTAACGTTCTGTATATCATGAATAAAAGGAAGAAAAAACCGCACTCAAAAAGCTTTACTCGTTTCCGTTGAACGAAAAAAAAAATGTCAACACCTGAAATATGGCACTCTAAGGACAAAGTCTCCCTTAATCTAATCATTGTGAATTTGATTTTAATTTGTCTTAAATACGAAAAAAAAATCACAACTTATTTTGTGAATTTTTTTGTATTTACAATTTTTTGTGAAGACATTTGCATTCACAGATTTTGATGTGAATTTTTTTATACACAGGATTTTTTGTAAATAATCACTTTTTTGTGAATATTCGCAATTTTTTTTGTGAATTTATTTGTATATTCAGAATATTTGTGAATACAATTGTATTTGTATGCATGCATGTAAATACAATAAGTAAAGTATGAATAAATTCGTATTCGTATTTATAAATAGAATTACGCCCGACTCTGGTAAATAACAAAACTTGATAATTGATTGAATATGTCAACATTTGTGCCGAATAAAGTGTTTTTGCGGTAAGTTTTACTTCATTACTTTAATATGAACAAAAGTGCTGCCGAAGCTCATCGTATTTTAGCGGAAGTGTACGGTGAACATATTCTAGCTGAGCAAACGTGTCGGAAGTGGTTTGCGCGTTTTAAAGCTGGTGATTTCGACTTGGATGACAAGGAGCGACCTGGCGAGCCGAAAAAATTTGAAGGCAATGAGTTGGAGGCATTGCTCAATGAAGACTCATCTCAAACACTTCAAGAATTGTCTACATCATTGGGAGGTGACTTATCAACGGTAGGAAAACGTCTTAAAACTTTGGGCATAATCCAGAAGGAAGGACATTGGGTCCCGTATGAACTGAAACCAAGGGACATTGAGAGGCGTCTTTCGACATGCGAACTGCTGCTTCAACGGGAGTAAAGAAAAGGTTTTTTGCATCGAATTGTCACTGGTGATGAAAAATGGATCCATCACGACAATCCGAAGCGCAGAAAGTCATGGGTTAAGCCCGGCCAACCATCAACATCAGTGGCAAAGCCAAATATCCATGGGTCTAAGCTCCTGCTCTGCATTCGGTGGGATCAGAGGGATGTGATTTATTATGAACTGCTGAAACCGAATGAAACCATAACTGGGGATCGCTACCGACTGCAATTGATGCGCTCGAGCCGTGCATTGAAAGAAAAACGGCCGGAATACTCCGAAAGACACGACAAAGTCATTTTGCTGCACGACAATGCGCGTCCGCACGTCGCAAAACCGGTACATACGTATCTGGAAACACTTAAAGCGAGGGGCAATACTTTCATTAATGTATTCTTTTATTTTCATTTGTAATAAATATATTTTTTTTTCATTAAAAAAACGCTACTAATTAATTCCAAGTCCTAATGCAATTTCAAAAAGTCTCTTCCTTGGTCACTTATGGTGCAAGTACTTAAAGGTACATAAACGTAGATATTTAAAAAATATAAAATATAAATTTAAAAAACTTGCCTTTTTTCAGAAATTCTTAAGTGCTTATGACGTTTGACGCCTTCCGATCGGACGGCGCCAAAATTACCTGAAGTTATTATTGCGGATGAGATGCATGTCGATCGGCGCCAAGACATAGAACGAGAAATATTGTATTTCTGCCGGTGAACGGCGTTGAACGGCGTCGGAGAGAGCTTTTGCGACTTGAACGTCGAGCTTCTTCATGAGACTCTCGCACATCGGTTGCAGAGCGGCGAATACTTCGTTCATTTTCGTGTTTTCCATTATTGTGAAACATCTGGGCAAATGATAGTGCCAAGTTTACAATTGCGATCGAAACGAGATTGTTATTTTTGCGCTCGATAAACAATAAATTATTTATAGGTTATGTATGGTCTTTTTTGTTTGGTTTTCGTTGCGCTTGCTGTAAATTGCGTTGTTCGCGAGAGGCATTGGGAATTCGATTGTTCTGACGTTTGAAAAGGATAAATAGTGTCGATTCTTACTTGATAAGCACTTCTTTGTACCGTAAAACTGAATTGTTTGGACGATTACCACGATGGTGTGTTCGAACCTCGTCCTTTCGCACTTTCACTAAATCTCGTCATTTAAAAATTTCCCGGCACTGCCATTACGCGTAAACTTCCCAGGTAGCAATTTTCAAAAAGTTGTCCAAAAGTCGACTAAAAGGGTGCCAAATATCCGCCCGGAAGTTATCTCAAAGTCAACAACCATCCAAAAAGATAACTTTTGGACACATGATAACTTAAGCCCAACGCACACGACGCTTGTTTTGCTGCTAGATAGCTTGCTAGAATTTGCCGCTGGGTTCGAAGTTGGCTGTGGCGATGGGTGCGCTGATGGCTCCCTTGGTAGGTTGGCTTCACACGGTGCTTGTCGCTAGGCGTGCATCGAAGTGACGCACCCATTAAAGAGACGAGTGTTTCTAACCTCTACAGTACCCAACAGTAAACAGTATCATGGACGCTCAAGTACAACAAACTATTGCGGCTGAAATAATTCGACGTAGGAGAGCAATTATCGTGGCAGCTGTAGTTACTGCTTATAAACGTAAACGAGCACTTGAACAACGGAAACGTAGATTGTGGAGTCGCGAGTGGCTGTTACGGCGTGATACAGGACAGAATGTTCTGAATATGGTGTTTGGTGAGCTCGGGTATGTATCCATAACATTTTCACTTTATTTGTTACTCAATTTTTTGAATTTTTAATTTTACACTTGATTTTTTAATGTATAATGATTTTTAATTTATACTACATTTTTGTTGAAGCCCTGAAGATCCTGCCAGTTTCACCAATTATACCCGAATGTTGGAAGATGAGTGGAATGAGTTGCTGATACTTCTGACTCCACTCATAAAAAAACAGGATACCGTTATGCGTCAAGCTATATCACCGAGAGACAGACTCACTGTGACTCTCCGATACTTGGCAACGGGCAACACCTTCCAAGATTTAAGCTACTCTACTCGCATAGCTCCGAACACAATTTCAAAAGTGATCGATGAAACTTTGAGAGCGATAGTAGAAGTACTAGACTCGAAAGTATGGAATTTCCCATCAACGCCGGAGGAATGGCAGGTTGTTGCACACAAATTCGACACTTTGTGGAATTTCCCTCATTGCATCGGTGCGCTGGATGGAAAACATATCAATTTTCGTCCTCCTCGAAGTGATGGATCAATTTACCGCAACTATAAAGGAAAAGACAGCATTGTGCTTCTGGGTCTTGTCGATGCTGAATACAGATTTTTGTTCGTTGACCTCGGAAGAAATGGACGTATGCATGACTCTGCTGTTTTGCGTGAGAGCCCGTTATGGACGAAAATCAACGACGGAACGTTAAACTTGCCTGCTCCATGTGAAATTCCAGGGTTTTGTCACAAATTACCGTACGTGATTGTCGGTGACGACGCATTTGCCTTAAAACCTAATTTGTTAAAGCCTTATCCGGAGAGAAACTTGACGCTCGACAAAAGAATATTCAACTACAGATTAAGCCGTGCTCGCAGAACTGTTGAAAACGCTTTTGGCATACTGGCAAACAGATGGCGAGTTTTACTCTCTACGATATCTCTGTCCGTTCAAAAAGTAGAGACAATAACTTACGCGTGTGTGCTTTTACATAATTATTTGATCAATAAATCTAACAATGATTCTAGTCAATGGTACGTGCCGCATAATTACAGAATCTCAAGCCGCGCCGATAGTAATTGTAATGTAGTACAGTTATCCGAAAGGCAGAATGGTTCCCAAAATCTAAATAACCGTAGCAGTAATGAAGCATTAGAGATACGAGATAAATTTTGTGAATACTTCAATACTGCAGGCATAGTGCCATTTCAGTATACCGCTATTGAACGAGGCAATTTTTAGTTGTCAATAACGGTACGAGCAATTTCATATTATTAATTTATTTATTTATTGTATACATCGTTTACGAATTGACTGTATTTTTGTAACATGCTAAACAAATAAAGTGTCATCATTGGTTTTATATTATTCGAATTTTGTTTGTGCACGAAAGACTTTTAAACATGTTTTTGAATACACAATATCGACAATTGAAAAAGAAATCCTCTCTCCCAAATAACAAAGATTTTAAATGAAAAATATTTTACTGCCTCAACATTTTGACGATTTGAATCACCAGACAACACTTACTGAACACCTTTGGTATTATACGTATAGATATATATGCAACAGTCCATAAAAAGATGCTAAAAATAAAATTTTGCAAATTGCTTCTTCAAGATTTAGCACGATGCTCAAATTTTCCCCTATTAGGAACTGCATGTTTTTATTTCGGCTTTCTCATAGAGA
This sequence comes from Ophion obscuratus, assembly GCA_964007375.1. Lineage (NCBI taxonomy): Eukaryota > Metazoa > Arthropoda > Insecta > Hymenoptera > Ichneumonidae > Ophion > Ophion obscuratus. The sequence continues at coordinate 82,926,823 of OZ023312.1, read as the reverse complement.
AAGCTTTGATCGTGCTAAATGTTGAGGATGCAATATGCAAATTTCTATTCACAACGTTTTTTTAGCGCACTTTCATCAGAATAAAAAAGAAACACACCCACACACACACACACGCGCACACACACACCCACACACTTGAGGGTGCATATGCAAATTTCTATTCGCAGCAACTTCATCAGAATAAAAACATACACACTTTTGGGATATGATTTGTTGATGCTTTGGAACATTTAAATATCAGCAGAAAAATAGAAGGACTATCATTATTGTTTACACGAAAAAAATGAAATAAACCGTATGGTATGAATATTATTTTATATTCAATAAATATATAAAAATACAAAGTTTGTATGCAGATTTCTTGTCTTCGGGTTATGCATACGTTTGATTGACTCTTTACTTCTTCGATCGTTGATAGTCGGTAGTTTTTGCGTTTATAATCAATTGGGTGACTTGATTCATCACTTCTAGCTTCAATTCTTCATCTTGAAAGCCTCGCAGCAAGCTTCCCATGAACGTTAAAAATCCGTCGACCGAGTCCGGAGTTGAGTTTGTCGGAGGCGTGTTTATGGCGATAGGCGTATTCATTGAATCGGTTAAATTCTTGATGACGGTTGAAAATTCGTCGCTGTCGCCCAAACGAGGATTCTTTCTTTTACGCCTTGCTGATGTGCATACTCCAGACGTTGAAGAGCCGGAATGCGCTGAAGTACTGGGACGTGCAAATACAACATCTTCTTGCTGATTGTTGGCCGTCACTGATGACAAGGATGATGAGCGACTCCTTTGTTGAGATGGTGATGGTGATGGTGATGGTGATGGTGATAGACGTGTAGTTCTGTACAGCGAAGTGTTCCTCGTGTCCAACACTCGTTCTGCCGAAGAAGACCGACGAAGATTTTCCTGCGCTCGAACAATCTCGTCAATCTCCGGGTCATAAATATCGTCCACGTACTCAATATTCTCATAATAGTTGGCTTCTTCGGAGTTTTCCTCAACCACGATTGTCTCTGTATCCTAGAAACAAAAAGGGCATGAGTTTTGCATTCGCAAAGTTTTTTTTTCCACAGGCTCGGTTTATAAACCTGAAAATGTTTACATAAATGTTTATTACTTATTATATTTTTAAATTTAGGTTAGTTTAAATTTTTTCATTACAGTAAAAAATACTCACGTCATCGGTGCCAGTCCCGCTTTTTAAAGAGGCTTTCATTTTGGAATTCTCGATATTAAATTGATTTCTCAAATTGTGAAACTTGGTTGAGCACTCTTTTGCCGTCACGGTTGGCTTTAACCCCAAAACTGCGTTCCTCACTCTATCAAGAGCCTCAGTTCGAAGACGCTTGTTGTGGTAATTCGGAGTATTTGTTGCATACAAACACGGTTCTTCTTTGTATGCGTCAATTAAAGCATTAATTTGCTCCGGAGACCACCTTTGCGACATATTTTTTCAACAACAGAGCACGAAAAAAAGAGAACACGCAAGCAAGCCGTCACGAAAAATAGCACACGTTCTATCATCGACAGCCAGCACGCAACCACGCTGCAGAGCCAGCAGTGACGTCACTTTCTCGCAGCGCTGCCAGCAGAGTAGCCAGCAGAGGGCCCCGCAAGCAATCCAGCAGCAAAACAAGCGTCGTGTGCAGCGGGCTTTATAGATAACTTTCAAGCGGACATTTGGCACCCTTTTAGTCGACTTTTGGACAACTTTTTGAAAATTGCTACCTGGGTTGCGGATATAACCCAGGCATCATAAATGTCCAATTGACGTCAATAAGTTACCGTTTTCAGGTTACCTTTAAGACATAACCGCAAGATAACTATTCGACATCTTTCAAATGACATCTCGTATAATGCTGCCGTAAAGTTATCTTTTTTACGATATCTTTCGGCGATGGAAACCGATGTCTAAAAGGTATCCCAAAATATTATCCAATTGATGACTTTTTTAAGTTATCAAAATGTTATCTATTTTAAGTTATCAAAAAGTTATCAAAGTTATTTTTAAGTCATTTAATTTATCAAAGGTATTTTTAAGTTATTAAAAAGTGATCTATTGTATCTAGTTCAACATTATCCAAAGGATATCATAAAGACGAATTACATAAGACGTCTTTTTCATGACATCTTTCAGATATCGGTAATATGCTGGCTTTTTTAAGATATTTGGTATTGGCGGGAAATAGTAAAAAGTCATCCAAATGTTGTCCTAAAGATCACATCCAACGGATCACTTTTATCATAGTGCGAATGTAGCGTGTCATATTTCATTTCACCGGCAAAAAATTGTGTGTAACAACAAGTAGTTGAAAAAATAAAGGTGTTGACAGACATATACGTGAGTGCCTTTTATCCTACTATTCTTTTCGCCTCTGTGAACAAATAGATGTGTTTAATGTACTATCTTTTTATTCTAAAAGCGTATGTCTGCTTTTGAGGTTATCCACGGGATCGCTTGGAGCATGGCAACCACCATAAGCCGTGACTGCAACCGGAGAGACGTCTAATAACGACTGTACCGTTTTTATAATATTAAATTACATTTCACTTATAATGAATTAATCGATGTTTTATTTATAATGACCTAGCCCACTTTGAAACCGACATAACAATATCGTATCAATTTCTTCATGATAAAAATTAACTTATTAACAGTCTAGATTATTGAGCCGTATTAAATATTCTAGACTATTAATAGGTTAATTTATATAAAGAAATGAATATGATATTGTGTTATATATATATATATATATATATATCGCCAATAAATAGATATCTTTTCGATAGTACTCTACGATACCGTGTAGATGTCGTTTTGTTAACCTCATTCGGATGCCTATTGGACGCCTTTAGATGGCAGTGGTATCTTGGCATTTTTGTGCCTTTAAGAAGATATATCGATTTGATGACTGCGCTAACGTACCGACAACCGAAAAGAGTTAACCTTTTGTCGACACTTTGATAACCATTAAAAGTTGCCGTATAGTTAACTATCGGACACAAATAATTTATCTGCCAAGCGGACATAAGTGATACGCTTTGTAATACAAAACGGCGTCTTTTTGGACAACCAAAAAGTTATCTGTATCCGTTTCGCGATATCTTTCGGATGCCATATAGATAACATTTTGCTACCTGGGTAGGTTATAAAATCTGGACAAATGCAATTGGCAGTTTTGTCACGAGTGAATGTTGCGAAACGTTTTAAGGTTTAGCCCAGTGTTGCCAGATGGTTCTGGCGGCTTCCCCCTAGACCACGGTCTTACATACAGGTCTGGAAACTCCTAGGGTCGGGAGTGACTCAGATAATGAGGCAAACAGGCAGTTCTCGCTTCTGCCACCCGAAGCGCTGGTAGGTAGAAGTTAGCCAATCAAGCGCAGGTCCGAACAGCTGTGCAAAGACGCGGATTTTTCGAAATAAACATAGTCTGTTCGGTTTAGCTACACTTTCTACAATTTCAATAGATACGGTAATAGAAAGTCCTCAGAAGGCGTAAGAAGTGTAGCCAAACCGAACGGACCCAATATTTGTAAGAACGATGTAAATGGAAAATGAATATTTTTTCACTCCTGAACTCCCGGGCAGAATGAGAATTATTATTTCAGTAGACTGTATTTCTCATATGTTTGAACTTCTGTAATATTTTTATTTGGTCTTTCGCCATTTGAGTAGATGGGGTATGAACAAATTTGTGCGGTCTAAATTTTTGTTCCTTATAATTAAGGTTTATTCTTAGTATATTGCATTGCTTGTTTGTTTCTATAACTTTTATTTTTGCTTTTGCTTTTTTAACAATGTTAATAAGAATCTGAAAATAAATAAAATGGAAGAGGAATAAAAAAAATGAACGCATTGTGTATATTTAAAAGGCACCGTTTTTAGTGATTTGTCAGTTTGGCGAGTTTGTTGTTTACAAAACATTTTTTTGCCGTTTTTGGTTTTGTTGATAGGCGAACTGGCGCATCCGCAATCGAATATAATAAACTATAGCAAAGGATAAGGCCGGGTTCACAATATGCGGTTCTACCGAAGCGTTTCAAGTAGTTTAGATTTCTAGAAACGTTATGAACACGTGTACTGGCTGTCAGGAGGTTATTTTTCCATTGCTGTATATCTACAAAACTACTTCTACTTGACAGCGCTTCCAGTGGCTAAATGAGGAACTACGTTTTTGCCTCACTAACGCTGACACTTCCAACATGCAAAATAGGGATGCCGGAAGGGCCGCAAAGTATCGATATATATCGTAACGATATTTCGAAAAAAATATATCGATATATCGGTAAAATTTTTTAACAACACTAGCGAAATCTAGTCCGTTTTATAAAACAGATTGTGTTATCTCCGCCTAGTTCAATACGACTAAACACCAAACGACAGATGACATCCTTTCAGACAATCATGGTAGTGATCCAAAGTTTTATATAAATAATATCCAGTTTTTTAAAACACTTCTATACCACACTGGACACGACTGCGCAAAACAAAACACTTGTTACTTGTGGATTCTGCAATCACGATTGACGAGTTGTGCTTGCGTTGCGTTGAATCAAACAACATATATTACATGGAATAACAGGTTCCATGTTGATATTTGGCACAGAAAATGTAGTATATAATTTCGCCGGTAGACTGCGCGGCGACGTATCGGTGTGCCACACACAATCAAAGAACATATATTCATTGGATGATTCATGCACATTGATACAGGCAGCGCTTCAGGTGGCTGGGGTGACAACTAAGCATCACCCCAAGAAATCGTGACAGCGCTCCCATAAGGCCTGCACTTAGTGTACTTCTATGTAATATATGTTCTTTGGTTGAATCGTTGATGTGTGATTGAGGGACAGATTATATAGATGATGTCCAAGTTTAAGGTTAGTTTTTTTATGCCGGTCACAGAGTAATTATTAAACATGGCTCAAGTCACATACTCACAAATTACTGTGCCACCAATGCCACCAACTTGTCTGTCTAATTGGCAGCATCGCTAGTGAAGAGTTTATATACATACACGGGTCGAAACTGCCTCAGTTCCAATTTTGTCCACTTGAACAGATAAGTTGGTGGCAGTATAGTCAGTGGTGACAACGGGGTCGCTGTTGCTATTGGAAAGAATATTGTTTTTTATACGTTTTCGATATTTAATATTTTATATCGATGTATCGATGTATCGAAATACAACATATCTCCTGCAAATTATCGATACATCGAACGAAAAATATCGATATATCGATACATCGATATTTTTTTGCCAATCCTAATGCAAAACCGCCGGAGTGTCCGCACCTGTATGTAAGACTGTGCTCCCCATCCTAGGAGTTTTCAGACCTGTATGTAAGACCGTGGCTCCGTGCATACGCACAGGGCGCTCCCTTCGCACTCCACTCCCAACGAGCCCCTTTAACAAACCTTAAACATTGAAATAAACGAAACTAATGCCTATTTTTCGATAAAAAGATAGAAAATACTTTTTAAACACTATATTCTTTTAGGATGCCATGAGAATCAACCATATTTTTAATACACCCGAATACCCTCTGATACGCTTACCGACAGTCGGTATTTCGTGCTTTGGTTCACAACGTCGCACGCATGCGTCTAAATATGCGAATGTGCGCGCGTTGCGCCCAGAGTTGCCAGATTGGGCTATAAACCACGATTTGGGCTATCTTGGGAGGCCATTTCGCGGCCCAAATTTTTGAAACGCGCTAAAGCGCGTTTTGGGCTATATGCGAAAATAAAATGGCTTTCTTTGGGCTCTTAGCCATGTAACTACAGGACGCGCCTTGTATAGTTCGCTTCAAACAAAACCATCCGCACATTTTTACAAGGAGTGAGGAAATACACACATACACACAATTTACTACGGTCACAAATTATCATCACGTATTCACTCACGCACATAAGAAACATATCATCACATAACATAATACAGCACGTTAACAAAACGATTATACAAAAATCGTGTTCTTTTTTACACACTATTCGTATGTGTGCGCCAAAATGAAAAAATGGAGGAGCACCCAAGTCGATAACGCACTCGTTAACAACTATTTTATGGAGGCAACTTTCATTATGGGTTTTAGAGTAATATATTTTATACCTATAAATAATTGAACATAGTGAATTCATATTTATTAAATGTTAAATAAAAATATACAATTATATGGCGATCGAGTCATTGTTATGTGATTCACATGGTGTTATTTAAAGTTCGTATGAAATTGCGTCATGGACACAAAAAGCCTATTATTGTCCCGCTTGAATCCATGGTCACAGACAACACGAATTTAAAATTTATAATTATGAATTGGAGAAAAAGTAAACTTCAAATGTAAAAAAGAAAAACTGTTTATTAATTACGTATCATAAAATAAAAATACATAACGAACGACCAACATAAAAAAGCATTTTCCTTCAGCCCGATATACTCATATATCCCCGCGTCCTCTTCTCAGCCGACAAGGGAAGCGGAGTTCAACTTGAATCCGGATGATCCGGACTCCGGCCCTGTCCCTGCCCTCGAGAATGTGCCAAAGAATATTGATGTACCGGAGATTCAAATTTCGAATGCAGAGGACCTGCTAAACGAATTTTATGTTTCTCTGATGGATATGGTTGATTTAGATTTCTAGAGAACGTAGAGATATTTACTTTAATATTCTTATTCACATATTATATATGAGACTGTGATTGAAACTGGGTGATTTTTGTACTAGTGTAATCTCAAGGAATCAGTATTTGTTTATGTATGTGTTTGTTTTAGCCTGCTACAAAATACAGATATTTGATTATGTTCGATTTTTAAATAATTAAAGAAATACTTCAATTTCTAACTTATATCGGTGCTTATCCTTCATGACCTACCAAAACCACGAATTTGGGCTATATGCGAGCTTTTACCGCGCTATTTGGGCTTCGTAAAGTCCCGCGGTTTTTGGGCTACACAAGCGGCGTCTGGCGGCGGTTTCGCTCACTAGACGTCTGGCAACTCTGCCGAGTGTGCGTAGTCGACGAGTCCTCTAGACGGATAGTTGACAAAACTGTCTCCGTCTCGCTCATTCTCCCTCTCTCTCACTCCCTCTCGTTTGTTGTTTCCGTTGCAAATAACAACAAAATCGGCGCACGAAGAACCGGATCATATATATTTTTTGCTTGGCTCGAGGACGGATACAAACCGTCTCGCGAAGTTCTATATGCGGTTTCACGTTTATCCTTACGCGTGTGAGCCGCCATCGTAATATCTCTCGCCTTTCGAACGAGACAAAAAAAATACATATATAGCTATATTTCGCTCATCCTACGACTAAACAATCGCCCAAGCAAAGATGAGCTTCCTGTTGTAAGTTTTACTACCATCGTTCGTTTAAAGGAATCGTTATGTCCGAACTCTCGTCATCACGAGTCGCTTGTCACCCAGTCTTCATACGCGTTTCGTGTACCAAATATTACGAACGTCGCCTATTATTTTCGCGAAAAAAGAAAAAAAAAAACAAGTGTAACGCTCGTGTTGAGAAATGGTCGTGCGTATTCGATCGCTGACAGTTTTCGTTTATTTTACCGCGTTCGATGTTTTTCCGCTCACGAGCTTTGCCGTCGAAAGCTCGTACGCGAAAAAAGTGCTGCTTTTTCGCCTCGTTGTGTCGTATCCTTGGAGATGTCATCTCCCCGGAAATGAGTTATTCACGTTCACCGATTCGCGGTGTTGACATCATATCGCCGACCAATTTCGAAGTATTGCCCTATCACGTCATTTGGACAATTTTAGTCACTCGAGTATGAGTCATTTTTCAGGGTAAATCCCTCTCCGTATTTGCCGCACACACATGAGCATACTTTGATATCAAAACATTGCGAAAGTCATCTGCGTGTGTCGAATAAGAACTTGAGAAATGCTCAGACTCTGTTTGTTCGTAACGCAAAGCCTACGGGAGCGGCCCAGGCTGGCCTAACAGCGTCTTGAGGGGCTGATTTTCATTTCCTTAATTCTATTGCGATGCCTCATCTTTTTTGCAAATTTTAATCGCATATCTCCCAATAAGCATACTAAAAAATAGCTGATTCAAAGGCCATAGCCGGGTAAGTAGGAAAAAATTGCCCCTGCATTTTCTCCAGCAAAATTAGGAGTATATTCTGAGGTATAAAAAAAAACAAATTTTCTGAAAATTTCATGCCTGTCAACGCAATGGTTTTGGAAAAATGATTTTTTTTTAAATATCAAACTTTTTTTCCAGAAACAGTGCAGTGGATCAATTTGATTTTTTTTTTTGGTACTTGTTCCGGTCAAACGTGTTACGAAATAAAATTATAGAACATCTTGCGAAAGATTAAGGTTTGAAAAAAAATAATGTTCCTTGTTTTATTATTTTTTACTATAATCCACTTGGGGTACAATAGCGAAAAATTTTTCATATAATATTTGGGCACCTTATTAGATTATATAATTTTTTCAAAATGATCGGTTTGGTACGCCACAGTGAAAAAAAAGAAACACTTTATTGATATATTTTAGTTATAGAGATATATAACTAAAATATATCAATAAAGTTTGATATGTGACTGAATGATCGGCTTGGTACGCCACAGTGAAAAAAAAAGAAACATACTTTATTGATATATTTTAGTTATATAGATATATAACTAAAATATATCAATAAAGTCTGTTTATTTTTTTTTCACTGTGGCGTAACAAACCGATCATTTTGAAAAAATTATATGATCTAATAAGGGGCCGTCCATATATTACGTCATCGATTTTTGCTGATTTTCGACCCCCCCCTCCCTACAATCATCCTATCGTCATTTCCTAATGACCCCTCCCCCCTCTTGCAAAATTGACGTCATTACCAGTTTGGCAAAATGAAAAGATTTGCGGATTTGAGAAAAATTGGGTAACATTAAAACATTTTGTTATAGAATCATCTTTTATTATTTTGTACTTTGGCAATGTTTATTAATATAATAATATTATTCTTCCCTATTCTTTAGTTTTCTTTGGATAGCTCCCACATTTTGTTATAGAATCATCTTTTATTATTTTGTACTTTGGCAATTTTCATTAATATAATAATATTATTCTTCCCTATTCTTTAGTTTTCTTTGGATAGCTCTCACGGAGTTTTCACCCATTCTTGCAAATACTGGATCACGGGTAATATCTCCGTATCCTCCCCATATTCATTTTGGCTCGATCGAAATATTTTCATAGGTACGCTGTTATTTGAAGTTCTCGAATATAATGTAGACAAACCTTATGTAATAAATAAATAAATAATGAGTTCAATAATTAATGCCATTAGGTACTTGCAAAATATTTTTCATCACACATGCGGGGAAACCACTCTAGTTGTACAATATACTATTGTCGCTCCTAGAAACGCCCCCCCCCCCCTCCTCCATCATTTACTGTCATCCGCAGACGAACCTCCCCCCCCCCCCCATATTTAGAATGACGTAATATATGGACGGCCCCTAAGGTGCCCAAAGATTATATGAAAAAAATTTCGTTATTGTACCCCAAGTGGATTATAGTAAAAAAAATAAAACAAGGAACATTATTTTTTTTAAACCTTAATCTTTCGCAAGATGTTCTATAATTTTATTTCTTAACACATTTGATCGTAACAAGTACCAAAAAAAAATCGAATCGATCCACTGAAGCGTTCCCGGAATTTGTATTTTTTTTATTTAAAAAAAAATCCATTTTTCCAAAACCATTGCGTTGACAGGGATGAAATTTTCAGAAATTTTTTTTTTTTTTTTACCTCAGAATATACTCCTCATTTCGCTGGAGAAAATGCGGGGGCAATTTTTCCCTACTTACCCAGCTATGGCCTTTGAGAAAGTAAAAAAATTGATTATCGTATCGTTCGTTCGTTAATTTTAATAAAAAAAATAAAATTAAACTTCAATATCATCGAACAACCTCGTTTTTCGACAATGAGAAACAGTCAGTGATGGAAAATGGGTAGCGGAGCATGAGGTTGAAGTTTATATAGTTGGAACCCAATGAAAATTCTCTTCGGTTTCTCATTTTCATTGTCCAACATCACATCGCGCAAATTTGTTGTTCATCGCTAAATTAGAATCGTAAAAAATGTTTGCATGGTTGGCGTTGCTCAAACCTGGCAAAGAAAATTTAGGAAATTGAAGAAAAAAAAATCATCGCTGCATTTGGACTATGGGAACTGTTGAGAATTGATGAAAAATGTAAGATGCGTTTTTGGTACCGTTGGAATTGGTACAAAATTTCCCATAGTATAGTATAGTAAACCGCAGGTTCGATTTTTTCGTTGATGCCTTCTTCCATATGACGGTAGTGTTAGGATGGCCTAAGCCAGCAGAATCTGTCCTATTATCGACAGGGTCGCAAAGAAAAGAGTTTCTCTGTTTCCTCTTTGCCGCTTGGAGGAAAGGAATTTTTTTCATCTGCAGACAGATTTTGTTGAGGTCTTAGGCTACAGTAACAGATATAAAATCACGTGCGAATTAAACAATTTTTTTCGTACGAAAAACTGATGCGCTCATAAAATTAATCACACATATATTTATTATAAATATTAAGGTGTTAGAAAATATATATATATTTCTTTTTCTATGTACAAAATGGCCGACTACTCGAAACTTCTCGAAACAGCTTTTTTCCAATTGACGTGACGAATAACTTCAACAATTTTCACTCGATTTACCTCAAATTTAAAAGTTACGTTACTAATCGCATTTCGCAGAGAAGTACGTACGGAATTTCTGATTAATCGAAAACTTTTCATTTTATGAGCAGTTATAACGAAATTTTTCACTAAAAATTCATTTCTCAAGTTCAAATATCTACAACTTTTGAATAAAACAAAATACCTAAAACTTTTGAATAAAACAAAATTTTTTTTAACTCCGCACGAACGTATTTTTTTTTTTTTTTGTTCTACCTAAAAAATTGTGGACGCTAAATTTCACGCTGCGGATTGCCTAAAAAAAGATCAAAGAAAACATTAGTCGGCCATTTTGTAAATAGAAAATATATATATATATATATATATATATATATATATATATATATATATATATATATATATATATGTTCTACCAGCTTGATATGGATACTAAATAGATGTGTAATCAATTGATCACTTTTTCATACGAAATGGTTCATTTCAAACGAGTAAATCACTTTTTCATGCGAAAAAAAAACATTGTTAACTTCGCACATGATTTTATACCTTTTACTGTGCCCTAAGGCACAGTAAACAGATGCACTTTCGAAATCCATTAAAAGAAAAATTATTTGTTCAAGTCACTATTTATAGCCGAAAATGGTAGTTGAAAAATGTCCTAAAAAAATGGTAGGTCTGCGCTGTTGATGAAATCTCGGAGATGGATGATCCGAAACAAAAAAATCAAACGGTTTTAGATTCAGTATGTTAATGGCTGTAGCGCATATCATACGATTTTTCATATATGCAAAAATAACAAAATGGCGGACATTTAAAAAAACGTGTTTTTCACCGTTTTTGGCAAAAAAGTAAATATCTAAATTTAAAAAAATCCTTGATATGCGCTATATCTGTAGTTGTAAAGAATATGTGGGTAAAATTTCATAAGGATCGGTTCATTAGTTTCGAAGATTTTATCGACAAGCCGTCGAAAAACGTTGTTTCGAGAAAAACGCGTTTAAAGTTTCTTTAGGTTACATAAATACATGAAAAATCTTTATAAATGTATTTCAAAAGTGTATTTATTAACGGGGTCGTCTAGTGTGACGGCCGTTTTCTAATGCTTATTGGGATTTTTTTTGCCAAACCATTAAAATAAAATAATTTATAAATTGTATATCATTTTTATTAACATTCAAACAAACTTTGTGAATTTTTTGAAGTCATATAGAATATAGTCGGAGATACACCGCCCAACAGGAACACATTTAAAAAGAGGTGCTCCACTGCTGCCATGATTCCGGCCGTTCTGCTTATCTGAAATCAAAAAGCCAAACGCAATTTTAATCCTGAGACTTGAGGCTCTACATGGAACTAAAATAAAGTTAGAATTCCAAAAAAAAAAAATTTTTTTACGCTCCAGAAAAAAATTCAATTTTTCGTATTTTTTTCGGGTCTATATAGCTGATAAAAAGAAAACTGACGAAGCAATCTTAGTTATTTTAGTTCAACTTGTAGTTATGTATGTACTAAAAATGCTGTATAAATTTGAGCAGAATCAATCAAATAGTTTTTGAGATATCATGGCAGCAGTTTGAAAAAATCGTGTTTTGAGAAAAACGCGTTTGAAAGTTGTTGTATATAATTCATAATAAAAAAAATGGTCTCACCATCAATCTGCTATGCCTGGACCATAGAGTACACCTTCCTCTTCTTCAAAGAACTCATGCAAGGCCGCTTTCTCTTCTCTTGATCTTACACACTAGACGACCCCCTTAAGTGTAACAACTTTTGTATCAATACCCGAGTAAAAATGTATATATATAATCATATATAATTGTATATTAATTGATCATATACAATTGTATACAAAAATTGGCGCGATAGAATTTTATATATTTGTATATAAACGTATACGCAAATATATAAAATTTGTGTATACACATTTTATATATGTGTATAAAATGTGTATACACATATATAAACATTTTATACACGTTACGTTCATATATAACGTAAACGTTTATATATAAACATATATAATTGTATATTCATTGATCATATACAATTGTATACAAATATATACAATTATATATGATTATATATATTCATTTTTACTCGGATACATTTATATCGGATTATATATACGAAGTTGTAGAATCATATACAATTATATATAAACCTATATAAATATATATGATTGTATATCATTTTTACATAATTGTATCTAAGTAAATACAATCATTTTTACTCGGGTCATATGCAGTCATATACAATTTTATATACCGTAAATAAAATTATCACGTATATATACAATTATATACAACACTATATTGAATTATATATAACTGTATATAATATTATATCTAATTATATAAACCGTAAATGAAAGTTTCACGTATATATATAACTATATACAACACTATATTGAATTATATATAACTGTATACGATATTGTATCTAATTATATAAACTCCGTATCAAAATAGTATCTCCATATATCATTATATACAGAACGATATATAATTTTATCAAATCAAATTTGATGGAAGTACATTTTCATCGGATTATATATACGAATGTATAGAGTTATATACAATTATATATAAACCTACATATAAATATATATGGTTGTATATCATTTTTATATAATTGTATCTAAGTATATACAATCATTTTTACTCGGGTATCTATAATATAAATCTATCAAAAAAAAAATCATGAAAAAAGCCTTTTTTTAGCGAATAAAGTGAGAAGCCCCCTTAAGGTATTTAGCGATCTACATTATAATTCTACAGTAAAAGATCGCCCATGATAATAAAAATATGAAAAATAAAATGTACAACGGAACTTTCGTTGCCTTTCAACGATGCAAACTTCAACACCATATTACACACGTATTTTTTTTTACCTGCGGAAAAACGTTTTTAAGGGGAGAAACAACCCCTTAAAATAATTAATTTTTTTTTCCAACTCTATGGTGCAAATCCTTTTACGTTAGAAGAATTTTGAGTTTTGTTTTTAGTCCAAAGGACTGCTTGTGCGTGAAACTGCAAAACCACCCCTCGACACGCCTTATCTTAAGGGGTAAAAAACCGTTTTTCCAGGGTGGACACGTGGATGATGTTCCTTGTTAGTCCACAAAACTGTCAAAACCAATAATTCTTTGTTTCTCACAGTGGAAGCCGTTCTTCTAAAACATTCAAGCCGAAGAAAAACATTCCCGAGGGAACTCATCAGTATGACTTGATGAAACATGCAGCGGCGACGCTTGGCTCCGGTAATTTGCGTCTCGCTGTCATGCTCCCCGAGGGAGAAGACCTGAACGAGTGGGTCGCCGTGAACAGTGAGTTCGTTTTTCTCAAATCTGCGGCAATCGCTTAGACCCGGTTGTGCGCTACGCGGAAAGAAAAAAAGGCTGGCGGCAAAAAGAGCTTTTTGGGCGCAAAAGTGACGAATTCGCAGCTGGCTTTGAATATTCGTTGTTTGTGTGCAGCGGTGGATTTTTTCAATCAAATCAACATGCTGTACGGTACAATAACGGAATTTTGTACGGAGGAGAGTTGTCCGATAATGTCGGCGGGTCCGAAATACGAGTATCACTGGGCGGACGGTCACACGGTGAAGAAGCCGATAAAATGTTCGGCTCCCAAGTACATCGATTATCTGATGACATGGGTGCAAGATCAGCTGGACGACGAGACACTGTTCCCTTCGAAAATTGGTAATATCGTCTTAGCTCGGGCGCTCTTCGCTATTCTGTTTATTATGGCGTTGAAGCTCGCGTCGTTGGAATTCTACGAATTTTTTGGTTGATTTTTCGATCTATTATTTTTCTCATCACCCAAAATTGTGCTTTGGCAAATTGGAAACGGAAATATCTGATGGGAATTCGTAAAAACGTTTGAGTGACTTTCACAACGTACATCAGCAAAAAAATGGAAACAACTAAGGGGATATACATTTGGAGAGGAAAAAATAAGCAATGATGAGGGATCTTTAAGGGGAGATGTACACCTAGGAGCCGGGAAAAAGGTCATTTTTGTGAATTTTTTCATGGAAAACTATTTGAAATTTCCCATTGGGGTTTTAATTATCTAAAAGTATATACATTCAAAAAATATGTTTAATTTTCTTTATTTAAAAATATCAAAAATATACAAGGATATTGTATGATCCTTGGAGCGTCGTAAAAAAATCTGCGTATACGGTACCCACTGGCGTTTCGTCAAAAATCATCTGAAAAAAAAACCACAAAGATTATTAAATTAGATACTATAATCTAGTATTTGTCATAGCCGATTTTGAAAATATCGATTTATGACAAAATGGCGGACGTTTCAATATAAATAGTGATTTTTGGGCCAAAAATTAGTTATTATTTTTCCTATAAAACAAAAACTAAGTAACGGAAAAAGAAAATCCTATGACAAGTACTAGATAATGGTGTATAGAATAACCACAAAAAACCTCAAGGCAATCGGTTCATTGGTTTTCGAGAAATTTTGGGTACCGATTTGAAAGACGCGGTTTTGAGAAAAACGCGTTTGAAAATTTGAGAATGAATAAATGAGGAAATTTGTCAACTTACATGGAATCATAGATACCAGGCCCATAGTGTAGGTCTTCTACGGTCGACGGAATGTTCATAGCTTCTAAATCGATTTTTTCGACCATCTAGGTGTATATGTCCCCTTTAACTGAGAAATAATTATTCTACAATTATCAAACTTTAGGTATACTTTAATAATATACTTTAATAGTATATTTAACAAGGGGACAGTACGGCAGTCGGATTTTTGTAATTTTTCGTACTCATGGTACGCGAAGTTCAGAGTTCGAATATTAATATCCCAAAGCAGTTCGACGCCATATTCAGAAATTTTCGAGAAAATTGACTTTGAAGTTTTCGAGCGCACTCTTATCCCACAAAGATGCAACGATATTCGAACCGGGCTCGTGGCGTACCCGGTAGCGCTCGAGTCTAGTAAACGCGGGGTTGTGGTTCAAGTCTCACTTCGATTTTTTTTTTTTTTTTTTCATTTTTTTTAAATGAAACAACGCAAGTCAAATTTTTCATTATCTCTTGATTATAAACATACATTTTCAAGTATCAATATTTATAACCAACAACATTTTTAGGATGAAAATGAAAAACGTCGGGTAAGGAATTGAATACTTTATTACTCGGTCTGTATTCGTTTGTTTTATACATCGGGTGTAATGTTACACGAGCCAGAGTGATAACCATCGTAAAAACAAGGAAAACAATAATTTTCACGGCATCTCGCACACCGTACAAACGCTGCATTGTTACATTCGCAATTTTTCCTATTAATCTACAAGGGAGTTTATATTCCTATTAATCTACAAGGGAGTTTATGTAAATATTATTACTGGATATTTTTACGTCGCCTATTCGCAATTTCAAGCAAGAGATAATCAAAAATAAGACTTGCATTTATCATTGACAATTATAATTACATATATGTGAATTAGCATAGATTTCATGATTTTTATCCCGGGATTATTTATTTATTTTTTTATAAATAATCACCTATTGTTATATATAAATAATATATGATCATATATGAGAAAATATATAATTATGTATAACTATAATGAATTTTGTACATAAATAACTATATATGGATTTTGTCCATATATAAACATATATAGATATATTATATTAATTATATATAATAATATGTGATTATATACAACAAAAATTTATCGGGATATTTAAATGACGGAGGTATGCGAATTAAAAAAAAAAAAGAAAAAAATTTCGAAGTGAGATTCGAACCAGCGACCCCGCGATTACTAGACTCGAGCGCTACCGGGTACGCCACGAGCCCGGTTCGAATATCGTTGCATCTTTGTGGGATAAGAGTGCGCTCGAAAACTTCAAAGTCAATTTTCTCGAAAATTTCTGAATATGGCGGCGAACTGCTTTGGGATATTAATATTCGAGCTCTGAACTTCACGTACCATGAGTACGAAAAATTACAAAAATCCGACTGCCGTACTGTCCCCTTGTAAGTATACAAAACCATGTTTTTAAATTGAGCGACTATACCAGTGTGAACGCTGAAAATTTCGCTGATTTTCGGGAATTTTTTGGAAGATAAGTACTCAATTAACGGCGGGGTAAAGTTAATTCGGCGAAAAAAGGCATGTTTTTAAGATTTTTTTTCGGCGTAACGAATAGTGTTCGTTTATTAAAAAATTTACATATAATAAAGTAACATTTGAACAACATTCTCCTAAATTTGCATTGCAAAATATTAAAAATTGAGCGAGTGAAAATTAAACCCCGAAGGCGCCTCGAAAAAAAGTTGGTTTGCGGTGTGCACCATAACTCGCAACAGAATCATTTAAAACAAAAAAGTCAAAATGCATTTGTTAAAGGAGATGTTTCTCGAGGTAATGACGGGAGGATTTTTTTTTTTTTCGATTTTTCGATTTTTCGTAGCACTTGGGAGCCAAAAACCCGATTTTTGCTAAAAAAAATCGGCTAATTTGTTGTTGAAAAATTAGTAATTATTTAAAAAAAAAACAAAAAGGCTCTCGACAATACCTGGTGAATTATGTGAAGAAGTACTGTGCAAAATTTCAAAGCGATTGGACCAGTAGATTTTGAGTTATCGTGCACACGGCCTTCAAATATGACAAGTCTCAGAAAAACGGTTTGAAAAACGCAGAAGAGAAGAGAAAGGCATGGAGCAATAGACGCTCAAATACTCATAACTTCGTCAATTTTACTCCGATCGACTTGAAATTTTAACACAATATTGTTGATATATTATGCAATCATTTAAAAAGTTTTAAAAAAAATGAAAAAAAAAAAAAATGTAATACTTTACCCCGCCCTTAAATATTTCGGAAAATTAAGAATATATTTGGCGATATCTGACCTATATTACATAATTTTTTCATAGAAAAATATTGAGATCCAAGCGACTTATGCGCTGCCTTCGGAGGCAGGAAAAAAAGTTCCTCCACTGCTGACATGATTCCGGTCGATTGAGTAGCTGAAACCGAAAAAGGAAAACATATCGTTAAACTGGAAGGTATTTCCTGTACAATGACGTAGAATTTTCGAAAAATATCAAAATCTAACAAAATGGCGTAGTTATGAAAAAAGGCATGTTTCTTGCCTATAAAATGGTCGTTTTTTTTCAACGCCAAATCGTCAATTTTCATCCAATCAAAAATATCCTACGTCATTGTAGAGTAAATATATACAAGAGTACTCATTTCAAGTCAATCGAATAATTGCTCTTTGAGTTACAATGTCAGCAAATTTGAAAAATCTCATATCGAGAAAAACGCGTTTAAATATTTAACTATCGATTTTTGCAAGATAAAATTATATTGATATAAATGATATAAATGATAATGATATTCTTGAAAGTATAAAGTGTCGATAAAGGCAAAAAAAATCGTTTTTTTTTAAAGTGTCACACTGGTGGAACCCCTTAAGGCGGAATATACATTTGGACAGGGAAAAAATAAGCAATATTGAGGGATTTTTCAAACTGAGAAATAATTATTCTACAATTATCAAACTTTAGGTATACTTTAATAGTATATTTAAGTATACAAAACAATTTTTTGTACTTAATTCATTATCAAAATGACGGAACTGTGGCAGAGGGTTACAGCAAGGTCGCCGCGGGAGTTGCGAATCGGCGTGCAGTCTAGCTTCCCGTAGACTTTGATTTGTAAAAAAGTTCAATCATTCTTTCAGTTAGAACATGTATAGTTTCTATGTGATGGTAATTAAATGAAGAAAATGCAAATTTGAGAAAATGGCACGCAGGCGTTCTATCGTTTGGAGAAGAAAAAAAAAGAAATCGATTTTTTTATCGTTGTAAATGAATACCCCGCCTTAAGGCCTTAGGCCGCGGGTATAAAATCATGTGCGAATTTGACAATTTTGTTGCGTATGAAAAAATGATTCACTCATAAAATTAATTACACGTCTATTTAGTATGAATATCAAGCTGTTAGAACATATATTTTTTTTTTCGATGTACAAAACAGTCGACTACTAATATTTTCATTTGTTATCTTTTTTTATGCGCTCCGCGGCGTGACATTTAGCATCCAAAATTTTTACCTAGAATAAAAAACAAAAATTCTCGTCAATCGACATTAGAATACCTAGAGAAGTGCGTACGGAATTTAAAAAATATTGTTTCATTCAAAAGTTGTAGGTATTTGAACGTAAGAAATGAATTTTCAGTGAAAAATTTCGTTATAACTGCCCATAAACTGCTCATAAAATGAAAAGTTTTCGATTAATCAGGAATTTCGTACGTACTTCTCGGCGAAACGCAATTAACATAACTTTTAAATTTGAAGTAAATCGAGTGAAAATTGTTGAAGTTATTTGTCACGCTAATTGGAAAAAAGCTGTTTCGAGAAGTTTCGAGTAGTCGGCCATTTTGTACATCGAAAAAAAATATTTTTTCTAACAGCTTGATATACTAAATAGATGTGTAATTAATTTTATGAGTCGAAAAAAAATTATTAAATTCGCACATGATTTTATACCCGTTACTGTGGCCTGAGACCTTAAGAGGGAATGCTCCTTATCGCGGTCGGTATGGTAGAACAATTATAGATTCCCAAAAATCTCTGAAACGGCTCTTCAGATCCCGTCGAAACTTTGCCAAACGACGTCAAATACATAGACGAATAGCTGTCAACCCCTCAAATTTTCTGAATTTGAGAAAAAAAATGTAGATTGGCTTATCATAAGCCAATTTAGTTTTTTTTTTCTCAAATTCAGAAAACTTGAACGGCAGACAGGTATTCGTCTATCTATTTGACGTCGTTTGGCAAAGTTTCGACGGGATCTGAAGAGCCGTTTCAGAGATTTTTGGGAATCTATAATTGTTCTACCATACCGACCGCGATAAGGTGTCATTCCCTCTTAACGGATTTTCGTCTAGAACGAGGTATAAATCATTATGATACGGGAATAAACATTCCCGTTTACTGGTAAAATTTCAAGCCATGTTGCCGAACCTTTAAGGAGGTATATACAGTTAATATTTTCGAAAAATCGAGTTTTGTTTTTAATTTTATTTTCGTAATGTACTTATATTTAACTACACACACAGAAAATGTTCTCGTCAATCCGGCGAATATTCTCGAAGTTACACGCATGTTTGTCAAAAAGCTGTTTCGAGAAGTTTCGAGTAGTCGGCCATTTTGTAAATCGAAAAAAAATATATATATATTTTCCAACAGCTCGATATTCATACTAAATAGAAGTGTAATTAATTTTACGAGTGAATCGCTTTATCATACGAAACAAAATTATTAAATTCGCACATGATTTTTTAAGGCGTTACCCTCACTTGTAGCGCAAAAAAAGACCTTTGAATTTTTTTAAAGAAAACTACAAAACTTTTTTAATCGATCAATATACCATCTTAAAGAACACATCTTGAAGAACTTTCAGTAATTTTTTTATTGAAAAATATTACATAGTTTAGTGGCAAATGGCCGTCAATGAAATAATGTTTTTATATACACGGTTTGCGGTGACCAACATTGCGGCGAAGTGGATCATCTAAAAAAAAAACGCTGATGGATTTAGTCGGGGATATTACGATATCTGTGGCCCCAAGTTTTGGCCATGCAGTCTTTATATTTGGCCCAAAATAAGACTTTTTTCAAGAATACAAAAAATCGAAATTCGGCTTTTAAGGGGATTTAAACAGAGGTTTTAAATTTTTTAATGAGGCGGAGTATTTTTTGGGTAGATTTCTTTAGAATTCGGCGTAAACCGAGATGCTAAACACCCGCCCCACTATTTCCACGAGTCCAACTATTCCGCCCACACATCCCGAGATGCTAAACACCCGCCCCGCTATTTTTACGAGTCCAACTATTCCGCCCACACATCCCGAGATGCCAAATACCCGCCCCACTAATTCCACGACTCCAACTATTCCGCCCACACATCCCGAGATGCTAAAAACCCGCCCGACTATTTCGCCGAGTCCAACTATTCCCCCTACACATTCTAAGATGCGGAACACGCGTTCCACTATTTTTACGAGTCCTACAATTCCCCCTACACATCCCAAGATGCTGAACACCCAAAAAATGCACTTTCAAGACCAAACTCCAACTCGTGGTAAACGCTTGAGTATATATTCACATCGAAATTAATGGAGTGTTGGCAAAATATTCACAAAAAAAATTCGAATTTTTAATGTTTTTCCCATTTATCTGCCAAACAACTGGATCTACACAAAAAACATCCCGTGAAAAAACAGCCGAATTTCCCAAACGTCGCCCAGTGCTGTGCCAACCATGTCCGACGGTTGTTCGACCGTTGGCAGAATTGATCGGCCAACCATTACGGTAGCAACGCGAAAGTATGGGCTAAACGGAAGTTTATTCCTATAATGTGTCAAATTTCAGAGCTCGGTTTCACCCCCTTAAAAGCCGAATTTCGATTTTTTGTATTCTTGAAAAAAGTCTTATTTTGGGCCAAATATGAAGACTGCATGACCAAAACTTGGGGCCACAGATATCGTAATACTGCCATTTAGTCAAATATAAGTATAAACTAGTCTTTAATCGAAGGATTTTAAAAAATATTCATTTTTCACAAAATGGCGGACAGTCAAAGTTAATGGTTCGATTTTAACGAAAAAAAAACGGCCGTTTTTTGGCTATAAAACGGCCATTTTTTTCGAAAAAAAAAAAAAAAATATCGAACGATTAAAGACTCCATTTTTATGTATTAAATAAGCCTGCAAAATTTCAAGAAGATCGGTTCATTTGTGTTCGAGTAATCTTGGTCACCGACTTCAGAAATGCCATTTTGAGAAAAACGCGTTTAAAGTTTCAATTTCCGGTCGTTTACACAACGGATTCTTCTCTGTCAACGCTCATATCTCAGTCAATTTTGTTCGGATCGATTTGAAATTTTCAGGACCTATTCTCAGATACTTCAAAAAATGCAACAAAAAAAATTGATTTTTTCAAAATCGCACGTGGGGGTAACCCTTTAATCAGAAATTCCGTACGTACTTCTCTGCGAAATGCAATTAACATAACTTTTAAATTTGAAGTAAATCGAGTGAAAATTGTTGAAGTTATTTTTCACGCCAATTGGAAAAAAGCTGTTTCGAGAAGTTTCGAGTAGTCGGCCATTTTTTTTTTCAATTTTTTTTTCATTTTTTTTTATTTTGATTTTTCGATCGAGTGAAAATTGTTGAAGTTATTTGTCACGCCAATTGGAAAAAAAGCTGTTTTGAGAAGTTTCGAGTAGTTGGCCATTTTTTTTCAATTTTCTTTCATTTTTTTGATTTTTGATTTTTTCAATTTTTTCATTTTTTCACCAATTTTTTTTTTTCATTTTGTAAATCGAAAAAAAATATATATATATATTTTCCAACCACTCGATATTCATACTAAATAGAAGTGTAATTAATTTTACGAGTGAATCGCTTTATCATACGAAAAAAAAATTATTAAATTCGCACATGATTTTATCACAATCCTTGACAAAGAATTATTTTTTCAAATAGTATTTACGCTTTCGCCCCTGCTTTTCTTTCCACTTCCGTTAAAATTGACTTTCGACATGGGTTTCCGTTTCCGCTTCTGTGACGACACTTTCGTTGCCACTCCGAATGAAGCAGTGCGAGAAGCTTGGAAAAGATCGACGTAAAGAAAAGACTCCGCGCGCTTGGATCTCCGGACTGACGAATCTCTTTCCAGGTGTGCCCTTTCCGAAGAACTTCCTGTCGATCGCCAAGACAATACTGAAGCGATTGTTTCGGGTGTACGCGCATATTTATCACCAACACTTCAGCGAGGTCGTCCAATTGGGCGAGGAAGCTCATCTCAATACCTCCTTCAAGCACTTTATATTTTTCGTACAGGTAACAAAAAAAAAAAAACAAAACAACAAAACATCGTCTCACCGTCTCTTCCGTTTCCGGCGATCGTTCGTTTTTTTCCTCGCAACAACCGAGAAATCTTATCCTTTGCAGGAATTCAATCTAATCGAGAGACGAGAATTGGCGCCGTTGCAAGAGTTGATAGAAAAGTTAACTGCGAAGGACTCGCGATGAATGATCTCGCGAATAAATGGGAACCTCGGAAAAGAAATAATACGAAAGGCACACACACGATAAGTAATGAAAACAACACTTCCTCCAAAGAATCTCATTTGCGCTGCTCTCATCTCCTCCCCCGCCCGGCTAATGAACTGCACGATTACTTCGCCTCTGTTGTTCGATATTAACCGCGCTCGAACGATTACTCGAACCCGCGAGATTGTTCATATCCGAGTGACGTTTCTTTTTTTTTTTTGTAACTCGCTACCGCGCACATATTGAAACTAGGAGAAGTGGTAGACGGTCAAAGTAACGGAGAACAATGAAGTTTTTCTTTTTTTTTCCGCGTATATCGCGAACCGGCGAATCTCGAGATGCATTGACAGAAAAAAAAACAATTGCTAAAATTAAACGTATACAGAGTCATTAGGGTATTGTTGAATCGCTTCGCATATGTCGATCCCTCTTTCGTCTGCCGCTGACGATTCTTGTACAAATTTTCGTCCAAGTTCCACAGTCTTGGTTTTCACGCGGTTGCGCTTTGCAGAACCCATCCGTGGGGGAAATCATATTTAGCAGTCTCCGAAAGGAGGATCGCCCCGGACAGACTCAGGTCTTGAAGATGCTTGTGGTTGCTTCATTGTGGGGATCTCAAATTCATCAATCCTTGACACGTATGGAAAATCAATTGTTGCGACATTTGAACAGTTGCGCGAGGGTGTTGAAAAGTTGATTTTAGCGTTTCGACGAAATTTCGCGCGTTTGTAGAATGGGTAAAAATAGGCGACACGTATTTTTGTCATATCATCGGAACACGATTTGTAAGGTTTTGGTAAGAGGAGGTTGGGGTGGGGGTAAAAATGTCGAATGACCAAATATAGAACGACAAAGATTTCGAAACGACAGAATTATGAACTCTCAAAATAACGAAGGTTAAATCATTCGAAATTTTATCTTTCGACTGGTAAAAAAATCGAATGACTATAAATCGAACCATTATTTATTGGAGACGTAATTTATTCGAAAACGAATATTCGGATTGTCTGCAATTCGGAACATAAAAATACAGAATCGAAAAATGTAGAACACCCATATCTCCGAAACAGAAAATAGCGAGTGCCTAATATGCGTAATACCGTCTATGGCGAAAAGCAATATATCGAAACGCAAAATGTCGATGGTCCGAAATGTCGAACGCCGAAAGGTCGAACGGCTAAAATGACGAACGTGGTGGGGCCCGTCACGTGGGATGACTGTCTTACCATATTTTAGCCTACAGACCGCCAGCGCCATCTCGTAGCTTCACTCTGAGGCGCAAGTGACGTATTGCTGATTCGCCATTCGGGCCGTTCTACATTTTGACCCTTCGCGATTTCAACCACTTGACTTTTAGGCCGTTCGCTTTAATGATTTTCTGCATTGTGAACCATCGCCATTTTTTTAATTCGGAGAATTGTCGTCTCGAATTATTTGGTGTTATGCATACAGGCCCATCGATTTTATGTTTTTCGATATTTTATTAAATCTGATTTTTGTTTTTCGCTACATATCAACTTCCGAGATATTCATATTCGTAATTGTTATTTTCAACTTCACAGACTCTAGTAAGATTGATCTATCTATATTCGAACATTCGTCATTTTCGAATACGACATTTTGGCCCATCTACACATCGATCGTTTGACATTTGTCCCCCCACCCAGGAGGTTGTTCAGGGATCGCGAAATAGTAAGAATTTGCTGAAATTTATCGAGGATATTTGCGAGCAGGTGTTACGAATCCGTGTAAAATTTCAAGTACTTCGTCTGCGTGATTGTTGAGCAATGAATTATTGAAGTTAGGCTCTTATACACGGGCGACATAGCAGAAGCTTCGTGAGAACTCTAATACGACTGTCGCAACGTAATAAAAATAGTACGAATTGAATGGAAACGGGCGGAAAAAATTCTTGAGATTTTTATGAATAATTTCAACGAAGAGTACAGCGTTTTGTCTGTCTCGTTATCGAGATATTCGTGAAATGAAACAGGAAATTTCAGCTGATTCGCGTAAAACGATAAAGCGCCCTACGGCACGTGGCAACGCTGCTGTCAAGTCGGCCATTTTGAATAGGCGCGAAAATTTGAAACGCACAAACTATTGCTTCCTTGCTATAAATTTCTTACCGCGCTTTCGTAAAGAGTATCAAAATATTTCGAATCATTCTTTACAGAAGCTGCAGTGCATGTGTTTCGACATAACCTTCAAATCAATTACGCGTCGTCCCTCGACTGCGCATTCATTTTCCGGCTCGACTACTTTTTTCCGCCGCTTTCCCGGTTGCACTTGGCTCCAACCGTCGATTGTACTGTTTTTCGCTTTGCATTTTACCCTTCCATCTTTTCATTTTCGCCGAACGAAAAAAAAACGGAATTCGCGAAGGATCTTTGACAGCTACGCGCTCACGAGGTGGCGTTCGTATCTGAGCTCAGCGATACCAGTTACTGGCCGTGTTCGTTGGGTCTCATCATTTTGATACGAACAAGTGCGCGTGCGCATAATGATGCGCAACGCGCAACTGCGCAATGAAACGAGTCATGCGCAAAACAAATGACTCGTTTCATTGCGCAGTTGCACGTTGCGCATCTTTATGCGCATGCGCACTTCTTCGTATCAAAATGATAAGACCCAACGAACACGACCACTGAGAACTTGATTGCGCGTTTGCCATATTTCAACTTGGTTAAGGGAGACTTTGTCCTTGTGCCATATTTCAGGTGTTTACATTTTATTTTTTTTTTTAAAGGAAACGAGTAAAGCTTTTTGAGTGCGGTTTTTTCTTGCTTTTATTCATGATATACGGAACGTTAAAAAATGTTTTTTCTTTGAAAAAAAAAACCAAAATGGCGGCCGTTGCAGCTCCGCGAAAACAGGTCCTCAAATCGCGGGAGGTAAACGGCTGACATCACTGCCCCCTCTTTGTTGATCTGAAACACAAATTCAAAGCATATTATCAATCTGTGACCCTTTGGTCATGGAATGACGGATGGGTTTTTCGTTTAGTACAAATTTCGGAAAATGGCGGCAATTTGAAAAAAAATCGAATTTTCGCGTTTTTTTTCGCATAAAAAGATAAATAACAAATGCAAAAATGTATCTATCGAAAAAACGATCCGTCATTCCGTGAAGGCGTATTTTCTGAGTATGCTCTCCAAATTTCAGGTCGATATGTTAATTACAGCGGTCAGGAGAATGTCAGCCATTTTTAAAAACGTGTTTTCGAGAAAAACGCGTTTAAAGTTTTGTAATGTGTTTACACATATGTGTTTACAATTACCGCTAATCGGCAATGCCTGGTCCATAGAGGCATCCCTCCTCTTCTTCTAGCTGCTCATGTTGAGCCGCTAACATCTCCCGCTGGGCACAAAAGACAAAGTCTCCCTTAATAACTCATTCGCGATGTGAATAAGTAAAAAAGATTAATAACATTTCTAAACAGTCAATTATATGCATTACACATATTTATTAGCTGATATTTATTTATTCGCGTAACCGAAAATTCGTTAAAAGTCGCCTATTTTTACCCGTTCTACAAGCATGCCAAATTGCATCGAAATCGACGAGTTCGACCTCGCGACCTTTACGTCTGACGCAGACGTATTGAACTGGCGAAGCGTCGCGCAAAAGCTCAAAACTAACGCCACCGAACTGAAGTGGGGCTTTCGAAGTTAAATACGAAAAAAAAAAATCGAATGAAATTTTCCTCAAAAAAACACCCGAAAGTGTACGAGACAAATGTTTAAAATTTTTTTTAATACGAAATGGCGGGACTAGAAATATTTTTCGCGGAGATTCTCCACAGTGGAATTTTGCCAATTTCTAGGATTGAGCCTGGAACTACACCAAAGTATTCTTTGATGTAGAATTCACCAGAAAACTACCAAGAACTTAAAAGAAAACTTGATTTTTAAGGAACTGAACGCAGTTTTATCATTTTTTCGAAAAAAAAAATCTATTTTTTATAAAAATGTTAATGGCGTTATGATTCCACGTTCTGTAAAAGCCTTTGGTACTTTTCTAGTGTTTTATATCTGCGAAAAAGATGGCTTCGGACTTGCGTAGAATTTAAAAAAAATTTGCTCTCGTGTGTCATTCGAGGAACTAGTTTGTAGTATTCTGTACAAATCATTTTAAACAATCAACTTCAAAGTCCCCGTATCAGTTTTCGGCCTAACATGATGAATCCCCTTAAAAAAGAGGCCCTCGTGAAAGTATCCCCAAAATCGACAAGCTGAGTATTCCAAGTACGATCTCGAAAAACTTATTTCGTTATGCCTTTTGTAACTTTTGTCAGGCGCAATTAATGCGGGAAACCAGTTTAGGAGTACGTGTTTTTTTTAGATTTTCATGATTTTTTTTACAAGGTATGAACGAATAGAATTTATTCAAACTTTGGGAATATTTTATACATATTTTCAAACAAATATTTAAAAAAATTCGAAGCATTTCGAAGACTTTGCTGTTTGTGTACACTCTGGAGGCCATAGTTCTCATCGGAAATCGCTACGGTTCGAAGATTACTTTAAGAACATGTTTTCCTTCTATATGAACCTAACTCTGACCGAAATAAATGAAAATTGCATTTTTCAGAGGTGTTTAAACAAAGAGTTATAATTTTTGCCAATATTTTATACCCTCTTTTGTCATAAAAAATATACTTTAAACAATGAAATTACCCCAAATTTAGGTTCATATAAAGCGTAATTCTATAAAGAAACTAACTATAACTTCATAAAATTATAGGTTAGAATCTTTTTGAGCTTCAGTGTCCACAAATGAAAAGTCGTTTCGAGAAAAACGCCTACAAAAAAAACCACGGAAACAAAAACTTCAAATCAGTAATGAATTATTTACACTACTTTGGGAACATATACTCGATTAGTTTTACCAACGATTCGAAGAACAAAATAAGTCGATTTTTTGACTCATCTAAACTGGTTTTCCGCTATAATCGACATTGCACTTTTTCTCTATGGTCGTGTTCGTTGGGTCTCGTCATTTTGATACGAACAAGTGCGCATGCGCATAATAATGCGCAACGCGCAACTGCGCATTGAAACGAGTCATTCGTTTTGCGCATGACGCGTTTCATTGCGCATCATCATGCGCATGCGCACTTGTTCGTATCAAAATGGGGGTCTCATCATTTTGATACGAACAAGTGCGCATGCGCATAATGATGCGCAAAGCGCAACTGCGCAATGAAACGAGTCATTCGTTTTGCGCATGACTCGTTTCATTGCGCAGTTGCGCTTTGCGCATCATCGTGCGCATGCGCACTTGTTCGTATCAAAATGGGGGTCTCATCATTTTGATACGAACAAGTGCGCATGCGCATAATGATGCGCAAAGCGCAACTGCGCACTTGTCCGTATCAAAATGATGAGACCCAACGAAAACGACCTATGCCTACTGCGCGGTCGTTTCTGCATCGAGTGCAATAAGACACAGGTCGTCTCTTCGGAAAATGATCTCAAACGCTAAAACAATGCAGCGAAGTAACGATCCTCGGACTGCTTCTCGGATTGACAGATTTGCCGCTACGATTCTTATTCAATTATAAAATGGCAATGGAATTTTTTTTTCCACGTAATAGAGAGAATTGCAAGCATCGTCGACGAATTTTGAAGAAAACGACGATACCAAAAGTATTTCTGTAGCAAACAAAGTCCATTGGGCACTGTCACTTTGTATTTCTTGGTTTTGCAAACTTAGGAAGGATTCGCGAGTAACTCGTGTGATATTGATATGTGTGTCACGTGTGCGTATATATATATATATATATATATATATATATATATATATATATATATATATATCACGTATCGACGACCAAGTTTAGAGTGAAACGCAAATAAATAAACGGTACAAACTGCGTTCATCGTGAACGAAGTTTCGTGGAGGATTTTGAAGGTAGCCTTTTTTTCGCGGCTTCGTAGCTTTTCACGCATATATGCACGAGTAGAATTCGCGAAGGTGTCTCTCTCGAGTTTCTAACGATGGAATTTTTTAAATCTTATACGGGTAGAGTGAAAGAATGGCAACAATCGATGAAAAATTTGCATCCGGAAAAATACTACATGCGATTCGGATAACGCTTAAGGAATCGTCACAGTGTAACCGGTCGAAAAAATTGCTGATTTTCGAGATTTTTTTCTCGATGGTTAAAATACGCTAATCAATTAGATTTTTTTGTCATGAAGCGGTCATGAAGAACGGAAGATAAATGTTTGTTCTTATTAAAAAACGAAATTTGACGGGTGGAAATGTCTGAAAAAGGAGGGTATTTAGATAAGTGACTTCCGG
The DNA here is from genome assembly GCA_964007375.1 of Ophion obscuratus. NCBI lineage: Eukaryota > Metazoa > Arthropoda > Insecta > Hymenoptera > Ichneumonidae > Ophion > Ophion obscuratus. Next base: position 82,897,727 of record OZ023312.1, on the reverse strand, counting down.
AAAATGAGTCTAAAATTATTGTTTCGCTATTTTCTCATTTATTGGGTTATAAATGACGATATTGAGGCGAAGTAGATCTACCACGTGACATGTGAGTGCGAGAGAGGTAGCTGAAATTTTCGAACAGAGATTCCTCAGAGATGAATAATAATTAGGGCAAAAGGAAATCAAGCTCTGCGTCAGGGAATTCTGCGGAGCTTTGTTTTCCCTAAAGTGTGTAACTATGAGAAAATTGGGTTGGAAAGTTTGTAAGGTTACGTTGACCTTGTACATGTCCTTAAGGGGAGATATACACCTAGGAGCCGGAAAAAAGGGCCTTTTTGTAAATTTATTCAAGGAAAACTATTTGAAATTTCGGATTTGTGTTTTAATTATCTAAAAGCATATACATTCAAAAATATGTTTAATTTTCTTTATTTAAAAATATCAAAAATATACAAGGATATTGTATGATCCTTGGAGCGTCGTAAAAAAATCTGCGTACACGGTACCCACTGGCGTTTCTTCAAAAATCATCTGAAAAAACAAAACCAAAAAGATTATTAAATTAGATACTATAATCTAGTACTTGTCCCAGCCGATTTTGAAAATATCGATTTATGACAAAATGGCGGACGTTTGAACATAAATAGTGATTTTTGGGCCAAAAATTAGTTAGGGGCCGTCCATATATTACGTCATCGATTTTTGCTGATTTTCGACCCCCCCCCCCCCCCTACAATCATCCTATCGTCATTTCCTAATGACCCTCCCCCCCTCTCGCAAAATTGACGTCATTACCAGTTTGGCAAAATTAAAACATTTGCGGATTTGAGAAAAATTGGGTAACATTAAAACATTTTGTTATAGAATCATCTTTTATTATTTTGTACTTTGGCAATGTTTATTAATATAATAATATTATTCTTCCCTATTGTTTAGTTTTCTTTGGATAGCTCCCACGGAGTTTTCACCCATTCTTGCAAATCCTGGATCACGGGTAATATCTCCGTATCCTCCCCATATTCATTTTGGCTCGATCGAACTATTTTCATAGGTACGCTGTTATTTGAAGTTCTCGAATATAATGTAGACAAACCTTATGTAATAAATAAATAAATAATGAGTTCAATAATTAATACGATTAGGTACTTGCAAAATATTTTTCATCACTCATGCGGGGAAACCACTCTAGTTGTACAATATACTATTGTACATTTTGAAGTAACTGGTATCACAAGAATGACTCAATTTCGAACCCCCCCCCCCTATTTTAAAATGACGTAATTTATGGACGGCCCCTTAGTATTTTGCCTATAAAACAAAAACTAAGTAACGGAAAAAAAAATCCTATGACAAGTACTGGATAATGGTGTATGGAATAACCACAAAAAAACCTCAAGGCAATCGGTTCATTGGTTTTCGAGAAATTTTGGGTACCGATTTGAAAAACGTGGTTTTGAGAAAAACGCGTTTGAAAAATTTGGGAATGAATAAATCATGAAATTTGTCAACTTACATGAAATCATCGATACCAGGCTCTTAGTGTAGGTCTTCTACGGTCGACGGAATGTTTATAGCTTCTAAATCCTCGACCTCGACCATCTAGGTTTATAATCTCCCGTTAACGGCGGGATAAAGTTAATTCGGCGAAAAAAAGGCATGTTTTTAAGATTTTTTTTTGGCGTAACGAATAGTGTTCGTTTATTGAAAAATTTACATATAATAAAGTAACATTTGAACAACATTCTCCTAAATTTGCATTGCAAAATATTCAAAATTGAGCGAGTGAAAATTAAACCCCGGAGGCGCTTCGAAAAAAAGTTGGTTTGCGGTGTGCACCATAACTCGCAACAGAATCATCTGAAACAAAAAAAATCAAAATGCATTTGTTAAAGGAGATGTTTCTCGAGGTAATGACGGGAGGATTTTTTTTTTTTCGATTTTTCGATTTTTCGTAGCACTTGGGAGCCAAAAACCCGATTTTCGCTAAAAAGAATTGGCTAATTTGTTGTTGAAAAATTAGTAATTATTAAAAAGAACAAAAAAGCTCTCGACAATACCTGGTAAATTATGTGAAGAAGTACTGTGCAAAATTTCAAAGCGATTGGTCCAGTAGATTTTGAGCTATCGTGCACACGGACTTCAAATATGACAAGTCTCAGAAAAACGGTTTGAAAAACGCAGAAGAGTTTGGTCGCTTAGCGCTCATTGCACATAAGTTTGAGAACACTTCTCGATTGCATAAAAATCTGAGAAAATTCACGCATATTAAAGGTACTCAAAAGATTAATTTTGCATAATAATAATTCCAAAATGTTATTAACAAAATGATGAAAAAAAAATAATTAGTCAACAAATTTCCCCGCAACCCAATGATTTTTCGTGATTCGTTCATTTTTCTGAATACGTATGAATTTTTTCAGATTTTTCAATTATCTTTGAATTTTTAGAAATTCAAAATAAAACTCGATAATTTTCTTATACTCACTCAAAGTCGTCGATGCCAGGTCCGTAGAGCAAAAGGCTTCCATCAAGATGATCGAGAGCATCTTTTTGCGTTTGTCTACGCAAAACTCTTTCTTATTTACTGTCGTGCGCCGCTTGCTCCTCTGCTCTACTAATTCGCAAATCGTCAACTTGTCGGGCCCGGAACAGGCCCGTTTATCAAGAAATTTATTCGGGGTCGAAAAATACAATAGCGCGCCGCGCAGCTGCCGCCCAGGTATAAAACCCGGCATGGAGCAATAGACGCTCAAATACTCATAACTTCGTCAATTTTACTCCGATCGACTTGAAATTTTAACACAATATTCTTGATATATTATGCATTCAGTTAAAAAAAAAATTTTAAATGAAAAAAAAATAATAATTTTAATACTTTACCCCGCCCTTAAGTCGGGGTAAGCCGAAATCCCCCCATAAAAGTTGTGGGTTTTTGAAGTTTGTGGAAACACGTTATAAAACGGGGCATTTTCGAACTTTTCGACCCCAATATTGCGTTTGTTTGGGATTTTCGGCATTTCAACCCAAACAAACCCAACAAATTATATTTTATCGGAGAAATCGGATATTTTTCGGCAAAGTCACTTATCCAAAGAATTACCAATAGGAGTCCTCACCGTGTACACGATGGTGGCCGTAAATATTATCTGAAACAAAATTTGTAAAAACATTATTAATCACTATGAAAGCCGCCATCTTGCTTTGCAGGTTTTTTTTCTATCAAAATTGACAAAATGGCGGCGGTTTCGAGAACAAAAAAATATCGAATTTAGCATATTATTTCGAAAAAAGAAATATGAAGATTTCAAACAAAAAAGCTTCGCTACCAAGATTGAGAATCGCGTGAAGAATGTTGCGTCAATATTTGAGACGGATAGTTTGAAAACTCTTCCTTTGAGAGTGTACACCGTTTTGAAAAACGACATTTCGAGAAAAAAATCACGTTTAAAGTTTCTCGTGCGTCGCTGCTCGAATCACTTTTTCCAAGAAAGGCTGTAGCGACCCAAATTATTCGAATTTCGCCCCAAAAGTTTAACCGCACGTTTATAACCGTCTATACTGTCGGATAGTGCAAAAATCGATTTTTTTAACATATTTTACACTATGATGATCCCTGAACGGGGTCGTCTAGTGTGAAGGCCTTTTTAAAATGCTTTTTTGGGGATTTTTTTTTTTTTAAGGCAGGATTCTACTTTGAAACCATGAAAAAAAACGCTATTTTCGTGAATTTTTTCTGAGAATACTATTAAAGATATCGATATAGGGTTTAAACTGTTCAATAAATACACTCTTTAAGTACATAAAAAAAAAAATTTTTAATGTATTTTATTCATTTTTTGTACACGTAAAATATGTTTAAAGCCAACGCCTCGAAAAGCAGGTACCGTTGCCGTGGTCGTGAAATCTTCCCGACGGATGGTCTGAAACAAAAAAATCAAATAGTTTCATGTTCAGTATGTCTTCAGGAACCGACCTAACTAGAATATTTTATATACGTGCAAAATTAACAAAATGGCGGCTAAAATACGAAAAAAATGCGTTTTTTTGGGTCTTTTTTTGCAATAAAAAAATAGTTCTAATCAAAATTTTAAGTTGATTGTAGTTTGGTCGGTTGGTACACACATATAGAATATGTGTTCCAAATTTCATAAGGATCGGTTCAGTACTTTTTGAGTTATCACGACCACGGTACTTGAAAATGTCGTTTCGAGAAAAACGCGTTTAAGGGGTAAGGCCACTGTAACGGCCCAAAAAAAAGGTTTTTTCACTAATTTTTTGCTCCCGAAATTGAAGGTATTTGAAAAAAAACTTTTAATGGTGTTATCGGGCATACATTAAACTTTATTATAAAATTTTTTTACAGTAAAAAAAAACAAAATGGCGGTTCCACAGCTATCTTCCCGGGACATGTTTTGCTTCCAGGGCTCCGCGGCACGCAGCACCACTAGTGCACTTTTGAATCTAGAACAAAAAAAAAACCATTAATCTAGAGGGCTATAGCTAGAGAATGTCGATCGGATTTTAAAAAGTATCAATTTTTGTGGATTTGGCGTGCGTTTGAAAAAAAAAATTGATTTTTGACGAAAAAAACGGCAAGTTTTTTGTTAATAAAAAATCAATAAATAAAGTTCTTGAAAATTCCGATCGACATTCTCAAGATAATGTAAATGTTCACATCTGGTTAAAATTTCAAGTAAAAAAAATGAAAATTGTTCGAGTTATGCTGCGTGCCATTTTGAAAAACCATGTTTCGAGAAAAACGCGTTTAAAGTTTTGCGAATAGTTTTTTATTGGAAAAAATTAAAAAAAGAAGTTAAAAGGATTTAAACTATTTTTAAACTAGAGGGTTTAAACTATTTTTTAAGCCAATAAAAAAAAATCGATTTTTCAAAAAATTTACAGTGGCCTTACCCCTTAAAGCCAACGCCTCGAAAAGCAGGTACCGTTGCCGTGGTCGTGAAATCTTCCCGACGGATGGTCTGAAACAAAAAAATCAAATAGTTTCATGTTCAGTATGTCTTCAGGAACCGACCTAACTAGAATATTTTATATACGTGCAAAATTAACAAAATGGCAGCTAAAATACGGAAAAAATGCGTTTTTTTGGGTCTTTTTTTGCAATAAAAAAATAGTTCCAATCAAAATTTTAAGTTGATTGTAGTTTGGTCGGTTGGTACACACATATAGAATATGTGTTCCAAATTTCATAAGGATCGGTTCAGTACTTTTTGAGTTATCACGACCACGGTACTTGAAAATGTCGTTTCGAGAAAAACGCGTTTAAAGTTTTGGTGAGTCCGGGCCGCGCGCCGGGCGGGTCACAATAGCGCGCTCAGGTAGATGCGTTCGAAAGGCGAAAAAGGATAGTTAGACTGCTTGGAACTTTATAAAATTTTGACCGAACATTCTTGAACATATTTACTTTCGAAAAATGTAAAAAAAAAAAAAAAATGTTTTCAAAGTTTCAAAGTAGAATCCTGCTTTAAATCTTTAAAATAAAATAATTTATAAATTGTATATCATTTTTATTAACATTTAAACAAACCCAAACAAACCCAAACAAACTTTGTGAATTTTTCGAAGTCATTATATAGAATATGGTCGGAGATACACCGCCCAACAGGACCACATAAAAAGAGGTGCTCCACTGCTGCCATGATTCCGGCCGTTCTGCTTATCTGAAATAAAAAAAACCAAACGCAATTTCACTCCTGAGACTTGAGACTCTACACGGAACTAAAATAAAGTTAGAATTCCAAAAAAATAATTTTTTTTTACGCTTTAGAAAAAAAATTCAATTTTTCGTATTTTTTCGGGGTCTATATAGCTGATAAAAAGAAAACGAAGGAAGCAATCTTAATTATTTTAGTTCAACTTGTAGTTATATGTGTACTAAAGATGCTGTATAAATTTGAGCAGAATCAATCGAATAGTTTTCGAGATATCACGGCAGCAGTTTGTAAAAATCGTGTTTTGAGAAAAACGCGTTTGAAAGTTGTTGCATATAATTCGTAATAGAAAAAAATGGTCTCACCATCAATCTGCTATGCCTGGACCATAGAGTACACCTTCCTTCAAAGAAGTCACGCAAGGCCGTTTTCTCTTCTCTTGATCTTACACACTAGACGACCCCCTTAATATAAAAAAACTCAATTCGGGCAATACGATATTCCCGAAAATAAATGTCAAACTCGAGTGAGAGATCTCTTTCGATAGCGATTTAATGGAATCGATCGAAGAAATACATATACAACAAAACAAATACATATAATAAAATAACAGCTTTTTTCACGATAAATTAACACGTCGTTCAATAGCCGGAGCCCCCCGGTGGATGATCGAAAATTTATTTTTTATATATAAATGCGCTGTTGCAAAAGGAAAAGTGTGTGAAATATTTCGTATGCACGATTTTTGCCGAAACGAGAAACTGTGTTATTCAACATTTTAGAATACAATTACGTATACTGGCAATGTGTGTGTGTGTGTGCGCGCGTGTATGTGTATATGCATGTGCGTATGTATGTGTGTTCGTGCGTGCGTTTATATCCACGGCGAGCGATAATCCTCACGATGAAGAAAAAATGGACAATGAAAGTTCGCTGTGTCTTCAGGGCGTATGTTTATTTACGGTGAATTAAGGGGTCTTCTGACTTTCGACCCTGAAAAGGATATTTTCATGATTAGAAAAAATAGGTTTATATTATAGCTATTGATTTAAAAGTTGTTACACTTAATAAATACACTTTCGAAATACATTAAAAAAACTTTTTTATGTATTTGTGTAACCCAAACAAATTTTAAACGCGTTTTTCTCGAAACGTTTTTCGACGGCCTGTTGACAAAATCTTCGAAACTACTGAAATTTTAACTAGTAGTAGTAGTATCGAGTTTTATTTGCACAACTTTTTTGCAAAGTTTTTTACAAAATATGACAGTTTTACAAACGAATTTTTCACTTATTATCTACTCCCTACATTCCTACATTCCGCATTATTTTTACATTCTCCCTTTCTTCATTTATTCGTCCCCGTTGTCGATCTCTCCTCCTCCATGTTCCTTACTCATCTTTCTACATAATTCCTCTATTTCCCTAAAATACTCGCATATCCCTGTTTGAATTTTTCCTCCCAGCATATTTATGATTTCCCCCTTTACTGCCAAATCATCCATTCCTTCCATCCACTCCTCTGCTTTCTTCCTTGCTTTCTCTGATACTAACTCCCTACCTTTTTTACATATCATTAGATGTTCCAATGTCTCATTTTTTTCTTTACATATCCTGCACCTCCAATCCTTTTCCCCTTTCTTTCCAGCCCTTCCTATGTTGCCACATCTTAGCCTCGCCCATATTTCCTTGTCCCTACCCTTTACTCCTTCATCTGACCAATATTTCCATGGCATCTCGTCCTTTTCTATAATATATTTATACTTATCGTTATACGTCGATTTTATAATTTTTTCTTCTTCCCTCCTTAAGATTCTGTTTTTTAAGTTTTCCAGTCCCTCTTCTATCCTTTCGTCTATTTTTTTTACTTCTTTTCGCTCCCTTATCATTGTTATTATATCTTCGATTTCCATATCTCTTAATACCTTTACCAGGTTTTTCCCCCATTTTGACGGGTCACCGTTTGTTATCGCTCTAATTTCGTATAGTAAACAAATTTTTGCCCACCTTGTCTCATCCATTCTCATCACTTCTCTAATATATCTCGTCGCTCTTTCCCTTATCACATATTCCATAGTAAACACACCTAGCTCTCTCCTCCACATATAATTTGGCGTCGTTCTGTCCACCCCTAACGCCATCTTACAATACCTGCTCTGTATTTTTTCAAATACGCTTATTTCTCCCATTCCCCATATCTCCACGCCATACATTGCTCCTGCTTTTACGATTGAATCTAATAAATAGAGTCTCTCCTCCATCATATCGCTCCCCGCCCTCTTCCAAATTCCCCACACCATATTCGTTGCCTTTTGCGTTTTCCCTGTTACCTTTTTTCCATGTGCCCAAATTGAGTTTTTACACGTGAACCAATATCCGAGATATTTAAATTCTTTTACTATTTGTACTTCTTCACTCTTAATTTCCCATTTTTCCTCCTTCTTAACTTCTGAAATTTTAACTACATATTCTTTACAACTACAGCTATAGCGCATATCGAGGATTTTACTATTTTTATTTACCATTTTTGTTTGCCAAAAACTGAAAAAAACACGTTTTTTCGAAAAATGACCGCCATTTTGTTATTTTTGCATACATAAAAAATCGTATGATACGCGCTATAGCCATTAAGGGGCTGTACCAGTCTGAACGCTGAAAATTTTTGTGATTTTCGGGAATTTTTTGGAAGAAAAGTACTCAATTAAACGGTTCGGAAAATTAAGAATATATTTGGCTATATTTGACCTACATAACATAATTTTTTCATAGAAAAATATTGAGATCCAAGCGACTTATGCGCTGCCTTCGGAGGCGCCAAAAAAAATTCCTCCACTGCTGACATGATTCCCGCCGATTGAGTAGCTGAAACCGAAAAAAGAAAAAAATGTCGTTAAACTGGAAGGTATTTCCTGTGCAATGACGTAGGATTTTCAAAATATATCAAAATCTAACAAAATGGCGTAGTTATGAAAAAAAGTCTGTTTTCTTGCCTATAAAATGGTCGTTTTTTTCAATGCCAAATCGTCAATTTTCATCCAATCAAAAATATCCTACGTCATTGTAGAGTAAATATAGTCAAGAGTACTCAGGTCAAATTTCAAGTCAATCGGATAATTGCTCTTTGAGTTACAATGTCAGCAAACTTGAAAGTCTCATTTCGAGAAAAACGCGTTTTGAGATTTAGCTATCGATTTTTGCAAGATAAAATGATATTGATATAAATTATACAAGTGATAAGTATAAACTGTCGAAAAAGGCAAAAAAAAACGATTTTTTTTAAGTGTCACACTCGTATAGCCCCTTAACATAGTAAATCTAAAACCGTTTGATTTTTTTGTTTCGGATGATCCATCTCCGAGATTTCATCAGCGCAGACCTACAATTTTTTTAGAATTTTTTTTTAATTATCATTTTCGTCTATAAATAGTGACTTAAATAAATACATTTTTTTTTTAAATGTATTTCGAAAGTGTATTTACTAAGGCAGTAGTCTGGTCTAGAGCGAGATTTTTTACGTCATTTTCGGTTGGTATAACTATTAAACCGTTGAAGTTGTCTTGATGAAATTTTACATATGTATTTATTGTTCCTTTGAGAATGTATCTACATTAAAAAAAAAATATTCCAAACATTTTCATGTAGTTTTTTATTTTTTTACAACATGGTCCGCCGAAAACCGCTTCAATCGGCGCCCACTCGGGATAATGTTGTATGCATCTGAAAAAAAAAATATATATATTCTCAATCTGTATGAGTATTCTGAGCACCGGAAGCAGACTTAGCGCTTAAAAAAATTTTGTTACAAAATGGCGGCCTGTTAAACTTTGATTAACGATATTTCGTGAATTTTCGGGTATTCGACGAGTTATAAAATGTGGGCAAAATTATTGTTCGACTAAATTCTGCTACCAGTCCTCAGAAAGAGGCTACCGGAGGTATGTGCAAAACTTGAGCTCGATCGGTCAATTAGTTATCGAGGTATCGTGGGCGCCGATTTGAAAAACGGTTCTGAGATAAACGCGTTCAAAGTTTTGATACCGAGAGCGCGCGGTTTGCTTATTATTTCTATTACTCTGCTAACTTTTGAAATACCAATAAACGGTTTTCACGACCGTATAAAGGGAGACTTTGTCCTTGGAGTGCCATATTTCAGGTGTATACATTTTATTTTTTTTAAAGGAAACGAGTAAAGCTTTTTGAGTGCGGTTTTTTTCTTGTTTCTATTCATGATATACGGAACGTTTAAAAAATTTTTTTGAAAAAAAAAAACAAAATGGCGGCCGATGCAGCTCCGCGAAAACAGGTCCTCAAATCGCGGGAGGTAAACGGCTGACATCACTGCCCCCTCTTTGTTGACCTGAAACACAAATTCAAAGCATATTATCAATCTGTGACCCTTTGGTCATGGAATGACGGATGGGTTTTTCGTTTAGTACAAATTTCGGAAAATGGCGGCAATTGAAAAAAAAATCGAATTTTCGCGTTTTTTTTTCGCATAAAAAGATAAATAATAAATGCAAAAATGTATCTATCGAAAAAACGATCCGTCATTCCGTGAAGACATATTTTCCGAGTATGCTCTCCAAATTTCAGGTCGATATGTTAATTACAGCGGTCAGGAGAATGTCAGCCATTTTTAAAAACGTGTTTTCGAGAAAAACGCGTTTAAAGTTTTGTAATGTGTTTACGCAAATGTGTTTATAATTACCGCTAATCGGCAATGCCTGGTCCATAGAGGCATCCCTCCTCTTCTTCTAGCTGCTCATGTTGAGCCGCTAATATCTCCCGCTGCTCCAAGGACAAAGTCTCCCTTAAGTGTAACAACTTTTATATCAATGTCTACAATATAAACCTATCAAAAAATTCACGAAAATAGCCTTTTTCAGCGTCTAAAGTGAAAAAACGCATTACAGTTACATGACGCTGAAGTTTGCAACGTTGGAATGCACCGAAAATTCTTCTATGTCTTTTTATTTCGTCATATTTTTTACCATGCTCTTTTTTTCCCGATTTAGGTTATGGATCCCTGAAGTGGACGTTGAGAAACGTTTCAATGATTTTTGTAGCTTCGATGTCGTGAAAAAGAGGTTGGGCAGTGTGGAAAAAAAAAATCCGTTGCATCCCAAAGATGCAAACTTCAACCCCATAGTTATTACTGCACCAAGCACCCAGCGAAGACGACTGAAAAACGCGTGCAGCAGCGAACGACTGAAAGCAAGTTGGACGAAAAAGAGCAGAAGGAATTTACAAAAAAAATAAAATTAAGAGGAAACAAGCGAAGGAGAGTGGAAAAACGTAGGTGTATGTGTAGCTGATTCTCTGCACACGCTAGAGCATTAAGCATAATGTAACTTCACGTACCGATTATTAAATTATATTCAGTACTTAAGAAACGAGAAGGGGCGAATTGTCGTCGAGATAGCTCGACCGTAAAAATAAGAGACGAAAAAGCAAATCGCGTCATATCGACAGAGCGAGAGAGAGAGAGAGAGAGAGAGAGCGAGAGAGAGAGAGAGAGAGAGAGAGAGAGAGAGAGAGAGAGAGAGAGAGAGAGAAAGAGTGAGCGAGCGAAAAGGGAATGTAAAATCTGCGCGATTATTTAATCGTCGCTTTGAACCATAGGATAGCGTGATACCCAAATTCGTCGACCCCAAAATGTAACGCGGAACTAATTATTGCTACAGATTTGCTAGACAAATTTTACAAACAAATCGAATACGTTAATTCAGCGGTTAACTTAACACACTTATATTTGGTGACGATTTTGACACTGGGTCAATTTTGACACGGTAGTCTTCATCCACCTGTCATTAAAAACCATTCGGGCGGGTTCCAGGTTTATTGAAGAAAAAAAAATCAGGGATACACTTTAAAAATTTCTTAATATATCTGCGTAATTAAAATTCGGAAAATATCTTTTTCGTATTAATTTACTGTACCCAATTTTTGATAATTTTTTATTTTGGGAAGTTGAGCATTTCAGTTAAAATTCGTCCGCGTCAAAATGATCCAGGGACGTAGGGTTAATATGTAAATGAAATATTATATATATGTAATAGTATTAACTATTATATATATTGAAAAATCATTTTTTATGCATTATACATACAAATTAATGTAAAACAACGATTTTTTACAATCAAATTGTCATCTTTATTAACGACACATTTTACATGAACTGAACTATTAAATATTTTAACTTGAATTTTTTTTGGACTTGAAATCTTTTTCAAACTTGCGTAGGTTATGCAGCCGGATATTTTATTTCAGTACGTTAAAAAAATTAAAATGGCGAGAAAAGTTTAATTACTTAAAATCTATGAAATATCGTCGTGGGGTGCAAATCACCCCAGTGTGCCGAATAAGGGTTAAATATATATATATATATATATATATATATATATATATATATATATATATATATATATATATATGTTAATATTAACCCTACGTTGACACACTGGATCATTTTGACCCGGACCACCCATTTAGGTGGACAAATTCATTTCTTGCTGTTTTTTTTTTTCAAATAAAGGGCAACATTTTTTGCTTACAATATACAAATGCTTTTCATCGATAAAATGGTCCCCGCTGTTATGGTAATTGAAAATGATGGGCTATTTTGTTCACCGAAACTTAGTGAGTTAATAAATAAAAGTTAAACTTTATATATTAGGTTGGCAAGAAAGTCTTTGCGTTTTATCACCAAAAATAATTTTAAAAAGTAGTCTTGAAACGAATGATTACATTGATTTAATGTATCCACCATCGAATTCTATTTAGAATAGTGGATACAGATACTAAAATTAATTCGTTCCAAGACTGCTTTTTTTAAATTTTTAGTGATGATTCTTGCCACCCTAATATATATATATATATATATATATATATATATATATATATATATATTAGGGTGGCCTTTGATATGGGTAAAAAAAATTGATCGTGCCGCCCTCCAAGACGGTTCCAAATAATAAAAAAAAATCTACGCGAAGCCCCAGCTATGTCCGTTAAGAGGAAGGCGTGCCTGTAAGCACGAACTTAAATTTAAATATCAATTTTTCTTCATGATTGGAGAAATTTCGATTTTTTAAATCTAGTTTATTTGGGATTTTTTTTTTACTTCCCGAAGCTATTGTATATTGGTATTCAATATACAGATCAAACAATAAGGTCCTCCATACTAGATTTGACGAGCGTTCAGTTTTGCCATCCTATTATTTTGGAACAATAGTTCGATTTAGCTGCTGTCGAACGCTTTTAATCACATCAAAATCAAACTTTAAATTTGCATCTTGTCAGGAAAATGTATTATGTAAGAAGGATATAAATTCACGATAAACCATTCACATCGAACTTCCGGATTGGCCAGAATTGTTTTTTTTTTTTTTTTTTTTAATTTTGTTAGAAATATTCCTTGCGTGCTGAGATACAAACGTATTAATATTTCACTGAGATCAGACTTCCAGTGCTGTGGATAAAAAATGTATTTGAAAATTACTTTCGCAAAAATGCATAGGGACATTTTAAACTTGGCAGGATTTTAAACTTGGCGAGCTTGTTCGTTTTATTGAAAACAAAGAAATTATTTATTCGCACTAGTCATCCAATTGGTCGGAAAAAACGTAATATTTAAAAAATGTACACATAAGATATCGATACTAGTTCGTTCAGTACGAATTTATTTATTTCAAGCACAGAAATATCGTGTTGAAAAATTGACAAATAAACCAGATTTAACGGGGGATTGTCTTTTTTTTTCGCAAAATTTACCGCTTTTTGGGAATTTTTTTGTGAAGAAAGTATACAACGGAAAACTTGTGAAACTTGGCATATAGTTTTATTGATCTGTTTACTACATACAAAAAGTTTTTAAACAATTTCATCAAAAAATCCGCCTCCCACCCCCCTCGACGCGCGATGGTCCTTTTTTGATGGTGTGCACGATTACAGCCTTCACGTTCATCCTGCAACAAAAACCCAAAAAGCATTTTACTTTAGACACATATAGCTATCGTTCGATGAAGGGAAAAAAAATTGACGATTTGGTGACGTTTTGAACTTGAAGTATCGATTTTTCGAAAAAAATTGATCGATTTTTTGTTATAAATAAAAAACTATTAAACGTATTGCTTTTTTGCTTCATCAAACGATAAAAGGATGTCAGCTGAGCATTCTGTCCAAATTTGAAGGCAATCGGTTGAATAGTTTTTGAGAAATCGTGCACACCATCGAAAAAGGACCATCGCGCGTCGAGGGGGGTGGGAGGCGGATTTTTTGATGAAATTGTTTAAAAAAAATTTTGTACGTAGTAAACAGATCAATAAAACTATATGCCAAGTTTCACAAGTTTTCCGTTGTATACTTTCTTCACAAAAAAATTCCCAAAAAGCGGTAAATTTTGCGAAAAAAAGACAATCCCCCCTTAAAACATCGAAATTTCTCCAATCGTGAAGAAAAATTAGTATTTAAATTTAAGTTCGTGCTTACAGGCACGCCTTCCTCTTAACGGACATGTCTGGGGCTTCGCGTAGATTTTTTTTTACCCGTATCAAGGGCCACCCTAATATATATATATATATATATATATATATATATATATATATATATATATATATATATATATGACTTTTCAGTTCATGAGCAATTTAACTTACACCAATTGCTACTTCCGTTTATTACAAACGTTACCAGTAAACCGATGCAGTAACCGGGGTGTGTTTGATTTTGGGGAATGTCAATTTAGGCATCACGCTGCTCTACCCTTTTAAGAGCTAGGCGCAAAAAAAGGTGAATATTGACTTGTATAATATCGACTGTAAGCTTAACAATAATAACCGCAGGCACTTTCGTCGAAATATGTAATCCGTGCAGTCCTCGTATCGTGGCTGAAGGGTGGAAAAGCGATCGAGCCGTAAACTAGCACCGCCGCCTTTGTAATACACTTAACGGGGTCGTCTAGTGTGAAGGCCGTTTTTTTTTCAATGCATTTTGGGGATTTTTTTTTTCGACAAACCATTAAAATAAAATAATTTATAAATTGTATATCATTTTCGTCAACATTTAAACAAACTTTGTGAATTTTTCGAAGTCATATAGAATATAGTCGGAGATACACCGCCCAACAGGAACACATAAAAAGAGGTGCTCGACTGCCGCCATGATTCCATGGCGGCTTACACACTAGACGACCCCCCTTAAACTTGCCTTCGGAAAAAGATACAAAAAAAGCGAAACAAGGAACAAAAAAATACGTTAGTGATTGCGAGAGGCAAAATGCCGGGTATGCTCTTTTGGAAGTTTCACGACTGAGATCTGCAAATTGACGAATTTTCGTGTCACACGCATTTGAGGTGCTATCGACAGAGAACAAAAAGCAAAACGAAATACGCGAGAATTTTGTTGTTTTTATTTCGCGTCGAAACGCGAAGGGAAACCGTTTCGTCGTTCCTTTTTTTTTTGTCTTCGTCGAGATCACGTGCTTACGTCGCGATGAACGAAGCAACGGTGTTTATCGAGATGACCTTACTGCATGGTTTTCGTATTATTGTTAAGTGTGTCGTCCGTGATGTCGACACTGTGAAGAAAAGTTGCACGGATACGTAGATGGACGTGCTTTTTAATATAGGAAGAGAGAAAGAGTGAGAAAAACATTTCTTCGCACTCGCGAGAGCGGCTTCGAAATTTGAGAAACCAAAATTCAATCCAGAGGTTGCGCGCGATGTTTTTTTTTTTTTTTATTAAATGTTTTTTTTTTAATGCCGAAACACGTTAAGCTTCTCTTCGCGATTGATTGAACACAATGGATCTTTTCCTCGCATATCTATGTATTTAAAAATCGAATATTCCACGTGTGACGTCGCGCGGACTCTGCCGAGAAGACGAGAGAAGGGAATACAAACAAAAAACGTTCGTTCGCTGTAGCGATACTAGTGATAATGTCTGTGCAATGTATATAGTATTTTTCTCAAATAAACGAAGGCTCGATGTAATCAGGATATTAAAAGGATTTAACTTAAGGGGGAACATACATTTTGCCCACATGTGTAGTGGGACTTTTGGAGAATCTATTTCCAAAGTTGTATACGAGGGTGGGGTGAAAAGTTTCCGGCCTGACCAAGAGATGGTGCCACTAGGTCTAGTTTTGGAGCGGCGTCCTACAGTACCATTCCTACCGAGCTTGTATGTACAGTTTCAGCCCAATCGCTACGTTAGTTTGCGTTTGAGAGCACATTGCGCGAGACGCTTCCGTTGTTTTCGTAAAAATGGAAAAATTGGAAAAACGTGCTGTCATCAAATACTTCCATTTGAAAGGTTTTACAGCAAAACAAATAAAAGAAGAGATGGATTCAGCACTAGAAGACTCCTCCCCATCGTATTCAACTATTAAGCAGTGGGTTTCTGAATTTAAAATGGGTCGTGTGAGCACCTCTGACGAGCCTCGCTCAGGACGGCCCGTTGAAGTCACAACTTCAGAGATGATTGAAAAAATCCATAAAATAGTGTTGGAAGACCGCAGGTTGAAAGTGCATGAGATAGCTGAGACCTGTAGGATGTCAGGTGAACGTGTGCGAAATATTTTGCACAACGATTTGAACATGGAAAAGCTGTGTGGAAGGTGGGTGCCGCGTTTGCTAACGCTCGACCAAAAACTGCTTCGAAAAACCATTTCTACCGACAATTTGGCGCTGTATAGGCGTAATCCAAACGAATTTTTGCGTCGATTCATAACTGTTGATGAGACATGGGTCCACCACTACACTCCTGAAAATAAAGAACAGTCAAAACAGTGGATTGGAAAAGGGGAACCAACCCCAAAGAAGGCAAAAACAATTTTATCGGCAAACAAGGTTATGGCTACTGTTTTTTGGGATGCGAGAGGAATTATATACATTGATTACTTTGAAAAGGGTAAGACTATCACTGGTCAATACTACGTAGGGATGGGCGATGTTCGAAATATAATCGATTATTAAGAAATCGATATTTTTCCGAAGTATCGTTACGGAAAATCGATTTTTCCCTCTAAACAATCGACGATTCGATTAATCGAGTATAAACAAATATTGGTGAACCATGAACGGGGTTCTTATATTATTGAATCTCTTCGTCGTACAAACCCGATTCTTTTAATCATTTACTAGTCAGTTCTATCCATACCTGGAAATGTGCGCAGTTGTATCTACAGATGCCATATTTGGAAAAAATTGCCATTATTAAAACATAAATTTCATAAATACAATTGGATAAACTTCCGAAAAGCGGAAATTTAATTTCGATCTGAAATTCGGCATACACCTTTTTTCAATATTTTAAGAGATCCATGGGTCGTTCGCATCCTCGGCATTTCATCAATGGGGTATCCCGTGAAGGTGTGTTTACCCGTGGCGTTCATATTCTTATGTAAAAAAAGTTTGGGGTAGCGTTATTTCACTGCCCCGGGTCCGCCAGAATCGGTCAATTCAGCTCCAGCTGGCAAGCCGTAAAAATCTGTCGAGGACGCAAACGACCAATGTGTTCTGGAAACGAATGTAAAATCCGACTTCGCAAAAACATTTTTTTTCTCTCTATAATTCTGTTCTTTGACTCAAAATATAAATGTCCATGAAGGTGTTGATTAAATGAAAGCGAAAATGGACGTGAGAAGCAGCGATCAGGTTAGGGCGTCACTTCGTTCTCGCAATTCGAATCCTGATCCCGATATTGCCGCAAAATGTAGATCGGAGTTTCGGCACTTATTACGGTTCACGTGTTTTTGAGCTCTCTTGTATTCTTTCCCAGTGGTGAATGTGTTACGCGGGTGACGATTGGCGCTGTCACTGTATTGACGATAAGCGATATCCAATGAAAGTTCCGCTTCAGTATAGAATTTTTGGATTTCTCACTGAATCTCGCGCATTACTCATCCGGTATCGCGTACAGTGTGCCAAGTGCAACAATCAGAATTCACTTTAGGGTTTGTGTTGAAAAAGATGCGAGGACAAGATGATTTATGATTGGCTGTTATATACCAATCCAGGCGTCACGTCCTGAGAGAAGACATTACATATATGTATTTCGATGTTACTTTATCAAAATCGAGAATCGATTAATCGATCGCCAAAAAAATCGACAAAATATAATCGATTATTTCACCGAAAACATCGACACCTTCAATTAATCGAAAAAAATCGCCCATCCCTAATACTACGCAGAGTTATTGCAACGTTTGAAGCACGGGGTGCAAATTAAACGACCTCATTTGCCAAAGAAAAAAGTTTTGTTTCATCACGATAACGCACCAGCGCATTCGTCGATTGTTGCCATGTCCAAAATCCACGAATTGAAGTTTGAATTGATGCCGCATCCTCCCTACTCTCCAGACTTAGCCCCCAGCGACTATTACCTGTTTCCTAACCTCAAAAAATGGCTTGGCGGAAAAAGATTTAAGAGCAACGAAGAAGTTATCGAAGCTGTAAATCAGTATTTTGAGGAGCTTGACGAATCTACGTTTAAAACTGGTATAACTAAATTAGAACACCGTTATGAGAAATGTATCAGTGTTGATGGAGATTATGTAGAAAAAAAAGCAAAAAAAATTTAAAACATCGTTTTTCTTGGCCAGGCCGGAAACTTTTCACCCCACCCTCGTAGTTGTGTTCGAAGTATTTCGGTAGTTATAGGCAAAGGTGAGTAGGGGGATCAACAGCGCGTCAGCTGGTATACGGCGCACAGTAGGAAGCCCGAAGACTCGGTCAACTGAGCAAAATGAGTTTTATGAGGAAGAGGAGGGAGATGTATGGGCCTCGTATAGCAGATTAATCTTCGACTGCGGTAAGTTTTCAATAACTACGTTTCTGCATCGAATACTTTAAGGAAGCTCAGCTATCGCGAAATAGTAACAATTTGTTGGCATTTATCGAGGATATTTGCGAACAGGTGTTACGACTCCGTGTAAAATTTCAAGTACTTCGTCTGCGTGATTGTTGAGCAATGAATTATTGAAGTTAGGCTCTTATACAAGGGCGACATAGCAAAAGCTTCATGAGAACTCTAATACGACTGTCGCAACGTAATAAAAATAGTAAGAATTGAATGGAAATAGGCGGAAAAAATTCTTGAGATTTTTATGAATAATTTCAACGAAGAGTACAGCGTTTTGTCTGTCTCGTTATCGAGATATTCGTGAAATGAAACAGGAAATTTCAGCTGATTCGCGTAAAACGATAAAGCGCCCTACGGCACGTGGCAACGCTGCTGTCAAGTCGGCCATTTTGAATAGGCGCGAAAATTTGAAACGCACAAACTATTGCTTCCTTGCTATAAATTTCTTACCGCGCTTTCGTAAAGAGTATTTAAGTATTTCGAATCATTCTTTACAGAAGCTGCAGTGCATGTGTTTCGACATAACCTTCAAATCAATTACGCGTCGTCCCTCGACTGCGCATTCATTTTCCGGCTCGACTACTTGTTTCCGCCGCTTTCGAGGTTGTACTTGGCTCCAACCGTCGATTGTACTGTTTTTCGCTTTGCTTTTTTCCCTTCCGTCTTTTCATTTTCGCCGAACGAAAAAACGGAATTCGCGAAGGATGTTTGACAGCTACGCGCTCACGAGGTGGCGTTCGTATCTGAGCTCAGTGATACCAGTTACCGAGAACTAAATTGCGCGTTTGCCACATTTCAACTGGGTTACTAACGTATTCGCGATGTAAATAAACAAAAAAAGATTAATAACATTTCTAAACAGTCAGTTATATGCATTCCACATATGTATTCGCTGAAATTTGTTTACTTTACGTAATCGAAAATTTGATTATTCGGGGTTGGCAGTCGTTACGGGCGCCCGTGTTTAAGCATGTGCATTCCCCTCTTGACGCCTGCCCCGCAAAGACCCTGATCAGCCTCCTTAAACACGTTTCTCTCGAAAGTACGTTTTTGAAATTCGTGTACACGATTGAAAAAGATCTATTCGATCAATTGACTCCTTACAAGGTTTTTTTTTATTACATAATAACCAACCATTGTCGATGAACTTAAATAAATAATAAGAAAATGAAATTAAACAATAAATTTTGCATGAGAAAATCGAATTTCTTCATTTGCGTACTTCTTTGTGCAAAGAAGTTTTTCTTTTTTAGGAAATAAATGAACGCCTTCGTTTCTGCATCCAATTGTACAACACTGATGCATTTTTCACAATTTATTCGCGACGAACGGATTATTTAAGGGACAACACCACTGTGACGGCTTCAAAAAAACGATTTTTTGAAAACCATCTAGAAAAATCTAAAATACATTTAAGATTAAGATGCCGTTGGACCCGGGTCGAAAAAATAATTATTTTCGGAGATATTGAATATTTTGTGGAGCGGTGCAGCGCTCCGTGACGCTCGGGGTCCCGTCTTCGGCTCGTAGTCTTCGAAAATGTGAGCAGAGACGATTTGCTGCAGCGTTGTTTGGGTGGCTTCACGCAAAACAACAACGAAAGCTACGACAAATCAGTTTGGGCAATAGCCCCCAAGTGTCAGTCTGGGAGCAAAAAAATCGTCGATATTGCAGCTGATATCGCGGTATTATTATTCAACGATGGCCTGGGAAGCCTCATGAAAATTTTGGAGACGTTGCGGATAACTATCGGCCCAAATTGTTTCAATTTTTGCGTTGAAACCGACGCAGCGCGGATCGAGCTGGCGGAGCGCTCGCTCACAGACGCTGCAAAAGAGGCAAGAAGAGCCTCTACAAGTTCGAGAAAAGATGCTAGGGACAATGATTTGCTTCTTGAAGGCCAGCTATATGGTGCCGGCATCGCTGATTAAAGGTAAAAATTTTTTTTTCCAATTTATCGCATAAATTAACAAACCTAAAACTTTGAACGCGTTTTTCTCAAAACCACTTTTTTGAGTGCGGCACGCAGCAGAACTCGAGCAATTTTTATCCGATCGACTTCAAATTTGGACTGCATCAATAAAACTAGATTATCTGAAGAAGTACATAGGATTTTTTCGATATCTCAATAATAAAAAAAGTCATAGCCTATTTTCGACGAGAAATTTTGCTCGAAAATCGTCCTTTAATTTCAAAAGCGTGCCTATTTTTTAAAAATCAATATTTTTTCAAATCCCTATGTGCTTCTCTTCAAAATATCATATTATTAACGAAAACACTCGGTATTTTTTTTTCAGATCGACTTTGAAGAGAGTTCTGCTGCGTACCGCGAACCACTGCAAAATTTGAAATTTTTTTTTTTATGTATCTTCAATAAACAACGAACAAAACAAAAAAAAATTTCGAATATCTCTTTTTTTTCCCATAAAAAAAAGTTCTTGACAAATAGCAAAAAAACAGGGGGTCACAGTGGTGTCCTGCCTTAAGGGGTAAGGCCACTGTAACGGCCCAAAAAAAAAGGTTTTTTCACTAATTTTTTGCTCCCGAAATTGAAGGTATTTGAAAAAAAACTTTTAATGGTGTTATCGGGCATACATTAAACTTTATTATAAAATTTTTTTACAGTAAAAAAAAACAAAATGGCGGTTCCACAGCTATCTTC
The DNA here is from genome assembly GCA_964007375.1 of Ophion obscuratus. NCBI lineage: Eukaryota > Metazoa > Arthropoda > Insecta > Hymenoptera > Ichneumonidae > Ophion > Ophion obscuratus. The sequence continues at coordinate 82,876,548 of OZ023312.1, read as the reverse complement.
CCGGGACATGTTTTGCTTCCAGGGCTCCGCGGCACGCAGCACCACTGGTGCACTTTTGAATCTAGAACAAAAAAAAAACCATTAATCTAGAGGGCTATAGCTAGAGAATGTCGATCGGATTTTAAAAAGTATCAATTTTTGTGGATTTGGCGTGCGTTTGAAAAAAAAAATTGATTTTTGACGAAAAAAACGGCAAGTTTTTTGTTAATAAAAAATCAATAAATAGAGTTCTTGAAAATTCCGATCGACATTCTCAAGATAATGTAAATGTTCACATCTGGTTAAAATTTCAAGTAAAAAAAATGAAAATTGTTCGAGTTATGCTGCGTGCCATTTTGAAAAACCATGTTTCGAGAAAAACGCGTTTAAAGTTTTGCGAATAGTTTTTTATTGGAAAAAATTAAAAAAAGAAGTTAAAAGGATTTAAACTATTTTTAAACTAGAGGGTTTAAACTATTTTTTAAGCCAATAAAAAAAAATCGATTTTTCAAAAAATTTACAGTGGCCTTACCCCTTAAGGAGGTTGGAGCGTTAGCCACAATCCAAGGTTAAATTTAATAAAAATACATGTTATTGTTTACACTATATTAAATCTTTACAAATTTTATGAACGTTTTTACACCACCAAACACCAGAGATAAAAAATAGTTTTATGTATGTAATTTAACGTGCGGTTAGATGGGCAAGACTTTCACACTAAAGGTTACGTCATTTTTATTGTCATTTAGCACCAAGATAAACCATTTCTAACAACGGATGAACGCAAACTGAACTTTTGTGAACATTTAGAGAAAAAAAATCCTCATCTTGCCCATCGTAAACCATGGGCCAGTGATCTCGTGACGTAAATATGAATGGGCATAATTATGAATTACTCAAAATTTCATTGTGAATTGTATAAAACATTCGTTGTCGTAGTTTTTTCATAATAATCATCGATAATGTTATGCTTTTTCAAGTTGGTAGTAACACAAAAGTTTTTCTACTTTACGTAATAAAAATGTTAAAATGCACAATTTTGCCCTTTAATTATATATTTTAAAAAATTAGCATATATAGAATAAATCTGTACCTCGTATTCATTCCTTTGAGGTTCATTGAAAAAAAAAAAAAAAAAAATAAACCGTCATTTGACTAAACTAAATCGCTCCAACCTCCTTAAGGCCTTAGGCCACTATAGGCCAAAAAATAGGCTTTTTGGGGACTTGAGTTTTAAGGCTTTCACGGCTCTTTATGTAATGAGAAGAGTATGTGGCTTCCGGATGGAGGCCGTGTTGAGGATCAGCGTTGTGCCGACGTTTCGCAAACGTTACAGTCTGCATCATCAGGGCTGAGAGCTCCGATACTGAAGCTCTCGTGTCTCAGGTATTCCTTATATAGTTGCAGTCATCGTTCTGGATCGCTGCACCAGCCAATCAGATGTTTTAATTGATCAGCTGGTCAATTAAAAAACCGGGAGGACGGTGTGCCAAATAGGATTGACGTGATATCCTCCATCTCTGTTTAGATTGTCCGGATGTTTTCGGATTTCCAAGCCTTCTCGGTGTTTCCTGGAAAAATAGCTGTTTGATGGGGCCAGGCTTTGGGCTTTGTCGGACTGGATGGCATGACCAGTCTCCATCCAATGTTCGGCCAGCGCTGATTTTGTAATATGACCATATTTGATACACCGTTGATGTTCTTTGATCCGTGTACTGATCTTCCTCCCGGTTTCTCCTATGTACACTTTACCGCATGAGCAGGGTATCTTGTATACTCCTGGTGCACTTAATGGTGGTCTTTGGTCTTTTGCACTCGGAATCACTTGTGCTAGTTTCTTCTGAGGTTTGAAGATGACTCGCACGTTATGTTTTCCAAGGACCCTCCCTATGCGATCGGTTATGCCCTGAAGGTATGGAAGGGGAGTTGTTGCGGTTATTTGTCCTTCATTCTCCCTATCAGGTGCTGTAACCGTTTTCGGATCAGCTATTTTTCTTTTTAGATTTTTGATCGTTCTTTCGATGTTGCCTGGCTTGTAGCCATTGTCTCCTAAAGCTTTTCGTAGGTGTTCTAGTTCAACCTCCAAGGAGTCTGGTTCGGAGATCGCTAGAGCTCTGTAGACCAGAGAGCTTATGACCGACTGTTTTTGGGAAGGGTGGTGATGGGACGTAGCATGGAGGTATCTATCCGTATGCGTTGGCTTCCGGTAAACTTTATGGCCCAAAGTGCCATCGCTTTTCCGTTGCACCAGTACATCCAGAAAAGGGATTTGATTTTCCTGTTCTATCTCCATGGTGAATTGAATATTGGGGTGCTGGGAGTTGAGGAAGGTTAAGAAATGATTGAGGTTTTCTTTGCCGTGACTCCAAATGACGAAGGTGTCATCGACATATCGGAACCAGGTGGAGGGCTTGAGGGAAGCTTCTTGCAGAATTCTGTTCTCGAAGTTCTCCATAAAGATGTTGGCGATGATAGGAGAAATAGGGGAACCCATGGCTGCGCCTGAAGTTTGTCCATAAAATTGGGATTGAAATTGGAAATATGTAGAGTTTAGGCAATGTTCTATGAGGGGCAGTAGGTTAGGGGCAACTTTTTTGGAATTTTTAACTATGCTTAGGGTTTCATTGGTTGGGACGTTTGTAAACAGGGATACAACATCGAAACTCACTAAAATGTCTTCTGGTTGTACCTTGATAGTCTGGATCTTGTTCACAAAATCCCGAGAGTTTTGGATATGGGAGTTGTTGAGGCCTACGAGTTCCTGCAAAGGTTTGCAGAGAAAACGTGCCAAATGATATGTAGGACTGCCTATGTTGCTAACAATGGGCCTAAGTGGGATGTTATTTTTGTGTATTTTTGGCAAACCGTAAAGCCTGGGTGGTAGGGATTCCTTGGGTGTTAGGGCTTTGGTTAGGTTTTCTGATAGACCAGCCTTCTTTAGAAGTGTTGTTGTTTTCTTTTCTACACTCGATGTGGGGTCACGTGATAATTTCTTGTACGTGTTGGTGTCCTCGAGCAGGTTCAAAATTTTACTGCAGTAGTCCGTTTTATCCATGATGACAGTTGCATTTTTGGGGACTTTTTTTTCATAAAAACTACGCAATAAATCGAGATTATAAAGGGGTGTTTATCATACATATCAGTGACTGTATACAACAATTTTTTTGAAGCGATTAATTTCAAAATGGCGGCAGTGCAGCGTTTTTCTCAAAACTGCATTTTTTAAGTTGGCCGGAAACATAACTCAGACAATTTTCAATCGATTCACTTAAATGTTGAATATATAATTTTTGGAATGTGAAGAATTTGCCTAAAAAATCGTCAGATAATTGTTAATAACAGATGAACTATGCAATTTAAAAAAAATCCTACGTACTTCCACAGACAATGTATTTTTTAAGATACATTCAACATTTCAAGTGAATCGGTTGAAAATTGTCTGAGTTATGTTTCCGGCCAACTTAAAAAATGCACTTTTGAGATAAACGCTACACTGCCGCCATTTTGAAATTAATCGCTTAAAAAAAATTATTTTCTACAGTCACTGATATGTATGATAAAGACCCTTTTTGTAATCTCGATTTATTTTGTAGTTTTTCTGAAAAAAAATTGCCAAAAAGCCTATTTTTTCGGACCCCTTAAAGAAAATTCAACCGTAGTCGTAGAAACACGGGCAAAACTAAAGAGAATCTCACTAAACGTCATGTTCGGTTTACGTCATAATACAATGTCCCCTCTAGCGGGAGAAATTGGCAGTGAGGTTCCCTATTGCTTAAGGGGCCAGTCCACTTTGAAAAATTTCAAAAAAATCGAAAGTAAGCAAGACTTGAAGAAATCGACGATGATGAGCAATCCGAAGGGATTTTGTACGGTGCAGGAATTGCCGATTGAGTTTAGGTAAGAGTTTTTCATAGTATAAACTTCAAACGCGTTTTTCTCGAAACAACGTTTTCAAAATCTAGCTCCATCGTATCTCTAAAACTAATAAACCGATTCTCTCGAAATTTGAACCACATATTGTAAACATGATTCGCAACAAGATGACCCTCGATGGTTTAAAAAAATTTATTTTTACTCTTTTTTTGCGAAAAACTGCGAAAAAACGCGTTTTTTAAAAACTTTTTTCGTTTTTCGTCTGCCATTTTTGTATTTTTTTAAAAAACTTTATATCCGAGGGTTATTTTGTAGCTGGTGTCATACTGAATCTAATGGACTTTGATTTTTTGTTTCGGACAAGCTGTTGCCGATTTTTTAGGCGTTACTTAAGGGCGAGGTAAAAAATTAAAATTTTTTTTTTCATTTTTTTTTTAAATTTTTAAATGAATGCATAATATATCAAGAATATTGTGTTAAAATTTCAAGTCGATCGGAGTAAAATTGACGAAGTTATGAGTATTTGAGCGTCTATTGCTCCATGCCGTTCTCTTCTTTTCTGCGTTTTTCGAACCGTTTTTCTGAGACTTGTCATATTTGAAGTCCGTGTGCACGATAACTCAAAATCTACTGGACCAATCGCTTTGAAATTTTGCACAGTACTTCTTCACATAATTCACCAGGTATTGTCGAGAGCTTTTTTGTTTTTTTAAAAATAATTACTAATTTTTCAAGAACAAATTAGCCGATTTTTTTAGCGAAAATCGGGTTTTTGGCTCCGAAAAATAGTTTTCGAAGTTAGTGCTACGAAAAATCGAAAAATCGAAAAAAAAATCCATCCGTCATTACCTCGAGAAACATCTTCTTTAACGAATGCATTTTGATTTTTTTGTTTCAAATGATTCTGTTGCGAGTTATGGTACACACCGCAAACCAACTTTTTTTCGAGGCGCCTCCGGGATTTAATTTTCACTCGCTCAATTTTGAATATTTTGCAATGCAAATTTAGGAGAATGTTGTTCAAATGTTACTTTATTATATGTAAATTTTTCAATAAACGAACACTATTCGTTACGCCAAAAAAAAAGTCTTAAAAACATGCCTTTTTTTCGCCGAATTAACTTTACCCCGCCGTTAAAAATGAATAAAAATAAATTAAATTTAAAAAAAATGTGTTTCAAGACTTTATTTATCAAGCCCAACAACTTTTATATTCATATATTTCATAAAATCCTCAAAAAAAAAAAAAAAATCGCGTAAGTAGCCTTTTTTCGTGGCTCCAAAGTGGACTGGCCCCTTAATTTTATCCCGTGTAAATGTATATCCGCTTTAATTGCCGCAAAATTCGAATTACCCAATTGTCAGATCCATGTATGCAGTTGAGTCCGACGTACAAAAAGATCACACGGAATGTGACTTTACCGACACAACTTTTACGCAGTTTCCCCGTGCCCTCGTGCGAGTGTGGCAGAGGGCTTTCTAACGCTCTGCGGTCAATTTCGCCATAGGTGCTGTTTTTGACACGAGAAATCCTTTCTTCACAAACCCAAATAAGCAAGATACAATTATTTTTGGCATTTTTTCAGAAATCCATAAACATTACCGTTGCAGTATTTTTCTTGCGATTTCGCCAATTCTTAAGAAGCACGTGAAAACTCTGCTGACTCGGTATTTACGTTTTGTTGTTTTATACACATTGCTTGCGTTTGGAAGCAATAACGTACGGCAATTTTCGACCGTCGGGGTCAATTTACTCCCCCCCCCCCCCCCAATTACGACTGCATTCGTAGCACGACTTGCGTAATGTCGTGATTATTCGTCATGATGTAACGATTGTTGTTACTCCTCATGTCGGGGGAGGCTTTAAAAAGCGTCAGCATTTTTTTGCCTTCGGCGTATGGTCAAGGAAAATAATCGATGGAAAGCGATGTAGAGGCGATCGCGAAACATTTTTCAAAACGATCCGTTGATCTTTTTTCCTTCACTCGAGTCGAGTATAACGAAAAACGACGTGGCACTGATAATGGCAACGATCATCAGAAACTACTAGGGGTACAAGTAAGTTTTGAACGATTTTTCGCGAAAATTGGCGCTTACAATTTCATAGAATAATTTTAGTCATTTATTTTATTACGTGCAAGCATATTATTATGTGTTAAAATTAATGGGTGTAGTTCGGAAAAGTACATACCTCCGATTAATTTGGAATTTCGCATACCCGTGTATTTTAATCCGCTGATTACGAATATGATAGTGAAAATACCCGCAAATTTGATTTTCAAGGTCAACACTCAAAAAACTGATTTTTTAAAACTTTTTCTACTTTATTTTAATAAATGTTGATCTTAGAGAAAAATGTTTCCCACAAAAGTTGTAGCGTATAAAAAGATTGATCTTTTATGTTTCATACAGTTTTTATCTAAAACCATTCTATTTCGAGAAAAATAGGATAATGCTCCAACAAGTACATTTTGCTAACCTTCATTAGATTCAATATTAATTACTTACGCACTTTATCGCGTGAAGGTTTGAGTTTGTTTGTTGTGTTGTGTGTTGTTCGGGTTTGTTTGTTTCAAAAGTTTTTCTACTTTATTTTAGTTAATGTTGATCTTAGAGAAAAATGTTTCCTACAAAAGTTGTAGCCTATAAAAAGATTGATCTTTTATGTTTCATACAGTTTTTGTCTAAAACCATTTTGTTTCGAGAAAAATGGGATAATGCTCCGATAAGTTCATCTTGCTAAACTCCATTAGTTTCAATATTATTTACTTACGGAAAACTTTATCGCGTGCAGGTTGGAGTTTATTTGGATTTGTTGTATGTTGTTTGGATTTGTTTGTTGTGTGTTGTTTTAAAAGTTTTTCTACTTTATTTTAATAAATGTTGATCTCAGAGAAAAATGTTTCCTACAAAAGTTATAGCCTATAAAAAGATTGATCTTTTATCTTTCATACAGTTTTTGCCTAAAACCATTTTGTTTCGAGAAAAATGGGATAATGCTCCAATGAGTACATTTTGCTAAACTTTATTAGTTTCAATATTATTCACCTACGGAAAACTTTATCGTGTGCAGGTTGGAGTTTATTTGCGTTTGTTATATGTTGTTTGGATTTGTTTGTTGTGTGTTGTTTTAAAAGTTTTCCTACTTTATTTTAATAAATGTTGATCTTAGAGAAAAATGTTTCCTACAAAAGTTGTAGCCTACAAAAAGATTGATCTTTTATGTTTCATACAGTTTTTGTCTAAACCCATTCTGTTTCGAGAAAAATGGGATAATGCTCCAATAAGTACATTTCGCTGAACTCCATTAGTTTCAATATTATTTACTTACGCACTTTATCGCGTGAAGGTTTGAGTTTGTTTGTTGTGTTGAGTGTTGTTTGGGTTCCTTTATTTTAAATCTTTTATGTTTCATACAGTTTTTGTCTAAAACCATTTTGTTTCGAGAAAAATGGGATAATGCTCCAATAAGTACATTTCGCTGAACTCCATTAGTTTCAATATTATTTACTTACGGAAAACTTTATCGCGTGCAGGTTGGAGTTTATTTGGATTTGTTGTATGTTGTTTGGATTTGTTTGTTGTGTGTTGTTTTAAAAGTTTTTCTACTTTATTTTAATAAATGTTGATCTTAGAGAAAAATGTTTCCTACAAAAGTTGTAGCCCATAAAAAGATTGATCTTTTATGTTTCATACAGTTGTTGTCTAAAACCATTCTGTTTCGAGAAAAATGGGATAATGCTCCAACAAGTACATTTTGCTAACCTTCATTAGTTTCAATATTAATTACTTACGCACTTTATCGCGTGAAGGTTTGAGTTTGTTTGTTGTGTTGTGTGTTGTTCGTGTTTGTTTCTTTTAAAAGTTTTTCTGCTTTATTTTAATAAATGTTGATCTCAGAGAAAAATGTTTCCTACAAAAGTTGTAGCTTATAAAAAGATTGATCTTTTATGTTCTATACAGTTTTTGTCTAAAACCATTTTGTTTCGAGAAACATGGGATAATGCTCCAATAAGTACATTTTGCCAAACTCCATTAGTTTCACTATTATTTACTTACGCACTTTATCGCGTGAAGGTTGGAGTTTATTTGAGTTTGTTGTGGTGTGTGTTGTTTGGATTTATTTGTTGTGTTGTGTGTTGGGTTTGTTTGTTGTTTAGGTTTGGCTATATTGTCAAAGATCAAACTGCAACCTTCCCGCGGTTAAGTGCGTGAGTAGATAGCATCGAAACTAATGGAGTTTAGGAAAATGTACTTTTTGGAGCATTGTCCCATTTTTCTTGAAACAGATTGGTTTTAGACAAAACTTGCATAGAACATAAAAGATCAATCTTTTTATAGGCTACAACTTTTGTAAGCAATATTTTTCTTTAAGATCAACATTTATTACAATAAAATAGAAAAACATTTTAAAAAATCAGTTTTTGTGAGTTGTGACCTTGAAAATCAAATTTGCGGGTACTTCACCATCATATTCCTGATCACTGCGTAAAAATACATGGGTATACAAAATTCCAAATTAATCAGAGGTATGTCCTGTACGGAACTTAATCTAAATTAATTATAAAATGTATAACATTGATACACATATTATCCATTGATAAATACAAAGAATATTGACGATACATACATACATATTGATGATACATTATAGCTTTATGATATTTTATTAATTATATTTGCGGTAAGTAAGTTTGTCTGGGTTTTTTTTTTCAAATGGAACCGGCAAGTAAAGCTTCCCGCAAATTGTGTTTCGTGGCACAAAAGTCGACAAATTTGGAGTTAAAAAAACTACATCGTTTACACTTCGACAAAATGCGAAGTACTGAAAACTAAAGCCGAATTATGATACATTAATGTTGTTGCAAAATCATTTTTGAAGGGTGGGGGGAGAAACGAAGTCCCCATGCTAATACATTATGTGACGTCACCAGTGCCAACTTATTGTAGCAAAATATTAAGGACGTGTACGACAAAATATCGCGAAAATGTTCAAATGTGCGGTAGAAAATCGTAATTATTATTTACACAGATGGTAATTTGAAGGAGTTAGGATTATGAGATGATTGAATGTTGATGTTGAAAAATCGTATTAAAATAGACACGAGCTTTGGCAACGTCGCACTGTTCTGTCGTAATTCGAGGCTGTTAGGTTGACTGCAGTGACTGTTACACGTCGCAGCTGTTACGCGCATTTCGTGCCGGTCGGCGTTTTCAGAGGTTATGTCAGAGCAAAAGGAGGCAACAAATGATTCAGAAAAAAAGATAAGTGCACCGCAAAGTATCCGATGGAACAGACGATTTGTCAGTGCTCGTGTCCACAAGCATCGTACTCACCGAAGCTAGAAAAAAGGGAATACATCATAATAAATAAATGAATAAGTTCCCCTTAGTCGCATTTGTCTTTAAGGGGCTATACCAATGTGAACGCTGAAAATTTGGGTGATTTTCGGGATTTTTTTGGAAGAAAAATCATCAATTAAAAGTTTCGGAAAATTAAGATTATATTTGGCTATATTTGACCTATATTACATAATTTCTTCATAGAAAAATATTGAGATCCAAGCGACTTGTGCGCTGCCTTCGGAGGCGCCAAAAAAAAAGTTCCTCCACTGTTGACATGATTCCGGCCGATTGAGTAGCTGAAACCGAAAAAGGAAAAAATGTCGTTAAACTGGAAGGTATTTCCTGTACAATGACGTAGGATTTTCGAAAAATATCAAAATCTAACAAAATGGCGTAGTTATGAAAAAAGTCTGTTTTTCTTGCCTATAAAATGGTCGTTTTTTTCAATGCCGAATCGTCAATTTCCATCCAATCAAAAATATCCTACGTCATTGTAGAGTAAATATATTCAAGAGTACTCAGTTCAAATTTTAAGTCAATCGGATAAGTTCTCTTTGAGTTACAATGTCAGCAAATTTGAAAAATCTCTTTTCGAGAAAAACTCGTTTAAAGATTGAACTATCGATTTTTGCGAGATAAAATGATATTGATATAAATGTTATGAATGATAATGATATTCTTGAAAGTATAAACTGTCGAAAAAGGCAAAAAAATCGATTTTTTGAAAGTGTCACACTGGTATAGCCGCATAGCGTATTTGAAATTGGCGCGCTAGATTTCCGATTGGTTCTGCTATTTCCATAGTTCCCGATGTTGCCACATTTTAATACATACTCCTCGACAAGCCTCACTTTTTCGTAAACTGGTCGCATATTTTTCATACATTTTCATTAATTATATCGGTAGCCTGTCTATTTTTTTTCGATAATATTGTTCTGTACACTATCCTGCACACAATATTTGTTTTTGTGGTCACTTTCGTCATGAATGCGGAAGGTATACGAGAGAAACTGAAATGGTAACGACGTTGTCCTGTACAACCAATGCGATCAAGTGGAAATTGATCCAAACTCAAAAATTTACTATTCAATAAACGAGTGCGGAAATCTTCGTTCTCCTTTTGCCAGTATATTCAGAAAATACACCATAACGATTAGAAACATTTTCATTGATATCTATTTACCCCAATATTTTTAAGCAACAACTCAACTTGCAGTTGGTTAGGTTATGGGCCGACACGAATACTAGTAACGCCCTCTCTTCTGAATCCTTCGAAACTCACTTGTGCCCCTAATGATAGATTTTAGTTAACCTGTTTTTCCGAATTTTGACGGAGATTCGCGTCCTTGATCTTATTCGAACATATTAAGGTAGTCCTATCGCTAGGATCCTATCCATATATTGTCATAATTTTTTTTCGAGCTTCACTAAATATATTACTAATCATCTCTGTAAAATTTCAGGGTCGTTTATCGATCTAACGACGTAGAAAAGAAATATTAAAATTGCGTATTTTTGTGAAGGAATTCCGAGACGACATACAAAAACAAATTACGGTCGGTACAAAAGTGTATATAATAGTAGGAATCCGTCAGATTCTTAAAAATAATCAGATTTACATACTTAACACTTGTAGTAATCCAGTGTTCTCAGAACAAATTACGCTTATTGACCTAATTTTTATGTAATATCAAGTTTAATTTGAACTTCCGGTATTGGATTTATTACCACTTGCTACGATAAAGAGACGTGACAGCAAGGCAACAGCTGCCTGTAGTCCTAACCTCATCCCACTCATTCGAATTTTCACACATATTTCATTTTTAACCGACATATTTCGCCGACACAAATTTTCCACGCTTTTTACCAGTCGTGGCCCGAACACAATGCTTTATATTTCCCGCACGTGACATTGTTTTGACAGAACGACGTTGAAAAGCATGGAGGTTAAACTCGTCTGGTTGAGTAAAAAGAGACGGAGGTAGAACCAATGTTGCCAAATATCAAACCTAGAAATACTGTCCCGAGTAAAAATGAATATATATAATCATATATAATTGTATATTAATTGATCATATACAATTGTATACAAAAATTGGCCCGATAGAATTGTATATATTTGTATATATTCATTTTTACTTGGGTACATTTATATCGGAGTATATATACGAATGTAAGAATCATATACAATTATATATACACCTATATAAATATATATGATTGTATATCATTTTTATATAATTGTATCTAAGTATATAAAATCATTTTTACTTGGGTCATATACAGTCATGTACAATTTTATATACCGTAAATAAAATTATCACGTATATATACAATTATATACAACACTATATTGTATTATACAGGGTGTCCCATTTTAATCTTACACCTGAATTTTCTCGAAAAATATTGCTCGGACGAAATATTGTGTGGAACAAAACTTCTAGGGATTGAAGGGGGACGTTTGAAAAAAAAATTATTTGAGGAGCCAAAATTCAAAATGGCGGAGTTACAAAGGCTGACATGTTTTTTTCAAACGGAAACATAACTTTTTTTATTGCCAAAAAATTTGTCAGCTGAAAACTAAAAACTTTTGTTGAATAAATTTTTTGATAAAGTTCATAGTTTTCAAGTGAGAACATTTCAAAAAATGTTGATTTTCCTTCTACGTAATGTCTCAAAAGTACAAAAGTGCGTAAGAGAACTCCGCAAAGTCAGACTATGTCAGTAGGACCAATCATGTTTTCTTCAATTTCGCTTACCTTTCAGATCTTGATATTAAAAAACGTAATCGCGCGAAGAGTTCGGGCATGTTTAAACATGAATGGAGGGATATTTGAACATCTCTAGAAAGGGATCACAATACACTTACAAGGAGGGTTTGGAGTAAAAAAATACTACGGTAGTTACGAACCGCAGAGACCTAATCCTTGTGAGTGTTCCACACGCACGCACATGCACACACACACACACACACACACACACACACACACACACACACACACACACACACACACACACACACACACACACACACACACACACACAAATCCTGGATACATCTGAAATAATTGAAAATGATGTTCTCACTTGAAAACTATGAACTTTATCAAAAAGATTTTTCAACAAAAGTTTTTAGTTTTCAGCTGACAAATTTTTTGGCAATAAAAAAAAGTTATGTTTCCGTTTGAAAAAAACATGTCAGCCTTTGTAACGCCGCCATTTTGAATTTTGGCTCCTCAAATAAATTTTTTTCAAACGTCCCCCTTCAATCCCTAGAAGTTTTGTTCCACACAATAGTTCGTCCGAGCAATATTTTTCGAGAAAATTCAGGTGTAAGATTAAAATGGGACACCCTGTATATAACTGTATATAATATTATATCTAATTATACAAACCGTAAATAAAAGTTTCACGTATATATATATAATTATATACAACACTATATTGAATTATATATAACTGTATATGATATTATATCTAATTATATAAACTCCGTATCAAAATAGTATCTCCATATATCATTATATAGAGAACGATATATAATTTTATCAAATCAAATTTGATGGAAGTACATTTATATCAAATGATGTATACGAATGTATAGAGTTATATACAATTATAAATAAACCTATATATAAATATATATGATTGTATATCATTTTTATATAATTGTATCTAAGTATATACAATCATTTTTACTCGGGGTGCGAATCATTGGAATAACTATTTTTTTCATTTTTCTAATTAAATATGAACATTAATTAAACTGTTTACACATGGAAAACTTAGTTATTACACATTTTTTTGCATGTGTTACAAATATAAATTGTACAAGTCTTAAGTATGATCAGTGGTATGACTAGTGTGAAGCGATAGGGCTACGCGTAAGTAACTTTCAAATTATATTCACGTTTGGATTTCCACGAAGGTGATTGAAAATAAATATCTCGTTGGATCGCTCTCGATGTAGCAAAAAGTATTTTTAGGCTAATAACAACGTTCGCAACAACAATCATTTATCAACATTGCGAACGCATCTGTGGAAGTTGTCTTCGATTATTGAAGACGAATTCGAGGAACGAAGCCGAATAAATTAAGGGGTTAGGCCACAGTAATGGGTATAAAATCATGTGCGAATTTAACAATTTTTTTCGCATGAAAAAGTAATTCACTCATGAAATTAATTACACCTATATTTAGCATGAATATCAAGCTGATAGAAAATATATATATATATTTTTTTCGATGTACAAAATGGCCAACTACTCGGCCATTTTGTACATTTTGGCCATTTTGACAACTTCAACAATTTTTACTCGATTTACTTAAAATTTAAAAGTTATGTTCCTAATTGCATTTCGCAGAGAAGTACGTACGGAATTTCTGATTAATCGAAACCTTTTCATTTTATGAGTAGTTTATGAGCAGTTATAACGAAATTTTTCACTGAAAATTCATTTCATAAGCTCAAATACCTACAACTTTTGAATAAAACAATATTTTTTAAATTCCGTACGTACTTCTCCAGGTATTCTAAAGTAGATTGACGAGAATTTTTGTTTTTTGTTCTAGGTAAAAAATTGCGGATGTTAAATGTCACGCCGCGGAGCGCCAAAAAAAAATAACAAAAGAAAATATTAGTAGTCGGCCATTTTGTACATCGAAAAATATATATATATATATTTTTATAATTAATATTAATAATAATAATTAATATAATATATTATATATTATATTAGTATATAATATATATACAAACCGTAAATAAAAGTTTCCGTTTATATATTATATATATTATATAATATATAATATATATAATATATAATATATTAATATAATTATAATTAATATTATGAGTGAATTACTTTTTCATACGAAAAAAATTGTTAAATTCGCACATGATTTTATACCCGTTACTGTGACCCAACGCCTTAATTCGCCGATTAACATTCAAAGGAAATGAAAAATATTCAGAGGAAAGTCTATGCATCGGATCCAAAACGGATGACTGGACGGAGAACACGGAAATCGCCGGAAGCTATAATGATACATTCCAGAAATAACATTATATATTCAAATCCATTATATCTGATATTCTTTTTCCCCACTGTACTTATCATCTGTTCCCATCGGCTATTTGAGAGGATCGGGAGGAGGGGAGGCTTCAGTTTTTTTTTTTCGAACCTACACACTACGAATTCAGTGTTCACCAAGCCATCATCACGTCTAGGTTATATACTTCGCCTTGCCTCGAGTATTTTATACGATTTTTTTTTAATTCTCGAGACCACAGCATTACTACACTAAACAATTTAGTGAGTTACATCAAGGCGGACAACCACTTTAGGAGATCGAATATTAGATGATCTTTTGGATTTTTTTTATTGTGAAAAAAAAAACGGAAATTTCCGCAACTTTGACAATAATTTATTCATATTTTCATACATCTCTGGTAATTTTTTCAAGTTATTTCATGCATTAATTAAGGTGTAATCCGCTGTGTCCCTTGGCGTGTCCTCATCGTCGTTGTCGATTTGCGGGAATTGTGTAGCTCGCAATTCGTATCTGAAATAGCCCAACAAATTTTTGTACATTCTTGAGATGTTTTTAAAGAACATGAACCTCAATTTTGAAAAAAAAAAAATGGAGAATTGAACGTCGGAACGTGTTTGAAAAAAAATGATCGATTTTTAGCATTTTTTCCCCGGCATTTTGCAATAATAAATGAGGCATTCCACGTCACTTCAGTCAGTAAAAAACCATCCACAAATAATTTTGAAAAATCGAGTTACTTTATTGAAAAATATTCACCGAGTGTCGACATTTTTTTTAAATTTCTGACGTTTTTTCTCGTTGATTACCATTTTTTAATTTTTTTTTCCATTCAAATTACTGTATCTTTGGCAGGATTTGACATATTTACATTCGTAAAAAAACGAAAATGTGTGTCTTTTTCTGGCCTTGCAGAAAAAAATTAATTTAGATTTTATTGGGCAAGTCGAACAAATTTTCAGGGCAAAATATGCAAAAATATTTTTTTTCTCAAAGAGAGACACTCGTTATTTTATTTTTAAAAATTTCCCCGAATTGTGAATACGAAAAACGGATTTTTGGTATTTTTTATATTATGGGATTCCTAAACACCGTGAAGTAACAGCTATTTTTATTTTTTAATTTTTTTTAAAATTAATATCCGATTGAAGAGCGTGGAGCACTCGCTGTATGTTTACCAGGTTTTTGAAATCCATATGACATATATGTCATATGTATTGAAGCCTTGGACGCCCACACTTTTCAATCGAATATTAATTTTACAAAAATGAAAAAAATAAAAATAGCCGTTACTTCACGGTGTTTAGGAATCCCATCATATAAAAAATACCAAAAATCCGTTTTTCGTATTCACAATTCGGGGAAATTCAAAAAAATAAAATAACGAGTGTCTTTCCTTGAAAAAATAAATATTTTTGCATATTTTGCCCTGAAACGGACGTTCGACATGCTCAATAAAATCTCAATTAATTTTTTTCTGGAAGGCTATAAAAAGACGCACATTTTTGTTTTTTACGAATGTAAATACGTCAAATCCTGCCAAAGATACAGCCATTTGAATGGAAAAATGTTAAAAAATGGTAATCAACGAGAATAAACGTCAGAATTAAAAAAAAAAAAATCGACACTCGGTGAATATTTTTCAATAAAGTAACTCGATTTTTCCAAATTATTTGACGATTTTTTTTACTGGCTGAAGTGACGTGGAAGGCCTCAAATATGTTTCCAACAACCTAATATTTCCAACTTTAGGTTCATGTTTTAATAAATTATATTATGGAAGCACGTTCCAAATTTGAAGATGATCCATCAATTAGTTTTTGAGTTATGATTCCTGCAAATTGAAAAAAATGTCGTTTCGAGAAAAACGCGATTGAAAGTTTCAGTCTATGTAAATTGTTGCACTACCTGTTCCCACTAAATCGTCTGTCACTTGGTCACTTTTCAATATTGCAACTTGACATTTTTTTCACATATTGACGAATATGTACACTCGGAGAAAAAGCAAAATGAAAATCGAATGTTTTGACCCGTCACAGTGGTCGGCAGTCGAGCGGAGAGTTTTTATCATTTATATACATACTGTTAGAAGGAATCCAAATATCGTTTTCAAATTTTCAGGATCTATTCTTAAGATATTTTGCTAACGATTTATGAAATTTAAAAAAAATGGATTTTTCTAAGCATCTAAAGTGGTTGCCCGCCTTGACTCGTACGAATAACGAATTTTCTTCGATAAAAGATTCCTCGTATCTCTAGTCTATGGTGACGTTTAAATTTATTTGTGACACTTCGAACCGACGATCCTTCTTTTTGTTATTCGGTAAAAGAAAAAGCGATTTTTCTATCGAGGTATATTTGTGTATTTTGGAGAATTGAGAAATGTGTCTTCAACGAAAATAAGAAGCATCAATGGTGGGGAAAAGAGAGAAGGGCGCAAGGCCAAGTACTCACCCCATTTTAACCAAGACCCACAGTTAACCTGAACGCACCTGGCACACGGCATCAAGGCTAACGGACTGCACTCGTGGCTCTCACTGCTGTTGGTGCTCGCTCTTTCACTGCGCCACTTACGTGAAATTTATGTGATTTCCAATAAAACAAAAAAAAATACGAAAAAAATACAAACAATACAAAAAAAAATAAAATAATGATTATAAATTGTGAAATTCAAAATGACTGTTTAAAATTTGTTGAAAACCTTGCCAATAATAATAAATAACTCGAATTGATAGTGGAGAAGCGCGGAAAAATTAGATATTAAGCTTTGGACTTTAATGACCAGCAGCGAGATTCTCAAACTTCGTATACGGTCAAAAAAAATTATTTTATAAAAATTTAACAATTGCAGTGTCGTACGAATGGTTTGGCACGAGGGATGGGTAGCTGGTAAACAAAGAATGATCAATATCGGCAAATGAATAATTAATTTGGTGACTTCGAATGGAATATCAGTGCATCGAGTGATTTGACAAATCGTGTTGGATTGATAAGTGAGTGAAGTATTTTTTCAACAGTAAGATATGGATGAGTATATTAAGGGGTTATACACAGTCAGGAGGGCCAAAAAAATTGATTTTTCAAGAATTTTTCTTGAGCAGACCTTTGAATCTATTAACGTAAAAATTTGTACACATATTGTGGTAACTTTTAACTGTATTTCAACATTCTTTATTTGTAAAAACGATTATTTTGAAAGCTGCTATAGCTGATCTCCGGGGGCACCTCTAAAAAAGGCGTCTTGCGGTGATATATCTGGACTGGATCATTTAAAATGAAAAAAAAAAAAAAAAAAAACAAAAAAAACAAAAAAAAACAAAAAAAAAACAAAAAAAAAAAATATTTCGTTAACGGGAGAGTAGGGGGTTTCAGCGTGAAAAAAAAACACTTTTTTGCGAACTTTTTTCGTCTATACGGATAAAGTAAATTTATTGAAACCTTTTGTACATTGTTAAGTGTCATTTCAAGGACATTCCGTGAAATTTGTACGCGAAAATATCCACAACGGACTTTGAAAAAGTGGTTTCGAGAAAAAACGCTTCACCGGCTTGTTTGTGGATATTTTCGCGTACAATTTTCACGGAATGTTCTTGAAATGACACTTAACAATGTACAAAAGGTTTCAATAAATTTACTCTATCCATACAGATAAAAAAAACATCGCAAAAAAGTGTTTTTTTTTCACGCTGAAACTCCTACCCTCCCCTTAATATAATTGATTATCTTGCAATTGATCGAAGGAATAAAGAAAATAATAATTTTTGACAAAATGGCGGCTTCGAAAAAAAAAACATCGATTTTTGACTGAAATTTAGGCCTTAAATGGTTTATAAAATGGAAAATATTTATCGGTGAGACAAAACCTTCGATTAATTACTAAAATATACTTGAAAAGATTGTGTTAAAATTTGAGACTGATCGGTACAGCCGTTTCCGAGAAATCTTGCTCACCGACTTTAAAAACAGTTTTGAAAAAAACTGATTCACTTAAAATGTTGAATATATCTTGAAAAATACATTGTCTATGGACGTACGTATGATTTTTTTTTATATTGCATAGTTCATTTGTTATTAACAATTATCTGACGATTTTTTAGGCAATTAATTGACTTTCCAAAAATTTGCCTAAAAATCGTTAGATAATTGTTAATAACAAATGAACTCTTAAATTAATTAAATGCAATACTATTAATTCTATTAATAATAATAAAATTAATAAAAGAAAAAAAGAAATAAAAAAAAAGAAAAAAGAAATAAATAAATAAAAAAAGAAAAAAATAATAAAATTTATTAAATAAATAAATAAATAATAAAAATAATACTATTAACTAAGTGCAATACAAAAAAAAATCCTACGTACTTCCATAGACAACGTATTTTTCAAGATATATTCAACGTTTCAAGTGAATCGGTTGAAAATTCTGAGTTATGTTTCCGGCCAACTTAAAAAATGCAGTTTTGAGGTAATCGCTGCACAGCCGCCATTTTGAAATTAATCGCTTCAAGAAAATTACTGTATACAGTCACTGATATGTATGATAAACACCCTTTTTTGTAATCTCGATTTATTTTGTAGTTTTTCTGGAAAAAAATTCCCCAAGAAGCCTATTTTTTCGGCCTCTAGAATGGCCTAAGGCCTTAAGTATGTGTACATTACGAAAATAAAATAAATAAAGAGTCGATTTTTCGAAAAATTTTACTGTATATAACCTCTTAAAAAATATGCTTGTATAGAGAGATTGATATCGTACGAGACAACTATCCAATGGAATCTCGATTTGAGGCCCCTGTATACCGTTCTGATCATTTTGTACCGTTACGTCTGTGCCCGATCGAGACATCTTCGTTCCTAGAGCACTGGCTCTCTCCGAGGCATTCGGGACGCGAAGAAATAAGTTCTGTGATTTCTACATAAGCTATAAATTTCTAATTACGAAGGTTGGAGTGTTACTTACAACCCACAATGTAAAAAGAAAATTTATATTTTCTATTGTGTCGACTCTATTGAGACTTTACATATTTTTTGAAATTTTTTCATCACCAAACATTAGAGATACAAAAAATGTTGTTCAAATTTTATCCAGACATTGTTCGTATCATTGTGCATGTTTGAGTGAAATTTCAGAACGGTTGACTATTTAGATTGGGAGATAATGGGTTTTAAAATTGCAATTTTTAACACTGCAGGGTCAGTCATTTATTATTTCATGTTGAACATTTTTTTTTATACATTTCAAATGTACAAAAAAGGTTCCTCAATAGTTACTGGGGCAACTTGTTTTTTTCACCTTCTAAAAAAATTCCCCAAAAAACGCTTTTTTGGACCTTTGATTTCAGGCTCCCGTCTTAGACGAACAAATATTGTTTTTTTTAATCGACAATGAATATGTTCCGATTCATAAACTCCCCGAGTAAAAATGAATATATATAATCATATATAATTGTATATTAATTGATCATATACAATTGTATACAAAAATTGGCCCGATAGAATTTTATATATTTGTATATAAACGTATACAATTGTATAGGTTTATATACAAATATATACAATTCTATCGGGCCAATTTTTGTATACAATTGTATATGATCAATTAATATACAATTATATATGTTTATATATAAACATATATAATTGTATATTCATTGATCATATACAATTGTATACAAAAATTGGCCCGATAGAATTGTATATATTCGTATACAATTGTATATGATCAATTAATATACAATTATATATGATTATGTATACGAATGTATAGAATCATATACAATTATATATAAACCTATATAAAGAAATATGATTGTTTATCATTTTTATATAATTGTATCTAAGTATATACAATCATTTTTACTCGGGTCATATACGGTCATATACAATTTTATATACCGTAAATAAAATTATCACGTATATATACAATTATATACAACACTATATTGAATTATATATAACTGTATATAATATTATATCTAATTATACAAACCGTAAATGAAAGTTTCACGTATATATATAATTATATACAACACTATATTGAATTATATATAACTGTATATGATATTATATCTAATTATATAAACTCCGTATCAAAATAGTATCTCTATATATCATTATATACAGAACGATATATAATTTTGTCAAATCAAATTTGATGGAAGTACATTTATATCGGATGATATATACGAATGTATAGAGTTATATACAATTATATATAAACCTATATATAAATATATATGATTGTATATCATTTTTATATAATTGTATCTAAGTATATACAATCATTTTTACTCGGGTCGTATCCTCATTTCAATTATCAGGGACTTTTGTCTCTTTGTTTCATGTATTGTCAGGCGTTGATAATAGTAAAATTATGCATTTAAATGTATTTACAAATTATTGATCGTCAACTCCAACATCGTAGGTGCCTAAATTTATGTGGTCATTACAGCGCACTATAATAAAATAACGTCAGTAATGTAATTGCAAATAGTAGGCAATTATTAGCCGATGTCATTTCTAACTTATATTAAGAGGTTCGGCTAAAGTGACAACCCGAAAATGACATTGACACTTTACAACAATTTTTACAAAATTTACCGCCCTTTTTCCAGCAAATTAATTTAATATTTTTCAAATTTTAATTATGAAGACATATCGACTAATTTTTTTCAATCCCTGATTTTTTTTCATAAAATAAATTGGCGCAGTGTCTTAAAACCGTGGCCAAACAAGCTTGTCAACAAAAGGTTAAAAAAAAATTAATTTTCAAGGATTAAGTAAGATGATTGAAAAATCGTTTAGACATTTATGTCCATGTACAGTAAAAAAATTGTGTGGCAAATTGCATTTAAAAATATTCATAATTAGCGAAGTTATAAAACATCTCGTGATCAATTGATTTTGGCCCCCCTGTTGATCAGAACCAAAAGAAACGAGTTTATTTTCTTGAAATATACGATATTAGCTAAGACTTGACCGAGCTTTTTTTATTATCGTGTTTCAATCTTTTAAAAAATGTAGGTTTTTACGATTTTTCGCAGAAAAATGACATTCTTAATAATTAGCGATAAAAAAAATGTAAGGAAGAAAAACGTCGGTCAAAGCTAAGCTGCTATTGCACTGCATAAGTGTATCAAATTTCAAGTCAATCCGTTCACTGAATATGAAGAAATCGTGTACACCGTTTTGAAAAACATAATTTCGAAGCAACGCATTTAAAGTTTTGCTAGCAGATCTATCGTAATAATAAGTTTAGCTTCAATCTGCCATACGTTCACCATATGTGAGCCTTCCTCTTCAATTTCAGTTCCCTCCATCGACAATCGATTTTTTTTTTATTTTCACAGTAGTCTAGCCCCTCAATCATCTTTATCGAGATTAATCAACACGCGAATATGACCCAAATCATATGTTTTTCCACATCGATTTTTCTTTAGGTACCATCCTCGTGGAAAGCTTATCATTGTCTATTAAGCTTATCATTATTCATTAAGGCCTTAGGCCACTCTAGAGGCCGAAAAATAGGCTTTTTGGGTTTTTTTTTTCAGAAAAAGTACAAAATATATCGAGATTACAAAAAAGGGTGTTTATCATACATATCAGTGACTGTATACAACAATTTTTTTTAACGGATTAATTTCAAAATGGCGGTTGTGCAGGGTTTATCTCAAAACGGCATTTTTTAAGTTGGCCGGAAACTCAGAGTTGGGCGTAATTCTATTTATAAATACGAATACGAATTTATTTAAATCGTGATTTTTATGTGAATATAAATACAAATTTATTCATGCTTTACTTATTGTAAATAGGAATACAAATAAAATCGTATTTACAAGTGTGAATACGAATTTAATTGTATTCACATGCATGAATACAAATACAATTATATTCACAAATATTCTGAACATACAAATAAATTCACAGCAAAAATTGTGAATATTCACAAAAAATGTGAATATTTACAAAAAATCCTGGGAATTAAAAAAAAATTCACATTAAAATCTGTGAATGCAAATGTATTCACAAAAAATTGTAAGTACAAAAAATTCACAAAATAAGTTGTGATTTTTTTCGTATTTAAGACAAATTAAAATCAAATTCTCAATGATTAGATTAAAATTTACACCAAAAGTGAGTCCTTACGTATTTTGAGAGAAAACATCGCGACGAGGCAAATAAATTTTTGCTAAAAAGTTGTGAGTTTCAAATATTACATTATAAATATGAAAAAATTCACAAAATGAGTTGTG